>JANJGN010000518.1:0-427162 GCA_026770705.1 Isurus oxyrinchus | reverse complement strand
TGAAGTTGTTGTTGAATTTGTTGGTGTTTTTCAATGTTGAGGTTGTTGTTGTTTTTCAATGTTGAGGTTGTTGTTTAATTTGTTGGTGTTTTTCGATGTTGAGATTGTTGTTGTTTTTCAATGTTGAGGTTGTTGTTGAATTTGTTGCTGTTTTTAAATGTTGAGGTTGTTGCTGAATTTGTTGGTGTTTTTCAATGTTGAGGTTGTTGTTGTTTTTCAATGTTGAGGTTGTTGTTGAATTTGTTGGTGTTTTTCAATGTTGAGGTTGTTGTTGTTTTTCAATGTTGAGGTTGTTGTTGAATTTGTTGGTGTTTTTCAATTTCGAGGTTGTTGTTGAATTTGTTGGTGTATTTCAATGTTGAAGTTGTTGTTGAATTTGTTGGTGTTTTTCAATGTTGAGGTTGTTGTTGTTTTTCAATGTTGAGGTTGTTGTTGAATTTGTTGGTGTTTTTCAATGTTGAGGTTGTTGTTGTTTTTAACTGTTGGGGTTGTTGTTGAATTTGTTGGTGTTTTTCAATTTTGAGGATGTTGTTGTTTTTCAATGTTGAGGTTGTTGTTGAATTTGTTGGTGTTTTTCCATGATGAGGTTGTTGTTGTTTTTCAAAGTTGAGGTTGTTGTTGAATTTGTTGGTGTTTTTTCAATTTTGAGGTTGTTGGTGTTTTTCAATGTTGAGGTTGATGTTGAATTTGATGGTGTTTTTCAATGTCGAGGTTGTTGTTGAATTTGTTGGTGTTTTTCAATGTTGAAGTTGTTGTTGAATTTGTTGGTGTTTTTCAATGTTGAGGTTGTTGTTGTTTTTCAATGTTGAGGTTGATGTTGAATTTGATGGTGTTTTTCAATGTCGAGGTTGTTGTTGAATTTGTTGGTGTTTTTCAATGTTGAAGTTGTTGTTGAATTTGTTGGTGTTTTTCAATGTTGAGGTTGTTGTTGTTTTTCAATGTTGAGGTTGTTGTTGAATTTGTTGGTGTTTTTCAATGTTGAGATTGTTGTTGTTTTTCAATGTTGAGGTTGTTGTTGAATTTGTTGGTGTTTTTAAATGTTGAGGTTGTTGCTGAATATGTTGGTGTTTTTCAATGTTGAGGTTGTTGTTGTTTTTCAATGTTGAGGTTGTTGTTGAATTTGTTGGTGTTTTTCAATGTTGAGGTTGTTGTTGAATTTGTTGGTGTTTTTCAATTTCGAGGTTCTTGTTGAATTTGTTGGTGTTTTTCAATGTTGAAGTTGTTGTTGAATTTGTTGGTGTTTTTCAATGTTGAGGTTGTTGTTGTTTTTCAATGTTGAGGTTGTTGTTGAATTTGTTGGTGTTTTTCAATGTTGAGGTTGTTGTTGTTTTTAACTGTTGGGGTTGTTGTTGAATTTGTTGGTGTTTTTCAATTTTGAGGATGTTGTTGTTTTTCAATGTTGAGGTTGTTGTTGAATTTGTTGGTGTTTTTCCATGATGAGGTTGTTGTTGTTTTTCAAAGTTGAGGTTGTTGTTGAATTTGTTGGTGTTTTTTCAATTTTGAGGTTGTTGGTGTTTTTCAATGTTGAGGTTGATGTTGAATTTGATGGTGTTTTTCAATGTCGAGGTTGTTGTTGAATTTGTTGGTGTTTTTCAATGTTGAAGTTGTTGTTGAATTTGTTGGTGTTTTTCAATGTTGAGGTTGTTGTTGTTTTTCAATGTTGAGGTTCTTGTTGAATTTGTTGGTGTTTTTCAATGTTGAGATTGTTGTTGTTTTTCAATGTTGAGGTTGTTGTTGAATTTGTTGGTGTTTTTAAATGTTGAGGTTGTTGCTGAATTTGTTGGTGTTTTTCAATGTTGAGGTTGTTGTTGTTTTTCAATGTTGAGGTTGTTGTTGAATTTGTTGGTGTTTTTCAATGTTGAGGTTGTTGTTGTTTTTCAATGTTGAGGTTGTTGTTGAATTTGTTGGTGTTTTTCAATTTCGAGGTTGTTGTTGAATTTGTTGGTCTTTTTCAATGTTGAAGTTGTTGTTGAATTTGTTGGTGTTTTTCAATGTTGAGGTTGTTGTTGTTTTTCAATGTTGAGGTTGTTGTTGAATTTGTTGGTGTTTTTCAATGTTGAGGTTGTTGTTGTTTTTAACTGTTGGGGTTGTTGTTGAATTTGTTGGTGTTTTTCAATTTTGAGGATGTTGTTGTTTTTCAATGTTGAGGTTGTTGTTGAATTTGTTGGTGTTTTTCCATGATGAGGTTTTTGTTGTTTTTCAAAGTTGAGGTTGTTGTTGAATTTGTTGGTGTTTTTTCAATTTTGAGGTTGTTGGTGTTTTTCCATGTTGAGGTTGATGTTGAATTTGATGGTGTTTTTCAAAGTCGAGGTTGTTGTTGAATTTGTTGGTGTTTTTCAATGTTGAAGTT
Organism: Isurus oxyrinchus; assembly: GCA_026770705.1. Classification (NCBI taxonomy): domain Eukaryota; kingdom Metazoa; phylum Chordata; class Chondrichthyes; order Lamniformes; family Lamnidae; genus Isurus; species Isurus oxyrinchus. Next base: position 424,812 of record JANJGN010000518.1, on the reverse strand, counting down.
GTTGTTGAATTTGTTGGTGTTTTTCAATGTTGAGGTTGTTGTTGCTTTTCAATGTTGAGGTTGTTGTTGAATTTGTTGGTGTTTTTCAATGTTGAGATTGTTGTTGTTTTTCAATGTTGAGGTTGTTGTTGAATTTGTTGGTGTTTTTAAATGTTGAGGTTGTTGTTGAATTTGTTGGTTTTTTTCAATGTTGAGGTTGTTGTTGTTTTTCAATGTTGAGGTTGTTGTTGAATTTGTTGGTGTTTTTCAATGTTGAGGTTGTTGTTGAATTTGTTGGTGTTTTTCAATGTTGAGGTTCTTGTTGTTTTTAACTGTTGGGGTTGTTGTTGAATTTGTTGGTGTTTTTCAATTTTGAGGTTGTTGTTGTTTTTCAATGTTGAGGTTGTTGTTGAATTTGTTGGTGTTTTTCCATGATGAGGTTGTTGTTGTTTTTCAAAGTTGAGGTTGTTGTTGAATTTGTTGCTGTTTTTTCAATTTTGAGGTTGTTGGTGTTTTTCAATGTTGAGGTTGATGTTGAATTTGATGGTGTTTTTCAATGTCGAGGTTGTTGTTGAATTTGTTGGTGTTTTTCAATGTTGAAGTTGTTGTTGAATTTGTTGGTGTTTTTCAATGTTGAGGTTGTTGTTGTTTTTCAATGTTGAGGTTGTTGTTGAATTTGTTGGTGTTTTTCGATGTTGAGATTGTTGTTGTTTTTCAATGTTGAGGTTCTTGTTGAATTTGTTGGTGTTTTTAAATGTTGAGGTTGTTGCTGAATTTGTTGGTGTTTTTCAATGTTGAGGTTGTTGTTGTTTTTCAATGTTGAGATTGTTGTTGAATTTGTTGGTGTTTTTCAATGTTGAGGTTGTTGTTGTTTTTCAATGTTGAGGTTGTTGTTGAATTTGTTGGTGTTTTTCAATTTCGAGGTTGTTGTTGAATTTGTTGGTGTTTTTCAATGTTGAAGTTGTTGTTGAATTTGTTGGTGTTTTTCAATGTTGAGGTTGTTGTTGTTTTTCAATGTTGAGGTTGTTGTTGAATTTGTTGGTGTTTTTCAATGTTGAGGTTGTTGTTGTTTTTAACTGTTGGGGTTGTTGTTGAATTTGTTGGTGTTTTTCAATTTTGAGGATGTTGTTGTTTTTCAATGTTGAGGTTGTTGTTGAATTTGTTGGTGTTTTTCCATGATGAGGTTGTTGTTGTTTTTCAAAGTTGAGGTTGTTGTTGAATTTGTTGGTGTTTTTTCAATTTTGAGGTTGTTGGTGTTTTTCAATGTTGAGGTTGATGTTGAATTTGATGGTGTTTTTCAATGTCGAGGTTGTTGTTGAATTTGTTGGTGTTTTTCAATGTTGAAGTTGTTGTTGAATTTGTTGGTGTTTTTCAATGTTGAGGTTGTTGTTGTTTTTCAATGTTGAGGTTGTTGTTGAATTTGTTGGTGTTTTTCAATGTTGAGATTGTTGTTGTTTTTCAATGTTGAGGTTGTTGTTGAATTTGTTGGTGTTTTTAAATGTTGAGGTTGTTGCTGAATATGTTGGTGTTTTTCAATGTTGAGGTTGTTGTTGTTTTTCAATGTTGAGGTTGTTGTTGAATTTGTTGGTGTTTTTCAATGTTGAGGTTGTTGTTGAATTTGTTGGTGTTTTTCAATTTCGAGGTTGTTGTTGAATTTGTTGGTGTTTTTCAATGTTGAAGTTGTTGTTGTTTTTCAATGTTGAGGTTGTTGTTGAATTTGTTGGTGTTTTTCAATGTTGAGGTTGTTGTTGTTTTTCAATGTTGAAGTTGTTGTTGAATTTGTTGGTGTTTTTCAATGTTGAGGTTGTTGTTGTTTTTAACTGTTGGGGTTCTTGTTGAATTTGTTGGTGTTTTTCAATTTTGAGGATGTTGCTGAATTTGTTGGTGTTTTTCAATGTTGAGGTTGTTGTTGTTTTTCAATGTTGAGGTTGTTGTCGAATTTGTTGGTGTTTTTCAATGTTGAGGTTGTTGTTGTTTTTCAATGTTGAGGTTGTTGTTGAATTTGTTGGTGTTTTTCAATTTCGAGGTTGTTGTTGAATTTGTTGGTGTTTTTCAATGTTGAAGTTGTTGTTGAATTTGTTGGTGTTTTTCAATGTTGAGGTTGTTGTTGTTTTTCAATGCTGAGGTTGTTGTTGAATTTGTTGGTGTTTTTCAATGTTGAGATTGTTGTTGTTTTTCAATGTTGAGGTTGTTGTTCAATTTGTTGGTGTTTTTAAATGTTGAGGTTGTTGTTGAATTTGTTGGTGTTTTTCAATGTTGAGGTTGTTGTTGTTTTTCAATGTTGAGGTTGTTGTTGAATTTGTTGGTGTTTTTCAATGTTGAGATTGTTGTTGTTTTTCAATGTTGAGGTTGTTGTTGAATTTGTTGGTGTTTTTAAATGTTGAGGTTGTTGTTGAATTTGTTGGTGTTTTTCAATGTTGAGGTTGTTGTTGTTTTTCAATGTTGAGGTTGTTGTTGAATTTGTTGGTGTTTTTCAATGTTGAGGTTGTTGTTGATTTTCAATGTTGAGGTTGTTGTTGAATTTGTTGGTGTTTTTCAATTTCGAGGTTGTTGTTGAATTTGTTGGTGTTTTTCAATGTTGAAGTTGTTGTTGAATTTGTTGGTGTTTTTTAATGTTGAGGTTGTTGTTGTTTTTCAATGTTGAGGTTGTTGTTGAATTTGTTGGTGTTTTTCAATGTTGAGGTTGTTGTTGTTTTTCAATGCTGAGGTTGTTGTTGAATTTGTTGGTGTTTTTCAATGTTGAGGTTGTTGTTGAATTTGTTGGTGTTTTTCAATGTTGAGGTTGTTGTTGTTTTTTAATGTTGAGGTTGTTGTTGAATTTGTTGGTGTTTTTCAATGTTGAGGTTGTTGTTGAATTTGTTGGTGTTTTTCAATGTTGAGGTTGTTGTTCAATTTTTCGGTGTTTTTCAATGTTGAGGTTGTTGTTGTTTTTCAATCTGGAGGTTGTTGTTGAATTTGTTGGTGTTTTTCAATGTTGAGTTTGTTGTTGTTTTTCAATGTTGAGGTTGTTGTTGAATTTGTTGGTGTTTTTCAATGTTGAGGTTGTTGTTGTTTTTCAGTGTTGAGGTTGTTGTTGAAATTGTTGGTGTTTTTCAATGATGAGGTTGTTGTTGTTTTTCAATGTTGAGGTTGTTGTTGAATTTGTTGGTGCTTTTCAATGTTGAGGTTGTTGTTGAATTTGTTGGTGTTTTTCAATGTTGAGATTGTTGTTGTTATTCAATGTTGAGGTTGTTGTTGAATTTGTTGGTGTTTTTAAATGTTGAGGTTGTTGTAGAATTTGTTGGTGTTTTTCAATGTTGAGGTTGTTGTTGTTTTTCAATGTTGAGGTTGTTGTTGAATTTGTTGGTGTTTTTCAATGTTGAGGTTGTTGTTGTTTTTCAATGTTGAGGTTGTTGTTGAATTTGTTGGTGTTTTTCAATTTCGAGGTTGTTGTTGAATTTGTTGGAGTTTTTCAATGTTGAAGTTGTTGTTGAATTTGTTGGTGTTTTTCAATGTTGAGGTTGTTGTTGTTTTTCAATGTTGAGGTTGTTGTTGAATTTGTTGGTGTTTTTCAATGTTGAGGTTGTTGTTGTTTTTCAATGCTGAGGTTGTTGTTGAATTTGTTGGTGTTTTTCAATGTTGAGGTTGTTGTTGAATTTGTTGGTGCTTTTCAATGTTGAGGTTGTTGTTGAATTTGTTGGTGTTTTTCAATGTTGAGTTTGTTGTTGTTTTTCAATGTTGAGGTTGTTGTTGAATTTGTTGGTGTTTTTCAATTTCGAGGTTGTTGTTGTTTTTCAATGTTGAGGTTGTTGTTGAATTTGTCGGTGTTTTTCAATGTTGAGGTTGTTGTTGTTTTTCAATGTTGAGGTTGTTGTTGAATTTGTTGGTGTTTTTCAATGCTGTGGTTGTTGTTGAATTTGTTGGTGTTTTTCAATGATGAGGTTGTTGTTGTTTTTCAATGTTGAGGTTGTTGAATTGTTTGGTGTTTTTCAATCTTGAGTTTGTTGTTGAATTTGTTGGTGTTTTTCAATGTTGAGGTTGTTGTTGAATTTGTTGGTGTTATTCAATGTTGAGGTTGTTGTTGTTTTTCAATGTTGAGGTTGTTGTTGAGTTTGTTGGTGTTTTTCAATGTTGAGGTTGTTGTTGTTTTTAAATGTTGAGGTTGTTGTTGAATTTGTTGGTGTTTTTTCAATTTTGAGGTTGTTGGTGTTTTTCAATGTTGAGGTTGATGTTGAATTTGATGGTGTTTTTCAATGTCGAGGTTGTTGTTGAATTTGTTGGTGTTTTTCAATGTTGAAGTTGTTGTTGAATTTGTTGGTGTTTTTCAATGTTGAGGTTGTTGTTGTTTTTCAATGTTGAGGTTGTTGTTGAATTTGTTGGTGTTTTTCAATGTTGAGATTGTTGTTGTTTTTCAATGTTCAGGTTGTTGTTGAATTTGTTGGTGTTTTTAAATGTTGAGGTTGTTGTTGAATTTGTTGGTGTTTTTCAATGTTGAGGTTGTTGTTGTTTTTCAATGTTGAGGTTGTTGTTGAATTTGTTGGTGTTTTTCAATGTTGAGGTTGTTGTTGTTTTTCAATGTTGAGGTTGTTGTTCAATTTGTTGGTGTTTTTCAATTTCGAGGTTGTTGTTGAATTTGTTGGTGTTTTTCAATGTTGAAGTTGTTGTTGAATGTGTTGGTGTTTTTCAATGTTGAGGTTGTTGTTGTTTTTCAATGTTGAGGTTGTTGTTGAATTTGTTGGTTTTTTTCAATGTTGAGGTTGTTGTTGTTTTTCAATGCTGAGGTTGTTGTTGAATTTGTTGGTGTTTTTCAATGTTGAGGTTGTTGTTGAATTTGTTGGTGTTTTTCAATGTTGAGGTTGTTGTTGTTTTTCAATGTTGAGGTTGTTGTTGAATTTGTTGGTGTTTTTCAATGTTGAGGTTGTTGTTGTTTTTCAATATTGAGGTTGTTGTTGAATTTGTTGGTGTTTTTCAATGTTGAGGTTGTTGTTGTTTTTAAATGTTGAGGTTGTTGTTGAATTTGTTGGTGTTTTTTCAATTTTGAGGTTGTTGGTGTTTTTCAATGTTGAGGTTGATGTTGAATTTGATGTGTTTTTCAATGTCGAGGTTGTTGTTGAATTTGTTGGTGTTTTCGAATGTTGAAGTTGTTGTTGAATTTGTTGGTGTTTTTCAATGTTGAGGTTGTTGTTGTTTTTCAATGTTGAGGTTGTTGTTGAATTTGTTGGTGTTTATCAATGTTGAGATTGTTGTTGTTTTTCAATGTTGAGGTTGTTGTTGAATTTGTTGGTGTTTTTAAATCTTGAGGTTGTTGTTGAATTTGTTGGTGTTTTTCAATGTTGAGGTTGTTGTTTTTATTCAATGTTGAGGTTGTTGTTGAATTTGTTGGTGTTTTTCAATGTTGTGATTGTTGTTGTTTTTCAATGTTGAGGTTGTTGTTGAATTTGTTGGTGTTTTTCAATGTTGAGGTTGTTGTTCAATTTGTTGGTGTTTTTCAATTTCGAGGTTGTTGTTGAATTTGTTGGTGTTTTTCAATGTTGAAGATGTTGTTGAATTTGTTGGTGTTTTTCAATGTTGAGGTTGTTGTTGTTTTTCAATGTTGAGGTTGTTGTTGAATTTGTTTGTGTTTTTCAATGTTGAGGTTGTTGTTGTTTTTCAATGCTGAGGTTGTTGTTGAATTTGTTGGTGTTTTTCAATGTTGAGGTTGTTGTTGAATTTGTTGGTGTTTTTCAATGTTGAGGTTGTTGTTGAATTTGTTGGTGTTTTTCAATGTTGAGTTTGTTGTTGTTTTTCAATGTTGAGGTTGTTGTTGAATTTGTTGGTGTTTTTCAATTTTGAGGTTGTTGTTGTTTTTCAATGTTGAGGTTGTTGTTGAATTTGTTGGTGTTTTTCAATGCTGAGGTTGTTGTTGTTTTTCAATGTTGAGGTTGTTGTTGAATTTGTTGGTGTTTTTCAATGTTGTGGTTGTTGTTGAATTTGTTGGTGTTTTTCAATGTTGAGGTTGTTGTTGTTTTTCAATGTTGAGGTTGTTGTTGAATTTGTTGGCGTTTTTCAATGTTGAGGTTGTTGTTGAATTTGTTGGTGCTTTTCAATGATGAGGTTGTTTTTGTTTTTCAATGTTGAGGTTGTTGAATTTTTTGGTGTTTTTCAATCTTGAGTTTGTTGTTGAATTTGTTGGTGTTTTTCAATGTTGAGGTTGTTGTTGAATTTGTTGGTGTTTTTCAATGTTGAGGTTGTTGTTGTTTTTCAATGTTGAGGTTGTTGTTGAGTTTGTTGGTGTTTTTCAATGTTGAGGTGGTTGTTGAATTTGTTGGTGTTTTTCAATGTTGAGGTTGTTGTTGAATTTGTTGGTGTTTTTCAATGTTGAGGTTGTTGTTGTTTTTACATGTTGATGTTGTTGTTGAATTTGTTGGTGCTTTTTCAATTTTGAGGTTGTTGTTGTTTTTCAATGTTGAGGTTGATGTTGAATTTGATGGTGTTTTTCAATGTCGAGGTTGTTGTTGAATTTGTTGGTGTTTTTCAATGTTGAAGTTGTTGTTGAATTTGTTGTTGTTTTTCAATGTTGAGGTTGTTGTTGTTTTTCAATGTTGAGGTTGTTGTTGAATTTGTTGGTGTTTTTCAATGTTGAGATTGTTGTTGTTTTTCAATGTTGAGGTTGTTGTTCAATTTGTTGGTGTTTTTAAATGTTGAGGTTGTTGTTGAATTTGTTGGTGTTTTTCAATGTTGAGGTTGTTGTTGTTTTTCAATGTTGAGGTTGTTGTTGAATTTGTTGGTGTTTTTCAATGTTGAGATTGTTGTTGTTTTTCAATGTTGAGGTTGTTGTTGAATTTGTTGGTGTTTTTAAATGTTGAGGTTGTTGTTGAATTTGTTGGTGTTTTTCAATGTTGAGGTTGTTGTTGTTTTTCAATGTTGAGGTTGTTGTTGAATTTGTTGGTGTTTTTCAATGTTGAGGTTGTTGTTGATTTTCAATGTTGAGGTTGTTGTTGAATTTGTTGGTGTTTTTCAATTTCGAGGTTGTTGTTGAATTTGTTGGTGTTTTTCAATGTTGAAGTTGTTGTTGAATTTGTTGGTGTTTTTTAATGTTGAGGTTGTTGTTGTTTTTCAATGTTGAGGTTGTTGTTGAATTTGTTGGTGTTTTTCAATGTTGAGGTTGTTGTTGTTTTTCAATGCTGAGGTTGTTGTTGAATTTGTTGGTGTTTTTCAATGTTGAGGTTGTTGTTGAATTTGTTGGTGTTTTTCAATGTTGAGGTTGTTGTTGTTTTTTAATGTTGAGGTTGTTGTTGAATTTGTTGGTGTTTTTCAATGTTGAGGTTGTTGTTGTTTTTCAATGTTGAGGTTGTTGTTGAATTTGTTGGTGTTTTTCAATGTTGAGGTTGTTGTTCAATTTTTTGGTGTTTTTCAATGTTGAGGTTGTTGTTGTTTTTCAATGTTGAGGTTGTTGTTGAATTTGTTGGTGTTTTTCAATGTTGACTTTGTTGTTGTTTTTCAATGTTGAGGTTGTTGTTGAATTTGTTGGTGTTTTTCAATGTTGAGGTTGTTGTTGTTTTTCAGTGTTGAGGTTGTTGTTGAAATTGTTGGTGTTTTTCAATGTTGAGGTTGTTGTTGTTTTTCAATGTTGAGGTTGTTGTTGAATTTGTTGGTGCTTTTCAATGTTGAGGTTGTTGTTGAATTTGTTGGTGTTTTTCAATGTTGAGATTGTTGTTGTTATTCAATGTTGAGGTTGTTGTTGAATTTGTTGGTGTTTTTAAATGTTGAGGTTGTTGTTGAATTTGTTGGTGTTTTTCAATGTTGAGGTTGTTGTTGTTTTTCAAAGTTGAGGTTGTTGTTGAATTTGTTGGTGTTTTTCAATGTTGAGGTTGTTGTTGTTTTTCAATGTTGAGATTGTTGTTGAATTTGTTGGTGTTTTTCAATTTCGAGGTTGTTGTTGAATTTGTTGGAGTTTTTCAATGTTGAAGTTGTTGTTGAATTTGTTGGTGTTTTTCAATGTTGAGGTTGTTGTTGTTTTTCAATGTTGAGGTTGTTGTTGAATTTGTTGGTGTTTTTCAATGTTGAGGTTGTTGTTGTTTTTCAATGCTGAGGTTGTTGTTGAATTTGTTGGTGTTTTTCAATGTTGAGGTTGTTGTTGAATTTGTTGGTGCTTTTCAATGTTGAGGTTGTTGTTGAATTTGTTGGTGTTTTTCAATGTTGAGTTTGTTTTTGTTTTTCAATGTTGAGGTTGTTGTTGAATTTGTTGGTGTTTTTCAATTTCGAGGTTGTTGATGTTTTTCAATGTTGAGGTTGTTGTTGAATTTGTCGGTGTTTTTCAATGATGAGGTTGTTGTTGTTTTTCAATGTTGAGGTTGTTGTTGAATTTGTTGGTGTTTTTCAATGTTGTGGTTGTTGTTGAATTTGTTGGTGTTTTTCAATGATGAGGTTGTTGTTGTTTTTCAATGTTGAGGTTGTTGAATTGTTTGGTGTTTTTCAATCTTGAGTTTGTTGTTGAATTTGTTGGTGTTTTTCAATGTTGAGGTTGTTGTTGAATTTGTTGGTGTTACTCAATGTTGAGGTTGTTGTTGTTTTTCAATGTTGAGGTTGTTGTTGAGTTTGTTGGTGTTTTTCAATGTTGAGGTTGTTGTTGTTTTTAAATGTTGAGGTTGTTGTTGAATTTGTTGGTGTTTTTTCAATTTTGAGGTTGTTGGTGTTTTTCAATGTTGAGGTTGATGTTGAATTTGATGGTGTTTTTCAATGTCGAGGTTGTTGTTGAATTTGTTGGTGTTTTTCAATGTTGAAGTTGTTGTTGAATTTGCTGGTGTTTTTCAATGTTGAGGTTGTTGTTGTTTTTCAATGTTGAGGTTGTTGTTGAATTTGTTGGTGTTTTTCAATGTTGAGATTGTTGTTGTTTTTCAATGTTCAGGTTGTTGTTGAATTTGTTGGTGTTTTTAAATGTTGAGGTTGTTGTTGAATTTGTTGGTGTTTTTCAATGTTGAGGTTGTTGTTGTTTTTCAATGTTCAGGTTGTTGTTGAATTTGTTGGTGTTTTTCAATGTTGAGGTTGTTGTTGTTTTTCAATGTTGAGGTTGTTGTTCAATTTGTTGGTGTTTTTCAATTTCGAGGTTGTTGTTGAATTTGTTGGTGTTTTTCAATGTTGAAGTTGTTGTTGAATGTGTTGGTGTTTTTCAATGTTGAGGTTGTTGTTGTTTTTCAATGTTGAGGTTGTTGTTGAATTTGTTGGTTTTTTTCAATGTTGAGGTTGTTGTTGTTTTTCAATGCTGAGGTTGTTGTTGAATTTGTTGGTGTTTTTCAATGTTGAGGTTGTTGTTGAATTTGTTGGTGTTTTTCAATGTTGAGGTTGTTGTTGTTTTTCAATGTTGAGGTTGTTGTTGAATTTGTTGGTGTTTTTCAATGTTGAGGTTGTTGTTGTTTTTCAATATTGAGGTTGTTGTTGAATTTGTTGGTGTTTTTCAATGTTGAGGTTGTTGTTGTTTTTAAATGTTGAGGTTGTTGTTGAATTTGTTGGTGTTTTTTCAATTTTGAGGTTGTTGGTGTTTTTCAATGTTGAGGTTGATGTTGAATTTGATGGTGTTTTTCAATGTCGAGGTTGTTGTTGAATTTGTTGGTGTTTTCGAATGTTGAAGTTGTTGTTGAATTTGTTGGTGTTTTTCAATGTTGAGGTTGTTGTTGTTTTTCAATGTTGAGGTTGTTGTTGAATTTGTTGGTGTTTTTCAATGTTGAGATTGTTGTTGTTTTTCAATGTTGAGGTTGTTGTTGAATTTGTTGGTGTTTTTAAATGTTGAGGTTGTTGTTGAATTTGTTGGTGTTTTTCAATGTTGAGGTTGTTGTTGTTTTTCAATGTTGAGGTTGTTGTTGAATTTGTTGGTGTTTTTCAATGTTGTGATTGTTGTTGTTTTTCAATGTTGAGGTTGTTGTTGAATTTGTTGGTGTTTTTAAATGTTGAGGTTGTTGTTGAATTTGTTGGTGTTTTTCAATGTTGAGGTTGTTGTTGTTTTTCAATGTTGAGGTTGTTGTTGAATTTGTTGGTGTTTTTCAATGTTGAGGTTGTTGTTGATTTTCAATGTTGAGGTTGTTGTTGAATTTGTTGGTGTTTTTCAATTTCGAGGTTGTTGTTGAATTTGTTGGTGTTTTTCAATGTTGAAGTTGTTGTTGAATTTGTTGGTGTTTTTTAATGTTGAGGTTGTTGTTGTTTTTCAATGTTGAGGTTGTTGTTGAATTTGTTGGTGTTTTTCAATGTTGAGGTTGTTGTTGTTTTTCAATGCTGAGGTTGTTGTTGAATTTGTTGGTGTTTTTCAATGTTGAGGTTGTTGTTGAATTTGTTGGTGTTTTTCAATGTTGAGGTTGTTGTTGTTTTTTAATGTTGAGGTTGTTGTTGAATTTGTTGGTGTTTTTCAATGTTGAGGTTGTTGTTGTTTTTCAATGTTGAGGTTGTTGTTGAATTTGTTGGTGTTTTTCAATGTTGAGGTTGTTGTTCAATTTTTTGGTGTTTTTCAATGTTGAGGTTGTTGTTGTTTTTCAATGTTGAGGTTGTTGTTGAATTTGTTGGTGTTTTTCAATGTTGAGTTTGTTGTTGTTTTTCAATGTTGAGGTTGTTGTTGAATTTGTTGGTGTTTTTCAATGTTGAGGTTGTTGTTGTTTTTCAGTGTTGAGGTTGTTGTTGAAATTGTTGGTGTTTTTCAATGTTGAGGTTGTTGTTGTTTTTCAATGTTGAGGTTGTTGTTGAATTTGTTGGTGCTTTTCAATGTTGAGGTTGTTGTTGAATTTGTTGGTGTTTTTCAATGTTGAGATTGTTGTTGTTATTCAATGTTCAGGTTGTTGTTGAATTTGTTGGTGTTTTTAAATGTTGAGGTTGTTGTTGAATTTGTTGGTGTTTTTCAATGTTGAGGTTGTTGTTGTTTTTCAATGTTGAGGTTGCTGTTGAATTTGTTGGTGTTTTTCAATGTTGAGGTTGTTGTTGTTTTTCAATGTTGAGGTTGTTGTTGAATTTGTTGGTGTTTTTCAATTTCGAGGTTGTTGTTGAATTTGTTGGAGTTTTTCAATGTTGAAGTTGTTGTTGAATTTGTTGGTGTTTTTCAATGTTGAGGTTGTTGTTGTTTTTCAATGTTGAGGTTGTTGTTGAATTTGTTGGTGTTTTTCAATGTTGAGGTTGTTGTTGTTTTTCAATGCTGAGGTTGTTGTTGAATTTGTTGGTGTTTTTCAATGTTGAGGTTGTTGTTGAATTTGTTGGTGCTTTTCAATGTTGAGGTTGTTGTTGAATTTGTTGGTGTTTTTCAATGTTGAGTTTGTTGTTGTTTTTCAATGTTGAGGTTGTTGTTGAATTTGGTGGTGTTTTTCAATTTCGAGGTTGTTGTTGTTTTTCAATGTTGAGGTTGTTGTTGAATTTGTCGGTGTTTTTCAATGTTGAGGTTGTTGTTGTTTTTCAATGTTGAGGTTGTTGTTGAATTTGTTGGTGTTTTTCAATGTTGTGGTTGTTGTTGAATTTGTTGGTGTTTTTCAATGATGAGGTTGTTGTTGTTTTTCAATGTTGAGGTTGTTGAATTGTTTGGTGTTTTTCAATCTGGAGTTTGTTGTTGAATTTGTTGGTGTTTTTCAATGTTGAGGTTGTTGTTGAATTTGTTGGTGTTATTCAATGTTGAGGTTGTTGTTGTTTTTCAATGTTGAGGTTGTTGTTGAGTTTGTTGGTGTTTTTCAATGTTGAGGTTGTTGTTGTTTTTAAATGTTGAGGTTGTTGTTGAATTTGTTGGTGTTTTTTCAATTTTGAGGTTGTTGGTGTTTTTCAATGTTCAGGTTGATGTTGAATTTGATGGTGTTTTTCAATGTCGAGGTTGTTGTTGAATTTGTTGGTGTTTTTCAATGTTGAAGTTGTTGTTGAATTTGTTGGTGTTTTTCAATGTTGAGGTTGTTGTTGTTTTTCAATGTTGAGGTTGTTGTTGAATTTGTTGGTGTTTTTCAATGTTGAGATTGTTGTTGTTTTTCAATGTTCAGGTTGTTGTTGAATTTGTTGGTGTTTTTAAATGTTGAGGTTGTTGTTGAATTTGTTGGTGTTTTTCAATGTTGAGGTTGTTGTTGTTTTTCAATGTTGAGGTTGTTGTTGAATTTGTTGGTGTTTTTCAATGTTGAGGTTGTTGTTGTTTTTCAATGTTGAGGTTGTTGTTCAATTTGTTGGTGTTTTTCAATTTCGAGGTTGTTGTTGAATTTGTTGGTGTTTTTCAATGTTGAAGTTGTTGTTGAATGTGTTGGTGTTTTTCAATGTTGAGGTTGTTGTTGTTTTTCAATGTTGAGGTTGTTGTTGAATTTGTTGGTTTTTTTCAATGTTGAGGTTGTTGTTGTTTTTCAATGCTGAGGTTGTTGTTGAATTTGTTGGTGTTTTTCAATGTTGAGGTTGTTGTTGAATTTGTTGGTGTTTTTCAATGTTGAGGTTGTTGTTGTTTTTCAATGTTGAGGTTGTTGTTGAATTTGTTGGTGTTTTTCAATGTTGAGGTTGTTGTTGTTTTTCAATATTGAGGTTGTTGTTGAATTTGTTGGTGTTTTTCAATGTTGAGGTTGTTGTTGTTTTTAAATGTTGAGGTTGTTGTTGAATTTGTTGGTGTTTTTTCAATTTTGAGGTTGTTGGTGTTTTTCAATGTTGAGGTTGATGTTGAATTTGATGGTGTTTTTCAATGTCGAGGTTGTTGTTGAATTTGTTGGTGTTTTCGAATGTTGAAGTTGTTGTTGAATTTGTTGGTGTTTTTCAATGTTGAGGTTGTTGTTGTTTTTCAATGTTGAGGTTGTTGTTGAATTTGTTGGTGTTTTTCAATGTTGAGATTGTTGTTGTTTTTCAATGTTGAGGTTGTTGTTGAATTTGTTGGTGTTTTTCAATGTTGAGGTTGTTGTTGTTTTTCAATGCTGAGGTTGTTGTTGAATTTGTTGGTGTTTTTCAATGTTGAGGTTGTTGTTGAATTTGTTGGTGCTTTTCAATGTTGAGGTTGTTGTTGAATTTGTTGGTGTTTTTCAATGTTGAGTTTGTTGTTGTTTTTCAATGTTGAGGTTGTTGTTGAATTTGTTGGTGTTTTTCAATTTCGAGGTTGTTGTTGTTTTTCAATGTTGAGGTTGTTGTTGAATTTGTCGGTGTTTTTCAATGTTGAGGTTGTTGTTGTTTTTCAATGTTGAGGTTGTTGTTGAATTTGTTGGTGTTTTTCAATGTTGTGGTTGTTGTTGAATTTGTTGGTGTTTTTCAATGATGAGGTTGTTGTTGTTTTTCAATGTTGAGGTTGTTGAATTGTTTGGTGTTTTTCAATCTTGAGTTTGTTGTTGAAGTTGTTGGTGTTTTTCAATGTTGAGGTTGTTGTTGAATTTGTTGGTGTTATTCAATGTTGAGGTTGTTGTTGTTTTTCAATGTTGAGGTTGTTGTTGAGTTTGTTGGTGTTTTTCAATGTTGAGGTTGTTGTTGTTTTTAAATGTTGAGGTTGTTGTTGAATTTGTTGGTGGTTTTTCAATTTTGAGGTTGTTGGTGTTTTTCAATGTTGAGGTTGATGTTGAATTTGATGGTGTTTTTCAATGTCGAGGTTGTTGTTGAATTTGTTGGTGTTTTTCAATGTTGAAGTTGTTGTTGAATTTGTTGGTGTTTTTCAATGTTGAGGTTGTTGTTGTTTTTCAATGTTGAGGTTGTTGTTGAATTTGTTGGTGTTTTTCAATGTTGAGATTGTTGTTGTTTTTCAATGTTCAGGTTGTTGTTGAATTTGTTGGTGTTTTTAAATGTTGAGGTTGTTGTTGAATTTGTTGGTGTTTTTCAATGTTGAGGTTGTTGTTGTTTTTCAATGTTGAGGTTGTTGTTGAATTTGTTGGTGTTTTTCAATGTTGAGGTTGTTGTTGTTTTTCAATGTTGAGGTTGTTGTTCAATTTGTTGGTGTTTTTCAATTTCGAGGTTGTTGTTGAATTTGTTGGTGTTTTTCAATGTTGAAGTTGTTGTTGAATGTGTTGGTGTTTTTCAATGTTGAGGTTGTTGTTGTTTTTCAATGTTGAGGTTGTTGTTGAATTTGTTGGTTTTTTTCAATGTTGAGGTTGTTGTTGTTTTTCAATGCTGAGGTTGTTGTTGAATTTGTTGGTGTTTTTCAATGTTGAGGTTGTTGTTGAATTTGTTGGTGTTTTTCAATGTTGAGGTTGTTGTTGTTTTTCAATGTTGAGGTTGTTGTTGAATTTGTTGGTGTTTTTCAATGTTGAGGTTGTTGTTGTTTTTCAATATTGAGGTTGTTGTTGAATTTGTTGGTGTTTTTCAATGTTGAGGTTGTTGTTGTTTTGAAATGTTGAGGTTGTTGTTGAATTTGTTGGTGTTTTTTCAATTTTGAGGTTGTTGGTGTTTTTCAATGTTGAGGTTGATGTTGAATTTGATGGTGTTTTTCAATGTCGAGGTTGTTGTTGAATTTGTTGGTGTTTTCGAATGTTGAAGTTGTTGTTGAATTTGTTGGTGTTTTTCAATGTTGAGGTTGTTGTTGTTTTTCAATGTTGAGGTTGTTGTTGAATTTGTTGGTGTTTTTCAATGTTGAGATTGTTGTTGTTTTTCAATGTTGAGGTTGTTGTTGAATTTGTTGGTGTTTTTAAATGTTGAGGTTGTTGTTGAATTTGTTGGTGTTTTTCAATGTTGAGGTTGTTGTTGTTTTTCAATGTTGAGGTTGTTGTTGAATTTGTTGGTGTTTTTCAATGTTGTGATTGTTGTTGTTTTTCAATGTTGAGGTTGTTGTTGAATTTGTTGGTGTTTTTAAATGTTGAGGTTGTTGTTGAATTTGTTGGTGTTTTTCAATGTTGAGGTTGTTGTTGTTTTTCAATGTTGAGGTTGTTGTTGAATTTGTTGGTGTTTTTCAATGTTGAGGTTGTTGTTGCTTTTCAATGTTGAGGTTGTTGTTGAATTTGTTGGTGTTTTTCAATTTCGAGGTTGTTGTTGAATTTGTTGGTGTTTTTCAATGTTGAAGTTGTTGTTGAATTTGTTGGTGTTTTTTAATGTTGAGGTTGTTGTTGTTTTTCAATGTTGAGGTTGTTGTTGAATTTGTTGGTGTTTTTCAATGTTGAGGTTGTTGTTGTTTTTCAATGCTGAGGTTGTTGTTGAATTTGTTGGTGTTTTTCAATGTTGAGGTTGTTGTTGAATTTGTTGGTGTTTTTCAATGTTGAGGTTGTTGTTGTTTTTTAATGTTGAGGTTGTTGTTGAATTTGTTGGTGTTTTTCAATGTTGAGGTTGTTGTTGTTTTTCAATGTTGAGGTTGTTGTTGAATTTGTTGGTGTTTTTCAATGTTGAGGTTGTTGTTGAATTTGTTGGTGTTTTTCAATGTTGAGGTTGTTGTTGTTTTTTAATGTTGAGGTTGTTGTTGAATTTGTTGGTGTTTTTCAATGTTGAGGTTGTTGTTGTTTTTCAATGTTGAGGTTGTTGTTGAATTTGTTGGTGTTTTTCAATGTTGAGGTTGTTGTTCAATTTTTTGGTGTTTTTCAATGTTGAGGTTGTTGTTGTTTTTCAATGTTGAGGTTGTTGTTGAATTTGTTGGTGTTTTTCAATGTTGAGTTTGTTGTTGTTTTTCAATGTTGAGGTTGTTGTTGAATTTGTTGGTGTTTTTCAATGTTGAGGTTGTTGTTGTTTTTCAGTGTTGAGGTTGTTGTTGAAATTGTTGGTGTTTTTCAATGTTGAGGTTGTTGTTGTTTTTCAATGTTGAGGTTGTTGTTGAATTTGTTGGTGCTTTTCAATGTTGAGGTTGTTGTTGAATTTGTTGGTGTTTTTCAATGTTGAGATTGTTGTTGTTATTCAATGTTCAGGTTGTTGTTGAATTTGTTGGTGTTTTTAAATGTTGAGGTTGTTGTTGAATTTGTTGGTGTTTTTCAATGTTGAGGTTGTTGTTGTTTTTCAATGTTGAGGTTGCTGTTGAATTTGTTGGTGTTTTTCAATGTTGAGGTTGTTGTTGTTTTTCAATGTTGAGGTTGTTGTTGAATTTGTTGGTGTTTTTCAATTTCGAGGTTGTTGTTGAATTTGTTGGAGTTTTTCAATGTTGAAGTTGTTGTTGAATTTGTTGGTGTTTTTCAATGTTGAGGTTGTTGTTGTTTTTCAATGTTGAGGTTGTTGTTGAATTTGTTGGTGTTTTTCAATGTTGAGGTTGTTGTTGTTTTTCAATGCTGAGGTTGTTGTTGAATTTGTTGGTGTTTTTCAATGTTGAGGTTGTTGTTGAATTTGTTGGTGCTTTTCAATGTTGAGGTTGTTGTTGAATTTGTTGGTGTTTTTCAATGTTGAGTTTGTTGTTGTTTTTCAATGTTGAGGTTGTTGTTGAATTTGTTGGTGTTTTTCAATTTCGAGGTTGTTGTTGTTTTTCAATGTTGAGGTTGTTGTTGAATTTGTCGGTGTTTTTCAATGTTGAGGTTGTTGTTGTTTTTCAATGTTGAGGTTGTTGTTGAATTTGTTGGTGTTTTTCAATGTTGTGGTTGTTGTTGAATTTGTTGGTGTTTTTCAATGATGAGGTTGTTGTTGTTTTTCAATGTTGAGGTTGTTGAATTGTTTGGTGTTTTTCAATCTGGAGTTTGTTGTTGAATTTGTTGGTGTTTTTCAATGTTGAGGTTGTTGTTGAATTTGTTGGTGTTATTCAATGTTGAGGTTGTTGTTGTTTTTCAATGTTGAGGTTGTTGTTGAGTTTGTTGGTGTTTTTCAATGTTGAGGTTGTTGTTGTTTTTAAATGTTGAGGTTGTTGTTGAATTTGTTGGTGTTTTTTCAATTTTGAGGTTGTTGGTGTTTTTCAATGTTCAGGTTGATGTTGAATTTGATGGTGTTTTTCAATGTCGAGGTTGTTGTTGAATTTGTTGGTGTTTTTCAATGTTGAAGTTGTTGTTGAATTTGTTGGTGTTTTTCAATGTTGAGGTTGTTGTTGTTTTTCAATGTTGAGGTTGTTGTTGAATTTGTTGGTGTTTTTCAATGTTGAGATTGTTGTTGTTTTTCAATGTTCAGGTTGTTGTTGAATTTGTTGGTGTTTTTAAATGTTGAGGTTGTTGTTGAATTTGTTGGTGTTTTTCAATGTTGAGGTTGTTGTTGTTTTTCAATGTTGAGGTTGTTGTTGAATTTGTTGGTGTTTTTCAATGTTGAGGTTGTTGTTGTTTTTCAATGTTGAGGTTGTTGTTCAATTTGTTGGTGTTTTTCAATTTCGAGGTTGTTGTTGAATTTGTTGGTGTTTTTCAATGTTGAAGTTGTTGTTGAATGTGTTGGTGTTTTTCAATGTTGAGGTTGTTGTTGTTTTTCAATGTTGAGGTTGTTGTTGAATTTGTTGGTTTTTTTCAATGTTGAGGTTGTTGTTGTTTTTCAATGCTGAGGTTGTTGTTGAATTTGTTGGTGTTTTTCAATGTTGAGGTTGTTGTTGAATTTGTTGGTGTTTTTCAATGTTGAGGTTGTTGTTGTTTTTCAATGTTGAGGTTGTTGTTGAATTTGTTGGTGTTTTTCAATGTTGAGGTTGTTGTTGTTTTTCAATATGGAGGTTGTTGTTCAATTTGTTGGTGTTTTTCAATGTTGAGGTTGTTGTTGTTTTTAAATGTTGAGGTTGTTGTTGAATTTGTTGGTGTTTTTTCAATTTTGAGGTTGTTGGTGTTTTTCAATGTTGAGGTTGATGTTGAATTTGATGGTGTTTTTCAATGTCGAGGTTGTTGTTGAATTTGTTGGTGTTTTCGAATGTTGAAGTTGTTGTTGAATTTGTTGGTGTTTTTCAATGTTGAGGTTGTTGTTGTTTTTCAATGTTGAGGTTGTTGTTGAATTTGTTGGTGTTTTTCAATGTTGAGATTGTTGTTGTTTTTCAATGTTGAGGTTGTTGTTGAATTTGTTGGTGTTTTTCAATGTTGAGGTTGTTGTTGTTTTTCAATGCTGAGGTTGTTGTTGAATTTGTTGGTGTTTTTCAATGTTGAGGTTGTTGTTGAATTTGTTGGTGCTTTTCAATGTTGAGGTTGTTGTTGAATTTGTTGGTGTTTTTCAATGTTGAGTTTGTTGTTGTTTTTCAATGTTGAGGTTGTTGTTGAATTTGTTGGTGTTTTTCAATTTCGAGGTTGTTGTTGTTTTTCAATGTTGAGGTTGTTGTTGAATTTGTCGGTGTTTTTCAATGTTGAGGTTGTTGTTGTTTTTCAATGTTGAGGTTGTTGTTGAATTTGTTGGTGTTTTTCAATGTTGTGGTTGTTGTTGAATTTGTTGGTGTTTTTCAATGATGAGGTTGTTGTTGTTTTTCAATGTTGAGGTTGTTGAATTGTTTGGTGTTTTTCAATCTGGAGTTTGTTGTTGAATTTGTTGGTGTTTTTCAATGTTGAGGTTGTTGTTGAATTTGTTGGTGTTATTCAATGTTGAGGTTGTTGTTGTTTTTCAATGTTGAGGTTGT
Organism: Isurus oxyrinchus; assembly: GCA_026770705.1. Taxonomy (NCBI): domain Eukaryota; kingdom Metazoa; phylum Chordata; class Chondrichthyes; order Lamniformes; family Lamnidae; genus Isurus; species Isurus oxyrinchus. Next base: position 406,520 of record JANJGN010000518.1, on the reverse strand, counting down.
TGTTGAGTTTGTTGGTGTTTTTCAATGTTGAGGTTGTTGTTGTTTTTAAATGTTGAGGTTGTTGTTGAATTTGTTGGTGTTTTTTCAATTTTGAGGTTGTTGGTGTTTTTCAATGTTCAGGTTGATGTTGAATTTGATGGTGTTTTTCAATGTCGAGGTTGTTGTTGAATTTGTTGGTGTTTTTCAATGTTGAAGTTGTTGTTGAATTTGTTGGTGTTTTTCAATGTTGAGGTTGTTGTTGTTTTTCAATGTTGAGGTTGTTGTTGAATTTGTTGGTGTTTTTCAATGTTGAGATTGTTGTTGTTTTTCAATGTTCAGGTTGTTGTTGAATTTGTTGGTGTTTTTAAATGTTGAGGTTGTTGTTGAATTTGTTGGTGTTTTTCAATGTTGAGGTTGTTGTTGTTTTTCAATGTTGAGGTTGTTGTTGAATTTGTTGGTGTTTTTCAATGTTGAGGTTGTTGTTGTTTTTCAATGTTGAGGTTGTTGTTCAATTTGTTGGTGTTTTTCAATTTCGAGGTTGTTGTTGAATTTGTTGGTGTTTTTCAATGTTGAAGTTGTTGTTGAATGTGTTGGTGTTTTTCAATGTTGAGGTTGTTGTTGTTTTTCAATGTTGAGGTTGTTGTTGAATTTGTTGGTTTTTTTCAATGTTGAGGTTGTTGTTGTTTTTCAATGCTGAGGTTGTTGTTGAATTTGTTGGTGTTTTTCAATGTTGAGGTTGTTGTTGAATTTGTTGGTGTTTTTCAATGTTGAGGTTGTTGTTGTTTTTCAATGTTGAGGTTGTTGTTGAATTTGTTGGTGTTTTTCAATGTTGAGGTTGTTGTTGTTTTTCAATATTGAGGTTGTTGTTCAATTTGTTGGTGTTTTTCAATGTTGAGGTTGTTGTTGTTTTTAAATGTTGAGGTTGTTGTTGAATTTGTTGGTGTTTTTTCAATTTTGAGGTTGTTGGTGTTTTTCAATGTTGAGGTTGATGTTGAATTTGATGGTGTTTTTCAATGTCGAGGTTGTTGTTGAATTTGTTGGTGTTTTCGAATGTTGAAGTTGTTGTTGAATTTGTTGGTGTTTTTCAATGTTGAGGTTGTTGTTGTTTTTCAATGTTGAGGTTGTTGTTGAATTTGTTGGTGTTTTTCAATGTTGAGATTGTTGTTGTTTTTCAATGTTGAGGTTGTTGTTGAATTTGTTGGTGTTTTTCAATGTTGAGGTTGTTGTTGTTTTTCAATGCTGAGGTTGTTGTTGAATTTGTTGGTGTTTTTCAATGTTGAGGTTGTTGTTGAATTTGTTGGTGCTTTTCAATGTTGAGGTTGTTGTTGAATTTGTTGGTGTTTTTCAATGTTGAGTTTGTTGTTGTTTTTCAATGTTGAGGTTGTTGTTGAATTTGTTGGTGTTTTTCAATTTCGAGGTTGTTGTTGTTTTTCAATGTTGAGGTTGTTGTTGAATTTGTCGGTGTTTTTCAATGTTGAGGTTGTTGTTGTTTTTCAATGTTGAGGTTGTTGTTGAATTTGTTGGTGTTTTTCAATGTTGTGGTTGTTGTTGAATTTGTTGGTGTTTTTCAATGATGAGGTTGTTGTTGTTTTTCAATGTTGAGGTTGTTGAATTGTTTGGTGTTTTTCAATCTTGAGTTTGTTGTTGAAGTTGTTGGTGTTTTTCAATGTTGAGGTTGTTGTTGAATTTGTTGGTGTTATTCAATGTTGAGGTTGTTGTTGTTTTTCAATGTTGAGGTTGTTGTTGAGTTTGTTGGTGTTTTTCAATGTTGAGGTTGTTGTTGTTTTTAAATGTTGAGGTTGTTGTTGAATTTGTTGGTGTTTTTTCAATTTTGAGGTTGTTGGTGTTTTTCAATGTTGAGGTTGATGTTGAATTTGATGGTGTTTTTCAATGTCGAGGTTGTTGTTGAATTTGTTGGTGTTTTTCAATGTTGAAGTTGTTGTTGAATTTGTTGGTGTTTTTCAATGTTGAGGTTGTTGTTGTTTTTCAATGTTGAGGTTGTTGTTGAATTTGTTGGTGTTTTTCAATGTTGAGATTGTTGTTGTTTTTCAATGTTCAGGTTGTTGTTGAATTTGTTGGTGTTTTTAAATGTTGAGGTTGTTGTTGAATTTGTTGGTGTTTTTCAATGTTGAGGTTGTTGTTGTTTTTCAATGTTGAGGTTGTTGTTGAATTTGTTGGTGTTTTTCAATGTTGAGGTTGTTGTTGTTTTTCAATGTTGAGGTTGTTGTTCAATTTGTTGGTGTTTTTCAATTTCGAGGTTGTTGTTGAATTTGTTGGTGTTTTTCAATGTTGAAGTTGTTGTTGAATGTGTTGGTGTTTTTCAATGTTGAGGTTGTTGTTGTTTTTCAATGTTGAGGTTGTTGTTGAATTTGTTGGTTTTTTTCAATGTTGAGGTTGTTGTTGTTTTTCAATGCTGAGGTTGTTGTTGAATTTGTTGGTGTTTTTCAATGTTGAGGTTGTTGTTGAATTTGTTGGTGTTTTTCAATGTTGAGGTTGTTGTTGTTTTTCAATGTTGAGGTTGTTGTTGAATTTGTTGGTGTTTTTCAATGTTGAGGTTGTTGTTGTATTTCAATATTGAGGTTGTTGTTGAATTTGTTGGTGTTTTTCAATGTTGAGGTTGTTGTTGTTTTTAAATGTTGAGGTTGTTGTTGAATTTGTTGGTGTTTTTTCAATTTTGAGGTTGTTGGTGTTTTTCAATGTTGAGGTTGATGTTGAATTTGATGGTGTTTTTCAATGTCGAGGTTGTTGTTGAATTTGTTGGTGTTTTCGAATGTTGAAGTTGTTGTTGAATTTGTTGGTGTTTTTCAATGTTGAGGTTGTTGTTGTTTTTCAATGTTGAGGTTGTTGTTGAATTTGTTGGTGTTTTTCAATGTTGAGATTGTTGTTGTTTTTCAATGTTGAGGTTGTTGTTGAATTTGTTGGTGTTTTTAAATGTTGAGGTTGTTGTTGAATTTGTTGGTGTTTTTCAATGTTGAGGTTGTTGTTGTTTTTCAATGTTGAGGTTGTTGTTGAATTTGTTGGTGTTTTTCAATGTTGTGATTGTTGTTGTTTTTCAATGTTGAGGTTGTTGTTGAATTTGTTGGTGTTTTTAAATGTTGAGGTTGTTGTTGAATTTGTTGGTGTTTTTCAATGTTGAGGTTGTTGTTGTTTTTCAATGTTGAGGTTGTTGTTGAATTTGTTGGTGTTTTTCAATGTTGAGGTTGTTGTTGCTTTTCAATGTTGAGGTTGTTGTTGAATTTGTTGGTGTTTTTCAATTTCGAGGTTGTTGTTGAATTTGTTGGTGTTTTTCAATGTTGAAGTTGTTGTTGAATTTGTTGGTGTTTTTTAATGTTGAGGTTGTTGTTGTTTTTCAATGTTGAGGTTGTTGTTGAATTTGTTGGTGTTTTTCAATGTTGAGGTTGTTGTTGTTTTTCAATGCTGAGGTTGTTGTTGAATTTGTTGGTGTTTTTCAATGTTGAGGTTGTTGTTGAATTTGTTGGTGTTTTTCAATGTTGAGGTTGTTGTTGTTTTTTAATGTTGAGGTTGTTGTTGAATTTGTTGGTGTTTTTCAATGTTGAGGTTGTTGTTGTTTTTCAATGTTGAGGTTGTTGTTGAATTTGTTGGTGTTTTTCAATGTTGAGGTTGTTGTTCAATTTTTTGGTGTTTTTCAATGTTGAGGTTGTTGTTGTTTTTCAATGTTGAGGTTGTTGTTGAATTTGTTGGTGTTTTTCAATGTTGAGTTTGTTGTTGTTTTTCAATGTTGAGGTTGTTGTTGAATTTGTTGGTGTTTTTCAATGTTGAGGTTGTTGTTGTTTTTCAGTGTTGAGGTTGTTGTTGAAATTGTTGGTGTTTTTCAATGTTGAGGTTGTTGTTGTTTTTCAATGTTGAGGTTGTTGTTGAATTTGTTGGTGCTTTTCAATGTTGAGGTTGTTGTTGAATTTGTTGGTGTTTTTCAATGTTGAGATTGTTGTTGTTATTCAATGTTGAGGTTGTTTTTGAATTTGTTGGTGTTTTTAAATGTTGAGGTTGTTGTTGAATTTGTTGGTGTTTTTCAATGTTGAGGTTGTTGTTGTTTTTCAATGTTGAGGTTGTTGTTGAATTTGTTGGTGTTTTTCAATGTTGAGGTTGTTGTTATTTTTCAATGTTGAGGTTGTTGTTGAATTTGTTGGTGTTTTTCAATTTCGAGGTTGTTGTTGAATTTGTTGGAGTTTTTCAATGTTGAAGTTGTTGTTGAATTTGTTGGTGTTTTTCAATGTTGAGGTTGTTGTTGTTTTTCAATGTTGAGGTTGTTGTTGAATTTGTTGGTGTTTTTCAATGTTGAGGTTGTTGTTGTTTTTCAATGCTGAGGTTGTTGTTGAATTTGTTGGTGTTTTTCAATGTTGAGGTTGTTGTTGAATTTGTTGGTGCTTTTCAATGTTGAGGTTGTTGTTGAATTTGTTGGTGTTTTTCAATGTTGAGTTTGTTGTTGTTTTTCAATGTTGAGGTTGTTGTTGAATTTGTTGGTGTTTTTCAATTTCGAGGTTGTTGTTGTTTTTCAATGTTGAGGTTGTTGTTGAATTTGTCGGTGTTTTTCAATGTTGAGGTTGTTGTTGTTTTTCAATGTTGAGGTTGTTGTTGAATTTGTTGGTGTTTTTCAATGTTGTGGTTGTTGTTGAATTTGTTGGTGTTTTTCAATGATGAGGTTGTTGTTGTTTTTCAATGTTGAGGTTGCTGAATTGTTTGGTGTTTTTCAATCTTGAGTTTGTTGTTGAATTTGTTGGTGTTTTTCAATGTTGAGGTTGTTGTTGAATTTGTTGGTGTTATTCAATGTTGAGGTTGTTGTTGTTTTTCAATGTTGAGGTTGTTGTTGAGTTTGTTGGTGTTTTTCAATGTTGAGGTTGTTGTTGTTTTTAAATGTTGAGGTTGTTGTTGAATTTGTTGGTGTTTTTTCAATTTTGAGGTTGTTGGTGTTTTTCAATGTTCAGGTTGATGTTGAATTTGATGGTGTTTTTCAATGTCGAGGTTGTTGTTGAATTTGTTGGTGTTTTTCAATGTTGAAGTTGTTGTTGAATTTGTTGGTGTTTTTCAATGTTGAGGTTGTTGTTGTTTTTCAATGTTGAGGTTGTTGTTGAATTTGTTGGTGTTTTTCAATGTTGAGATTGTTGTTGTTTTTCAATGTTCAGGTTGTTGTTGAATTTGTTGGTGTTTTTAAATGTTGAGATTGTTGTTGAATTTGTTGGTGTTTTTCAATGTTGAGGTTGTTGTTGTTTTTCAATGTTGAGGTTGTTGTTGAATTTGTTGGTGTTTTTCAATGTTGAGGTTGTTGTTGTTTTTCAATGTTGAGGTTGTTGTTCAATTTGTTGGTGTTTTTCAATTTCGAGGTTGTTGTTGAATTTGTTGGTGTTTTTCAATGTTGAAGTTGTTGTTGAATGTGTTGGTGTTTTTCAATGTTGAGGTTGTTGTTGTTTTTCAATGTTGAGGTTGTTGTTGAATTTGTTGGTTTTTTTCAATGTTGAGGTTGTTGTTGTTTTTCAATGCTGAGGTTGTTGTTGAATTTGTTGGTGTTTTTCAATGTTGAGGTTGTTGTTGAATTTGTTGGTGTTTTTCAATGTTGAGGTTGTTGTTGTTTTTCAATGTTGAGGTTGTTGTTGAATTTGTTGGTGTTTTTCAATGTTGAGGTTGTTGTTGTTTTTCAATATTGAGGTTGTTGTTGAATTTGTTGGTGTTTTTCAATGTTGAGGTTGTTGTTGTTTTTAAATGTTGAGGTTGTTGTTGAATTTGTTGGTGTTTTTTCAATTTTGAGGTTGTTGGTGTTTTTCAATGTTGAGGTTGATGTTGAATTTGATGGTGTTTTTCAATGTCGAGGTTGTTGTTGAATTTGTTGGTGTTTTCGAATGTTGAAGTTGTTGTTGAATTTGTTGGTGTTTTTCAATGTTGAGGTTGTTGTTGTTTTTCAATGTTGAGGTTGTTGTTGAATTTGTTGGTGTTTTTCAATGTTGAGATTGTTGTTGTTTTTCAATGTTGAGGTTGTTGTTGAATTTGTTGGTGTTTTTAAATGTTGAGGTTGTTGTTGAATTTGTTGGTGTTTTTCAATGTTGAGGTTGTTGTTGTTTTTCAATGTTGAGGTTGTTGTTGAATTTGTTGGTGTTTTTCAATGTTGAGGTTGTTGTTGTTTTTCAATGTTGAGGTTGTTGTTGAATTTGTTGGTGTTTTTCAATGTTGAGGTTGTTGTTGTTTTTCAATGTTGAGGTTGTTGTTCAATTTGTTGGTGTTTTTCAATTTCGAGGCTGTTGTTGAATTTGTTGGTGTTTTTTAATGTTGAGGTTGTTGTTGTTTTTCAATGTTGAGGTTGTTGTTGAATTTGTTGGTGTTTTTCAATGTTGAGGTTGTTGTTGTTTTTCAATTCTGACGTTGTTGTTGAATTTGTTGGTGTTTTTCAATGTTGAGGTTGTTGTTGAATTTGTTGGTGTTTTTCAATGTTGAGGTTGTTGTTGTTTTTCAATGTTGAGGTTGTTGTTGAATTTGTTGGTGTTTTTCAATGTTGAGGTTGTTGTTGTTTTTCAATGTTGAGGTTGTTGTTGAATTTGTTGGTGTTTTTCAATGTTGAGGTTGTTGTTCAATTTGTTGGTGTTTTTCAATGTTGAGGTTGTTGTTGTTTTTCAATGTTGAGGTTGTTGTTGAATTTGTTGGTGTTTTCCAATGTTGAGTTTGTTGTTGTTTTTCAATGTTGAGGTTGTTGTTGAATTTGTTGGTGTTTTTCAATGTTGAGGTTGTTGTTGTTTTTCAGTGTTGAGGTTGTTGTTGAAATTGTTGGTGTTTTTCAATGTTGAGGTTGTTGTTGTTTTTCAATGTTGAGGTTGTTGTTGAATTTGTTGGTGCTTTTCAATGTTGAGGTTGTTGTTGAATTTGTTGGTGTTTTTCAATGTTGAGATTGTTGTTGTTTTTCAATGTTGAGGTTGTTGTTGAATTTGTTGGTGTTTTTAAATGTTGAGGTTGTTGTTGAATTTGTTGGTGTTTTTCATTGTTGAGGTTGTTGTTGTTTTTCAATGTTGAGGTTGTTGTTGAATTTGTTGGTGTTTTTCAATGTTGAGGTTGTTGTTGTTTTTCAATGTTGAGGTTGTTGTTGAATTTGTTGGTGTTTTTCAATTTCGAGGTTGTTGTTGAATTTGTAGGTGTTTTTCAATGTTGAAGTTGTTGTTGAATTTGTTGGTGTTTTTCAATGTTGAGGTTGTTGTTGTTTTTCAATGTTGAGGTTGTTGTTGAATTTGTTGGTGTTTTTCAATGTTGAGGTTGTTGTTGTTTTTCAATGCTGAGGTTGTTGTTGAATTTGTTGGTGTTTTTCAATGTTGAGGTTGTTGTTGAATTTTTGGTGCTTTTCAATGTTGAGGTTGTTGTTGAATTTGTTGGTGTTTTTCAATGTTGTGTTTGTTGTTGTTTTTCAATGTTGAGGTTGTTGTTGAATTTGTTGGTGTTTTTCAATTTTGAGGTTGTTGTTGTTTTTCAATGTTGAGGTTGTTGTTGAATTTGTTCGTGTTTTTCAATGTTGAGGTTGTTGTTGTTTTTCAATGTTGAGGTTGTTGTTGAATTTGTTGGTGTTTTTCAATGTTGTGGTTGTTGTTGAATTTGTTGGTGTTTTTCAATGATGAGGTTGTTGTTGTTTTTCAATGTTGAGGTTGTTGAATTGTTTGGTGTTTTTCAATCTTGAGTTTGTTGTTGAATTTGTTGGTGTTTTTCAATGTTGAGGTTGTTGTTGAATTTGTTGGTGTTATTCAATGTTGAGGTTGTTGTTGATTTTCAATGTTGAGGTTGTTGTTGAGTTTGTTGGTGTTTTTCAATGTTGAGGTTGTTGTTGTTTTTAAATGTTGAGGTTGTTGTTGAATTTGTTGGTGTTTTTTCAATTTTGAAGGTTCTTGGTGTTTTTCAATGTTGAGGTTGATGTTGAATTTGATGGTGTTTTTCAATGTCGAGGTTGTTGTTGAATTTGTTGGTGTTTTTAAATGTTGAGGTTGTTGTTGAATTTGTTGGTGTTTTTCAATGTTGAGGTTGTTGTTGTTTTTCAATGTTGAGGTTGTTGTTGAATTTGTTGGTGTTTTTCAATGTTGAGGTTGTTGTTGTTTTTCAATGTTGAGGTTGTTGTTGAATTTGTTGGTGTTTTTCAATTTCGAGGTTGTTGTTGAATTTGTTGGTGTTTATCAATGTTGAAGTTGTTGTTGAATGTGTTGGTGTTTTTCAATGTTGAGGTTGTTGTTGTTTTTCAATGTTGAGGTTGTTGTTGAATTTGTTGGTTTTTTTCAATGTTGAGGTTGTTGTTGTTTTTCAATGCTGAGGTTGTTGTTGAATTTGTTGGTGTTTTTCAATGTTGAGGTTGTTGTTGAATTTGTTGGTGTTTTTCAATGTTGAGGTTGTTGTTGTTTTTCAATGTTGAGGTTGTTGTTGAATTTGTTGGTGTTTTTCAATGTTGAGGTTGTTGTTGTTTTTCAATATTGAGGTTGTTGTTGAATTTGTTGGTGTTTTTCAATGTTGAGGTTGTTGTTGTTTTTAAATGTTGAGGTTGTTGTTGAATTTGTTGGTGTTTTTTCAATTTTGAGGTTCTTGGTGTTTTTCAATGTTGAGGTTGATGTTGAATTTGATGGTGTTTTTCAATGTTGAGGTTGTTGTTGAATTTGTTGGTGTTTTCCAATGTTGAAGTTGTTGTTGAATTTGTTGGTGTTTTTCAATGTTGAGGTTGTTGTTGTTTATCAATGTTGAGGTTGTTGTTGAATTTGTTGGTGTTTTTCAATGTTGAGATTGTTGTTGTTTTTCATTGTTGAGGTTGTTGTTGAATTTGTTGGTGTTTTTAAATGTTGAGGTTGTTGTTGAATTTGTTGGTGTTTTTCAATGTTGAGGTTGTTGTTGTTTTTCAATGTTGAGGTTGTTGTTGAATTTGTTGGTGTTTTTCAATGTTGCGATTGTTGTTGTTTTTCAATGTTGAGGTTGTTGTTGAATTTGTTGGTGTTTTTAAATGTTGAGGTTGTTGTTGAATTTGTTGGTGTTTTTCAATGTTGAGGTTGTTGTTGTTTTTCAATGTTGAGGTTGTTGTTGAATTTGTTGGTGTTTTTCAATGTTGAGGTTGCTGTTGTTTTTCAATGTTGAGGTTGTTGTTGAATCTGTTGGTGTTTTTCAATTTCGAGGCTGTTGTTGAATTTGTTGGTGTTTTTCAATGTTGAAGTTGTTGTTGAATTTGTTGGTGTTTTTTAATGTTGAGGTTGTTGTTGTTTTTCAATGTTGAGGTTGTTGTTGAATTTGTTGGTGTTTTTCAATGTTGAGGTTGTTGTTGTTTTTCAATGCTGAGGTTGTTGTTGAATTTGTTGTTGTTTTTCAATGTTGAGGTTGTTGTTGAATTTGCTGGTGTTTTTCAATGTTGAGGTTGTTGTTGTTTTTCAATGTTGAGGTTGTTGTTGAATTTGTTGGTGTTTTTCAATGTTGAGGTTGTTGTTGTTTTTCAATGTTGAGGTGGTTGTTGAATTTGTTGGTGTTTTTCAATGTTGAGGTTGTTGTTCAATTTGTTGCTGTTTTTCAATGTTGAGGTTGTTGTTGTTTTTCAATGTTCAGGTTGTTGTTGAATTTGTTGGTGTTTTTAAATGTTGAGGTTGTTGTTGAATTTGTTGGTGTTTTTCAATGTTGAGGTTGTTGTTGTTTTTCAATGTTGAGGTTGTTGTTGAATTTGTTGGTGTTTTTCAATGTTGAGGTTGTTGTTGTTTTTCAATGATGAGGTTGTTGTTGAATTTGTTGGTGTTTTTCAATTTCGAGGTTGTTGTTGAATTTGTTGGTGTTTTTCAATGTTGAACTTGTTGTTGAATGTGTTGGTGTTTTTCAATGTTGAGGTTGTTGTTGTTTTTCAATGTTGAGGTTGTTGTTGAATTTGTTGGTGTTTTTCAATGTTGAGGTTGTTGTTGTTTTTCAATGCTGAGGTTGTTGTTGAATTTGTTGGTGTTTTTCAATGTTGAGGTTGTTGTTGTTTTTCAATGTTGAGGTTGTTGTTGAATTTGTTGGTGTTTTTCAATGTTGAGGTTGTTGTTTTTTTCAATATTGAGGTTGTTGTTGAATTTGTTGGTGTTTTTCAATGTTGAAGTTGTTGTTGAATTTGTTGGTGTTTTTCAATGTTGACGTTGTTGTTGTTTTTCAATGTTGAGGTTGTTGTTGAATTTGTTGGTGTTTTTCAATGTTGAGATTGTTGTTGTTTTTCAATGTTGAGGTTGTTGTTGAATTTGTTGGTGTTTTTAAATGTTGAGTTTGTTGTTGAATTTGTTGGTGTTTTTCAATGTTGAGGTTGTTGTTGTTTTTCAATGTTGAGGTTGTTGTTGAATTTGTTGGTGTTTTTCAATGTTGAGATTGTTGTTGTTTTTCAATGTTGAGGTTGTTGTTGAATTTGTTGGTGTTTTTAAATGTTGAGGTTGTTGTTGAATTTGCTGGTGTTTTTCAATGTTGAGGTTGTTGTTGTTTTTCAATGTTGAGGTTGTTGTTGAATTTGTTGGTGTTTTTCAATGTTGAGGTTGTTGTTGTTTTTCAATGTTGAGGTTGTTGTTGAATTTGTTGGTGTTTTTCAATTTCGAGGTTGTTGTTGAATTTGTTGGTGTTTTTCAATGTTGAAGTTGTTGTTGAATTTGTTGGTGTTTTTTAATGTTGACGTTGTTGTTGTTTTTCAATGTTGAGGTTGTTGTTGAATTTGTTGGTGTTTTTCAATGTTGAGGTTGTTGTTGTTTTTCAATGCTGAGGTTGTTGTTGAATTTGTTGGTGTTTTTCAATGTTGAGGTTGTTGTTGAATTTGTTGGTGTTTTTCAATGTTGAGGTTGTTGTTGTTTTTCAATGTTGAGGTTGTTGTTGAATTTGTTGGTGTTTTTCAATGTTGAGGTTGTTGTTGTTTTTCAATGTTGAGGTTGTTGTTGAATTTGTTGGTGTTTTTCAATGTTGAGGTTGTTGTTCAATTTGTTGGTATTTTTCAATGTTGAGGTTGTTGTTGTTTTTCAATGTTCAGGTTGTTGTTGAATTTGTTGGTGTTTTTAAATGTTGAGGTTGTTGTTGAATTTGTTGGTGTTTTTCAATGTTGAGGTTGTTGTTGTTTTTCAATTTCGAGGTTGTTGTTGAATTTGTTGGTGTTTTTCAATGTTGAAGTTGTTGTTGAATGTGTTGCTGTTTTTCAATGTTGAGGTTGTTGTTGTTTTTCAATGTTGAGGTTGTTGTTGAATATGTTGGTGTTTTTCAATGTTGAGGTTGTTGTTGTTTTTCAATGCGGAGATTGTTGTGGAATTTGTTGGTGTTTTTCAATGTTGAGGTTGTTGTTGAATTTGTTGGTGTTTTTCAATGTTGAGGTTGTTGTTGTTTTTCAATATTGAGGTTGTTGTTGAATTTGTTGGTGTTTTTCAATGTTGAGGTTGTTGTTGTTTTTCAATATTGAGGTTGTTGTTGAATTTGTTGGTGTTTTTCAATGTTGAGGTTGCTGTTGTTTTTAAATGTTGAGGTTGTTGTTGAATTTCTTGGTGTTTTTTCAATTTTGAGGTTGTTGGTGTTTTTCAATGTTGAGGTTGATGTTGAATTTGATGGTGTTTTTCAATGTCGAAGTTGTTGTTGAATTTGTTGGTGTTTTTCAATGTTGAAGTTGTTGTTGAATTTGTGGGTGTTTTTCAATGTTGAGGTTGTTGTTGTTTTTCAATGTTGAGGTTGTTGTTGAATTTGTTGGTGTTTTTCAATGTTGAGGTTGTTGTTGTTTTTCAATGTTGAGGTTGTTGTTGAATTTGTTGGTGTTTTTCAATGTTGAGATTGTTGTTGTTTTTCAATGTTGAGGTTGTTGTTGAATTTGTTGGTGTTTTTAAATGTTGAGGTTGTTGTTGAATTTGTTGGTGTTTTTCAATGTTGAGGTTGTTGCTGTATTTCAATGTTGAGGTTGTTGTCGAATTTGTTGGTGTTTTTCAATGTTGAGATTGTTGTTGTTTTTCAATGTTGAGGTTGTTGTTGAATTTGTTGGTGTTTTTAAATGTTGAGGTTGTTGTTGAATTTGTTGGTGTTTTTCAATGTTGAGGTTGTTGTTGTTTTTCAATGTTGAGGTTGTTGTTGAATTTGTTGGTGTTTTTCAATGTTGAGGTTGTTGTTGTTTTTCAATGTTGAGGTTGTTGTTGAATTTGTTGGTGTTTTTCAATTTCGAGGTTGTTGTTGAATTTGTTGGTGTTTTTCAACGTTGAAGTTGTTGTTGAATTTGTTGGTGTTTTTTAATGTTGAGGTTGTTGTTGTTTTTCAATGTTGAGGTTGTTGTTGAATTTGTTGGTGTTTTTCAATGTTGAGGTTGTTGTTGTTTTTCAATGCTGAGGTTGTTGTTGAATTTGTTGGTGTTTTTCAATGTTGAGGTTGTTGTTGAATTTGTTGGTGTTTTTCAATGTTGAGGTTGTTGTTGTTCTTCAATGTTGAGGTTGTTGTTGAATTTGTTGGTGTTTTTCAATGTTGAGGCTGTTGTTGTTTTTCAATGTTGAGGTTGTTGTTGAATTTGATGTTGTTTTTCAATGTTGAGGTTGTTGGTCAATTTGTTGGTGTTTTTCAATGTTGAGGTTGTTGTTGTTTTTCAATGTTGAGGTTGTTGTTGATTTTGTTGGTGTTTTCCAATATTGAGTTTGTTGTTGTTTTTCAATGTTGAGGTTGTTGTTGAATTTGTTGGTGTTTTTCAATGTTGAGGTTGTTGTTGTTTTTCAGTGTTGAGGTTGTTGTTGAATTTGTTGGTGCTTTTCAATGTTGAGGTTGTTGTTGAATTTGTTGGTGTTTTTCATTGTTGAGATTGTTGTTGTTTTTCAATGTTGAGGTTGTTGTTGAATTTGTTGTTGTTTTTAAATGTTGAGGTTGTTGTTGAATTTGTTGGTGTTTTTCAATGTTGAGGTTGTTGTTGTTTTTCAATGTTGAGCTTGTTGTTGAATTTGTTGGTGTTTTTCAATGTTGAGGTTGTGGTTGTTTTTCAATGTTGAGGTTGTTGTTGAATTTGTTGGTGTTTTTCAATGTTGAGGTTGTTGTTGAATTTGTTGGTGTTTTTCAATGTTGAGGTTGTTGTTGAATTTGTTGGTGTTTTTCAATGTTGAGGTTGTTGTTGTTTTTCAATGTTGAGGTTGTTGTTGAATTTGTTGGTGTTTTTCAATGTTGAGGTTGTTGTTGTTTTTCAATGCTGAGGTTGTTGTTGAATTTTTTGGTGTTTTTCAATGTTGAGGTTGTTGTTGAATTTGTTGGTGTTTTTCAATGTTGAGGTTGTTGTTGAATTTGTTGGTGTTTTTCAATGTGGAGTTTGTTGTTGTTTTTCAATGTTGAGGTTGTTGTTGAATTTGTTGGTGTTTTTCAATGTTGAGGTTGTTGTTGTTTTTCAATGTTGAGGTTGTTGTTGAATTTGTTGGTGTTTTTCAATGTTGAGGTTGTTGTTGTTTTTCAATGTTGAGGTTGTTGTTGAATTTGTTGGTGTTTTTCAATGTTGAGGTTGTTGTTGAATTTGTTGGTGTTTTTCAATGAAGAGGTTGTTGTTGTTTTTCAATGTTGAGGTTGTTGAATTGTTTGGTGTTTTTCAATCTTGAGTTTGTTGTTGAATTTGTTGGTGTTTTTCAGTGTTGAGGTTGTTGTTGAATTTGTTGGTGTTTTTCAATGTTGAGGTTGTTGTTGTTTTTCAATGTTGAGGTTGTTGTTGAGTTTGTTGGTGTCTTTCAATGTTGAGGTGGTTGTTGAATTTGTTGGTGTTTTTCAATGTTGAGATTGTTGTTGAATTTGTTGGTGTTTTTCAATGTTGAGGTTGTTGTTGTTTTTAAATGTTGAGGTTGTTGTTGAATTTGTTGGTGTTTTTTCAATTTTGAGGTGGTTGGTGTTTTTCAATGTTGAGGTTAATGTTGAATTTGATGGTGTTTTTCAATGTCGAGGTTGTTGTTGAATTTGTTGGTGTTTTTCAATGTTGAAGTTGTTGTTGAATTTGTTGGTGTTTTTCAATGTTGAGGTTGTTGTTGTTTTTCAATGTTGAGGTTGTTGTTGAATTTGTTGGTGTTTTTCAATGTTGAGATTGTTGTTGTTTTTCAACGTTCAGGTTGTTGTTGAATTTGTTGGTGTTTTTAAATGTTGAGGTTGTTGTTGAATTTGTTGGTGTTTTTCAATGTTGAGGTTGTTGTTGTTTTTCAATGTTGAGGTTGTTGTTGAATTTGTTGGTGTTTTTCAATGTTGAGGTTGTTGTTGTTTTTCAATGTTGAGGTTGTTGTTGAATTTGTTGGTGTTGTTCAATTTCGAGGTTGTTGTCGAATTTGTTGGTGTTTTTCAATATTGAAGTTGTTGTTGAATGTGTTGGTGTTTTTCAATGTTGAGGTTGTTGTTGTTTTTCAATGTTGAGGTTGTTGTTGAATTTGTTGGTGTTTTTCAAGGTTGAGGTTGTTGTTGTTTTTCAATGTTGTGGTTGTTGTTGAATTTGTTGGTGTTTTTAAATGATGAGGTTGTTGTTGAATTTGTTGGTGTTTTTCAATGTTGAGTTTGTTGTTGTTTTTCAATGTTGAGGTTGTTGTTGAATTTGTTGGTGTTTTTCAATGTTGAGGTTGTTGTTGTTTTTCAATGTTGAGGTTGTTGTTGAATTTGTTGGTGTTTTTCAATTTCGAGGTTGTTGTTGAATTTGTTGGTGTTTTTCAATGTTGAAGTTGTTGTTGAATTTGTTGGTGTTTTTCAATGTTGAGGTTGTTGTTGTTTTTCAATGTTGAGGTTGTTGTTGAATTTGTTGGTGTTTTTCAAAGTTGAGGTTGTTGTTGTTTTTCAATGCTGAGGTTGTTGTTGAATTTGGTGGTGTTTTTCAATGTTGAGTTTGTTGTTGTTTTTCAATGTTGAGGTTGTTGTTGAATTTGTTGGTGTTTTTCAATGTTGAGGTTGTTGTTGTTTTTCAATGTTGAGGTTGTTGTTGAATTTGTTGGTGTTTTTCAATGTTGAGATTGTTGTTGTTTTTCAACGTTCAGGTTGTTGTTGAATTTGTTGGTGTTTTTAAATGTTGAGGTTGTTGTTGAATTTGTTGGTGTTTTTCAATGTTGAGGTTGTTGTTGTTTTTCAATGTTGAGGTTGTTGTTGAATTTGTTGGTGTTTTTCAATGTTGAGGTTGTTGTTGTTTTTCAATGTTGAGGTTGTTGTTGAATTTGTTGGTGTTGTTCAATTTCGAGGTTGTTGTCGAATTTGTTGGTGTTTTTCAATATTGAAGTTGTTGTTGAATGTGTTGGTGTTTTTCAATGTTGAGGTTGTTGTTGTTTTTCAATGTTGAGGTTGTTGTTGAATTTGTTGGTGTTTTTCAATGTTGAGGTTGTTGTTGTTTTTCAATGTTGTGGTTGTTGTTGAATTTGTTGGTGTTTTTAAATGATGAGGTTGTTGTTGAATTTGTTGGTGTTTTTCAATGTTGAGTTTGTTGTTGTTTTTCAATGTTGAGGTTGTTGTTGAATTTGTTGGTGTTTTTCAATGTTGAGGTTGTTGTTGTTTTTCAATGTTGAGGTTGTTGTTGAATTTGTTGGTGTTTTTCAATTTCGAGGTTGTTGTTGAATTTGTTGGTGTTTTTCAATGTTGAAGTTGTTGTTGAATTTGTTGGTGTTTTTCAATGTTGAGGTTGTTGTTGTTTTTCAATGTTGAGGTTGTTGTTGAATTTGTTGGTGTTTTTCAAAGTTGAGGTTGTTGTTGTTTTTCAATGCTGAGGTTGTTGTTGAATTTGGTGGTGTTTTTCAATGTTGAGTTTGTTGTTGTTTTTCAATGTTGAGGTTGTTGTTGAATTTGTTGGTGTTTTTCAATGTTGAGGTTGTTGTTGTTTTTCAGTGTTGAGGTTGTTGTTGAATTTGTTGGTGTTTTTCAATGTTGAGGTTGTTGTTGTTTTTCAATGTTGAGGTTCTTGTTGAATTTGATGGTGTTTTTCAATGTTGAGGTTGTTTTTGAATTTGTTGGTGTTTTTCAATGATGAGGTTATTGTTGTTTATCAATGTTGAGTTTGTTGTTGAATTTGCTGGTGTTTTTCAATCTTGAGTTTGTTGTTGAATTTGTTGGTGTTTTTCAATGTTGAGGTTGTTGTTGAATTTGTTGGTGTTTTTCAATGTTGAGGTTGTTGTTGTTTTTCAATGTTGAGGTTGTTGTTGAGTTTGTTGGTGTTTTTCAATGTTGAGGTGGTTGTTGAATTTGTTGGTGTTTTCCAATGTTGAGGTTGTTTTTGAATTTGTTGGTGTTTTTCAATGTTGAGGTTGTTGTTGTTTTTCAATGTTGAGGTTGTTGTTGAATTTGTTGGTGTTTTCAATGTTGAGGCTGTTGTTGTTTTTCAATGTTGAGGGTGTTGTTGAATTTGATGGTGTTTTTCAATGTTGAGGTTGTTGTTCAATTTGTTGGTGTTTTTCAATGTTGAGGTTGTTGTTGTTTTTCAATGTTGAGGTTGTTGTTGAATTTGTTGGGGTTTTCCAATATTGAGTTTGTTGTTGTTTTTCAATGTTGAGGTTGTTGTTGAATTTGTTGGTGTTTTTCAATGTTGAGGTTGTTGTTGTTTTTCAGTGTTGAGGTTGTTGTTGAATTTGTTGGTGTTTTTCAATGTTGAGGTTGTTGTTGTTTTTCAATGTTGAGGTTGTTGATGAATTTGTTGGTGCTTTTCAATGTTGAGGTTGTTGTTGAATTTGTTCGTGTTTTTCAAAGTTGAGATTGTTGTTGTTTTTCAATGTTGAGGTTTTTGTTGAATTTGTTGGTGTTTTTAAATGTTGAGGTTGTTGTTGAAATTGTTGGTGTTTTTCAATGTTGAGGTTGTTGTTGTTTTTCAATGTTGAGGTTGTTGTTGAATTTGTTGGTGTTTTTCAATGTTGAGGTTGTTGTTGTTTTCAATGTTGACGTTGCTGTTGAATTTGTTGGTGTTTTTCAATTTCCAGGTTGTTGTTGAATTTGTTGGTGTTTTTCAATGTTGAAGTTGTTGTTGAATTTGTTGGTGTTTTTCAATGTTGAGGTTGTTGTTGTTTTTCAATGTTGAGGTTGTTGTTGAATTTGTTGGTGTTTTTCAATGTTGAGGTTGTTGTTGTTTTTCAATGCTGAGGTTGTTGTTGAATTTGTTGGTGTTTTTCAATGTTGAGGTTGTTGTTGAATTTGTTGTTGTTTTTCAATGTTGAGGTTGTTGTTGAATTTGTTGGTGTTTTTCAAAGTTAGTTTGTTGTTGTTTTTCAATGTTGAGGTTGTTGTTGAATTTGTTGGTGTTTTTCAATGTTGAGGTTGTTGTTGTTTTTCAATGTTGAGGTTGTTGTTGAATTTGTTGGTGTTTTTCAAAGTTGAGGTTGTTTTTGAATTTGTTGGTGTTTTTCAATGTTGAGGTTGTTGTTGTTTTTAAATGTTGAGGTTGTTGTTGAATTTCTTGGTGTTTTTTCAATTTTGAGGTTGTTGGTGTTTTTCAATGTTGAGGTTGATGTTGAATTTGATGGTGTTTTTCAATGTCGAAGTTGTTGTTGAATTTGTTGGTGTTTTTCAATGTTGAAGTTGTTGTTGAATTTGTTGGTGTTTTTCAATGTTGAGGTTGTTGTTGAATTTGTTGGTGTTTTTCAATGTTGAGATTGTTGTTGTTTTTCAATGTTGAGGTTGTTGTTGAATTTGTTGGTGTTTTTAAATGTTGAGGTTGTTGTTGAATTTGTTGGTGTTTTTCAATGTTGAGGTTGTTGCTCTATTTCAATGTTGAGGTTGTTGTCGAATTTGTTGGTGTTTTTCAATGTTGAGATTGTTGTTGTTTTTCAATGTTGAGGTTGTTGTTGAATTTGTTGGTGTTTTTAAATGTTGAGGTTGTTGTTGAATTTGTTGGTGTTTTTCAATGTTGAGGTTGTTGTTGTTTTTCAATGTTGAGGTTGTTGTTGAATTTGTTGGTGTTTTTCAATGTTGAGGTTGTTGTTGTTTTTCAATGTTGAGGTTGTTGTTGAATTTGTTGGTGTTTTTCAATTTCGAGGTTGTTGTTGAATTTGTTGGTGTTTTTCAATGTTGAAGTTGTTGTTGAATTTGTTGGTGTTTTTTAATGTTGAGGTTGTTGTTGTTTTTCAATGTTGAGGTTGTTGTTGAATTTGTTGGTGTTTTTCAATGTTGAGGTTGTTGTTGTTTTTCAATGCTGAGGTTGTTGTTGAATTTGTTGGTGTTTTTCAATGTTGAGGTTGTTGTTGAATTTGTTGGTGTTTTTCAATGTTGAGGTTGTTGTTGTTTTTCAATGTTGAGGTTGTTGTTGAATTTGATGGTGTTTTTCAATGTTGAGGTTGTTGTTGAATTTGTTGGTGTTTTTCAATGTTGAGGTTGTTGTTGTTTTTCAATGTTGAGGTTGTTGTTGAATTTGATGGTGTTTTCCAATATTGAGTTTGTTGTTGTTTTTCAAAGTTGACGTTGTTGTTGAATTTGTTGGTGTTTTTCAATGTTGAGGTTGTTGTTGTTTTTCAGTGTTGAGGTTGTTGTTGAATTTGTTAGTGTTTTTCAATGTTGAGGTTGTTGTTGAATTTGTTGTTGTTTTTAAATGTTGAGGTTGTTGTTGAATTTGTTGGTGTTTTTCAATGTTGAGGTTGTTGTTGTTTTTCAATGTTGAGCGTGTTGTTGAATTTGTTGGTGTTTTTCAATGTTGAGGTTGTTGTTGTTTTTCAATGTTGAGGTTGTTGTTGAATTTGTTGGTGTTTTTCAATTTCGAGGTTGTTGTTGAATTTGTTGGTGTTTTTCAATGTTGAAGTTGTTGTTGAATTTGTTGGTGTTTTTCAATGTTGAGGTTGTGGTTGTTTTTCAATGTTGAGGTTGTTGTTGAATTTGTTGGTGTTTTTCAATGTTGAGGTTGTTGTTGTTTTTCAATGCTGAGGTTGTTGTTGAATTTGTTGGTGTTTTTCAATGTTGAGGTTGTTGTTGAATTTGTTGGTGTTTTTCAATGTTGAGGTTGTTGTTGAATTTGTTGGTGTTTTTCAATGTTGAGTTTGTTGTTGTTTTTCAATGTTGAGGTTGTTGTTGAATTTGTTGGTGTTTTTCAATGTTGAGGTTGTTGTTGTTTTTCAATGTTGAGGTTGTTGTTGAATTTGTTGGTGTTTTTCAATGTTGAGGTTGTTGTTGTTTTTCAATGTTGAGGTTGTTGTTGAATTTGTTGGTGTTTTTCAATGTTGAGGTTGTTGTTGAATTTTTTGGTGTTTTTCAATGATGAGGTTGTTGTTGTTTTTCAATGTTGAAGTTGTTGAATTGTTTGGTGTTTTTCAATCTTGAGTTTGTTGTTGAATTTGTTGGTGTTTTTCAATGTTGAGGTTGTTGTTGAATTTGTTGGTGTTTTTCAATGTTGAGGTTGTTGTTGTTTTTAAATGTTGAGGTTGTTGTTGAATTTGTTGGTGTTTTTTCAATTTTGAGGTTGTTGGTGTTTTTCAATGTTTAGGTTAATGTTGAATTTGATGGTGTTTTTCAATGTCGAGGTTGTTGTTGAATTTGTTGGTGTTTTTCAATCTTGAAGTTGTTGTTGAATTTGTTGGTGTTTTTCAATGTTGAGGTTGTTGTTGTTTTTCAATGTTGAGGTTGTTGTTGAATTTGTTGGTGTTTTTCAATGTTGAGATTGTTGTTGTTTTTCAATGTTCAGGTTGTTGTTGAATTTGTTGGTGTTTTTAAATGTTGAGGTTGTTTTTGAATTTGTTGGTGTTTTTCAATGTTGAGGTTGTTGTTGTTTTTCAATGTTGAGGTTGTTGTTGAATTTGTTGGTGTTTTTCAATGTTGAGGTTGTTGTTGTTTTTCAATGTTGAGGTTGTTGTTGAATTTGTTGGTGTTTTTCAATTTCGAGGTTGTTGTTGAATTTGTTGGTGTTTTTCAATGTTGAAGTTGTTGTTGAATGTGTTGGTGTTTTTCAATGTTGAGGTTGTTGTTGTTTTTCAATGTTGAGGTTGTTGTTGAATTTGTTGGTGTTTTTCAATGTTGAGGTTGTTGGTGTTTTTCAATGTTGAGGTTGTTGTTGAATTTGTTGGTGTTTTTCAATGTTGAGGTTGTTGTTGTTTTTCAATGTTGAGGTTGTTGTTGAATTTGTTGGTGTTTTTCAATGTTGAGGTTGTTGT
This sequence comes from Isurus oxyrinchus, assembly GCA_026770705.1. Lineage (NCBI taxonomy): Eukaryota > Metazoa > Chordata > Chondrichthyes > Lamniformes > Lamnidae > Isurus > Isurus oxyrinchus. The sequence continues at coordinate 386,541 of JANJGN010000518.1, read as the reverse complement.
TGTTTTTCAATATTTAGGTTGTTGTTGAATTTGTTGGTGTTTTTCAATGTTGAGGTTGTTGTTGAGTTTGTTGGTGTTTTTCAATGTTGAGGTGGTTGTTGAATTTGTTGGTGCTTTTCAATGTTGAGGTTGTTGTTGAATTTGTTGGTGTTTTTCAATGTTGAGGTTGTTGTTGTTTTTAAATGTTGAGGTTGTTGTTGAATTTGTTGGTGTTTTTTCAATTTAAGGTTGTTGGTGTTTTTCAATGTTGAGGTTGATGTTGAATTTGATGGTGTTTTTCAATGTCGAGGTTGTTGTTGAATTTGTTGGTGCTTTTCAATGTTGAAGTTGTTGTTGAATTTGTTGGTGTTTTTCAATGTTGAGGTTGTTGTTGTTTTTCAATGTTGAGGTTGTTGTTGAATTTGTTGGTGCTTTTCAATGTTGAGGTTGTTGTTGTTTTTCAGTGTTGAGGTTGTTGTTGAATTTGTTGGTGCTTTTCAATGTTGAGGTTGTTGTTGAATTTGTTGGTGTTTTTCAATGTTGAGATTGTTGTTGTTTTTCAATGTTGAAGTTGTTGTTGAATTTGTTGGTGTTTTTAAATGTTGAGGTTGTTGTTGAATTTGTTGGTGTTTTTCAATGTTGAGGTTGTTGTTGTTTTTCAATGTTGAGGTTGTTGTTGAATTTGTTGGTGTTTTTCAATGTTGAGGTTGTTGTTGTTTTTCAATGTTGAGGTTGTTGTTGAATTTGTTGGTGTTTTTCAATTTCGAGGTTGTTGTTGAATTTGTTGGTGTTTTTCAATGTTGAAGTTGTTGTTGAATTTGTTGGTGTTTTTCAATGTTGAGGTTGTTGTTGTTTTTCAATGTTGAGGTTGTTGTTGAATTTGTTGGTGTTTTTCAATGTTGAGGTTGTGGTTGTTTTTCAATGCTGAGGTTGTTGTTGAATTTGGTGGTGTTTTTCAATGTTGAGTTTGTTGTTGTTTTTCAATGTTGAGGTTGTTGTTGAATTTGTTGGTGTTTTTCAATGTTGAGGTTGTTGTTGTTTTTCAGTGTTGAGGTTGTTGTTGAATTTGTTGGTGTTTTTCAATGTTGAGGTTGTTGTTGTTTTTCAATGTTGAGGTTGTTGATGAATTTGTTGGTGCTTTTCAATGTTGAGGTTGTTGTTGAATTTGTTCGTGTTTTTCAAAGTTGAGATTGTTGTTGTTTTTCAATGTTGAGGTTGTTGTTGAATTTGTTGGTGTTTTTAAATGTTGAGGTTGTTGTTGAATTTGTTGGTGTTTTCAATGTTGAGGTTGTTGTTGTTTTTAAATGTTGAGGTTGTTGTTGAATTTGTTGGTGTTTTTCAATGTTGAGGTTGTTGTTGTTTTCAATGTTGTGGTTGTTGTTGAATTGTTGGTGTTTTTCAATTTCCAGGTTGTTGTTGAATTTGTTGGTGTTTTTCAATGTTGAAGTTGTTGTTGAATTTGTTGGTGTTTTTCAATGTTGAGGTTGTTGTTGTTTTTCAATGTTGAGGTTGTTGAATTTGTTGGTGTTTTTCAATGTTGAGGTTGTTGTTGTTTTTCAATGTTGAGGTTGTTTTTGAATTTGTTGGTGTTTTTCAATGATGAGGTTGTTTTTGAATTTGTTGGTGTTTTTTAATGTTGAGGTTGTTGTTGTTTTTAAATGTTGAGGTTGTTGTTGAATTTCTTGGTGTTTTTTCAATTTTGAGGTTGTTGGTGTTTTTCAATGTTGAGGTTGATGTTGAATTTGATGGTGTTTTTCAATGTCGAAGTTGTTGTTGAATTTGTTGGTGTTTTTCAATGTTGAAGTTGTTGTTGAATTTGTTGGTGTTTTTCAATGTTGAGTTTGTTGTTGAATTTGTTGGTGTTTTTCAATGTTGAGATTGTTGTTGTTTTTCAATGTTGAGGTTGTTGTTGAATTTGTTGGTGTGTTTAAATGTTGAGGTTGTTGTTGAATTTGTTGGTGTTTTTCAATGTTGAGGTTGTTGCTGTATTTCAATGTTGAGGTTGTTGTCGAATTTGTTGGTGTTTTTCAATGTTGAGATTGTTGTTGTTTTTCAATGTTGAGGTTGTTGTTGAATTTGTTGGTGTTTTTAAATGTTGAGGTTGTTGTTGAATTTGTTGGTGTTTTTCAATGTTGAGGTTGTTGTTGTTTTTCAATGTTGAGGTTGTTGTTGAATTTGTTGGTGTTTTTCAATGTTGAGGTTGTTGTTGTTTTTCAATGTTGAGGTTGTTGTTGAATTTGTTGGTGTTTTTCAATTTCGAGGTTGTTGTTGAATTTGTTGGTGTTTTTCAATGTTGAAGTTGTTGTTGAATTTGTTGGTGTTTTTTAATGTTGAGGTTGTTGTTGTTTTTCAATGTTGAGGTTGTTGTTGAATTTGTTGGTGTTTTTCAATGTTGAGGTTGTTGTTGTTTTTCAATGCTGAGGTTGTTGTTGAATTTGTTGGTGTTTTTCAATGTTGAGGTTGTTGTTGAATTTGTTGCTGTTTTTCAATGTTGAGGTTGTTGTTGTTTTTCAATGTTGAGGTTGTTGTTGAATTTGATGGTGTTTTTCAATGTTGAGGTTGTTGTTGAATTTGTTGGTGTTTTTCAATGTTGAGGTTGTTGTTGTTTTTCAATGTTGAGGTTGTTGTTGAATTTGATGGTGTTTTCCAATATTGAGTTTGTTGTTGTTTTTCAAAGTTGACGTTGTTGTTGAATTTGTTGGTGTTTTTCAATGTTGAGGTTGTTGTTGTTTTTCAGTGTTGAGGTTGTTGTTGAATTTGTTAGTGTTTTTCAATGTTGAGGTTGTTGTTGAATTTGTTGTTGTTTTTAAATGTTGAGGTTGTTGTTGAATTTGTTGGTGTTTTTCAATGTTGAGGTTGTTGTTGTTTTTCAATGTTGAGCGTGTTGTTGAATTTGTTGGTGTTTTTCAATGTTGAGGTTGTTGTTGTTTTTCAATGTTGAGGTTGTTGTTGAATTTGTTGGTGTTTTTCAATTTCGAGGTTGTTGTTGAATTTGTTGGTGTTTTTCAATGTTGAAGTTGTTGTTGAATTTGTTGGTGTTTTTCAATGTTGAGGTTGTTGTTGAATTTGTTGGTGTTTTTCAATGTTGAGGTTGTTGTTGTTTTTCAATGCTGAGGTTGTTGTTGAATTTGTTGGTGTTTTTCAATGTTGAGGTTGTTGTTGAATTTGTTGGTGTTTTTCAATGTTGAGGTTGTTGTTGAATTTGTTGGTGTTTTTCAATGTTGAGTTTGTTGTTGTTTTTCAATGTTGAGGTTGTTGTTGAATTTGTTGGTGTTTTTCAAAGTTGAGGTTGTTGTTGTTTTTCAATGTTGAGGTTGTTGTTGAATTTGTTGGTGTTTTTCAATGTTGAGGTTGTTGTTGTTTTTCAATGTTGAGGTTGTTGTTGAATTTGTTGGTGTTTTTCAATGTTGAGGTTGTTGTTGAATTTTTTGGTGTTTTTCAATGATGAGGTTGTTGTTGTTTTTCAATGTTGAGGTTGTTGAATTGTTTGGTGTTTTTCAATCTTGAGTTTGTTGTTGAATTTGTTGGTGTTTTTCAATGTTGAGGTTGTTGTTGAATTTGTTGGTGTTTTTCAATGTTGAGGTTGTTGTTGTTTTTAAATGTTGAGGTTGTTGTTGAATTTGTTGGTGTTTTTTCAATTTTGAGGTTGTTGGTGTTTTTCAATGTTTAGGTTAATGTTGAATTTGATGGTGTTTTTCAATGTCGAGGTTGTTGTTGAATTTGTTGGTGTTTTTCAATCTTGAAGTTGTTGTTGAATTTGTTGGTGTTTTTCAATGTTGAGGTTGTTGTTGTTTTTCAATGTTGAGGTTGTTGTTGAATTTGTTGGTGTTTTTCAATGTTGAGGTTGTTGTTGAATTTGTTGGTGTTTTTCAATGTTGAGGTTGTTGTTGTTTTTCAATGTTGAGGTTGTTGTTGAATTTGTTGGTGTTTTTCAATGTTGAGGTTGTTGTTGTTTTTCAATATTTAGGTTGTTGTTGAATTTGTTGGTGTTTTTCAATGTTGAGGTTGTTGTTGAGTTTGTTGGTGTTTTTCAATGTTGAGGTGGTTGTTGAATTTGTAGGTGCTTTTCAATGTTGAGGTTGTTGTTGAATTTGTTGGTGTTTTTCAATGTTGAGGTTGTTGTTGTTTTTAAATGTTGAGGTTGTTGTTGAATTTGTTGGTGTTTTTTCAATTTAAGGTTGTTGGTGTTTTTCAATGTTGAGGTTGATGTTGAATTTGATGGTGTTTTTCAATGTCGAGGTTGTTGTTGAATTTGTTGGTGCTTTTCAATGTTGAAGTTGTTGTTGAATTTGTTGGTGTTTTTCAATGTTGAGGTTGTTGTTGTTTTTCAATGTTGAGGTTGTTGTTGAATTTGTTGGTGCTTTTCAATGTTGAGGTTGTTGTTGTTTTTCAGTGTTGAGGTTGTTGTTGAATTTGTTGGTGCTTTTCAATGTTGAGGTTGTTGTTGAATTTGTTGGTGTTGTTCAATGTTGAGATTGTTGTTGTTTTTCAATGTTGAAGTTGTTGTTTAATTTGTTGGTGTTTTTAAATGTTGAGGTTGTTGTTGAATTTGTTGGTGTTTTTCAATGTTGAGGTTGTTGTTGTTTTTCAATGTTGAGGTTGTTGTTGAATTTGTTGGTGTTTTTCAATGTTGAGGTTGTTGTTGTTTTTCAATGTTGAGGTTGTTGTTGAATTTGTTGGTGTTTTTCAATTTCGAGGTTGTTGTTGAATTTGTTGGTGTTTTTCAATGTTGAAGTTGTTGTTGAATTTGTTGGTGTTTTTCAATGTTGAGGTTGTTGTTGTTTTTCAAAGTTGAGGTTGTTGTTGAATTTGTTGGTGTTTTTCAATGTTGAGGTTGTGGTTGTTTTTCAATGCTGAGGTTGTTGTTGAATTTGGTGGTGTTTTTCAATGTTGAGTTTGTTGTTGTTTTTCAATGTTGAGGTTGTTGTTGAATTTGTTGGTGTTTTTCAATGTTGAGGTTGTTGTTGTTTTTCAGTGTTGAGGTTGTTGTTGAATTTGTTGGTGTTTTTCAATGTTGAGGTTGTTGTTGTTTTTCAATGTTGAGGTTGTTGATGAATTTGTTGGTGCTTTTCAATGTTGAGGTTGTTGTTGAATTTGTTCGTGTTTTTCAAAGTTGAGATTGTTGTTGTTTTTCAATGTTGAGGTTGTTGTTGAATTTGTTGGTGTTTTTAAATGTTGAGGTTGTTGTTGAATTTGTTGGTGTTTTCAATGTTGAGGTTGTTGTTGTTTTTCAATGTTGAGGTTGTTGTTGAATTTGTTGGTGTTTTTCAATGTTGAGGTTGTTGTTGTTTTCAATGTTGTGGTTGTTGTTGAATTTGTTGGTGTTTTTCAATTTCCAGGTTGTTGTTGAATTTGTTGGTGTTTTTCAATGTTGAAGTTGTTGTTGAATTTGTTGGTGTTTTTCAATGTTGAGGTTGTTGTTGTTTTTCAATGTTGAGGTTGTTGTATTTGTTGGTGTTTTTCAATGTTGAGGTTGTTGTTGTTTTTCAATGCTGAGGTTGTTGTTGAATTTGTTGGTGTTTTTCAATGTTGAGGTTGTTGTTGAATTTGTTGTTGTTTTTCAATGTTGAGGTTGTTGTTGAATTTGTTGGTGTTTTTCAATGTTGAGCTTGTTGTTGTTTTTCAATGTTGAGGTTGTTGTTGAATTTGTTGGTGTTTTTCAATGTTGAGGTTGTTGTTGTTTTTCAGTGTTGAGGTTGTTGTTGAATTTGTTGGTGTTTTTCAATGTTGAGGTTGTTGTTGTTTTTCAATGTTGAGGTTGTTGTTGAATTTGTTGGTGTTTTTCAATGTTGAGGTTGTTGTTGAATTTGTTGGTGTTTTTCAATGATGAGGTTATTGTTGTTTTTCAATGTTGAGTTTGTTGTTGAATTTGCTGGTGTTTTTCAATCTTGAGTTTGTTGTTGAATTTGTTGGTGTTTTTCAATGTTGAGGTTGTTGTTGAATTTGTTGGTGTTTTTCAATGTTGAGGTTGTTGTTGTTTTTCAATGTTGAGGTTGTTGTTGAGTTTGTTGGTGTTTTTCAATGTTGAGGTGGTTGTTGAATTTGTTGGTGTTTTCCAATGTTGAGGTTGTTTTTGAATTTGTTGGTGTTTTTCAATGTTGAGGTGGTTGTTGTTTTTAAATGTTGAAGCTATTGTTGAATTTGTTGGTGTTTTTTCAATTTTGAGGTTGTTGGTGTTTTTCAATGTTGAGGTTGATGTTGAATTTGATGGTGTTTTTCAATGTCGAGGTTGTTGTTGAATTTGTTGGTGTTTTTCAATGTTGAAGTTGTTGTTGAATTTGTTGGTGTTTTTCAATGTTGAGGTGGTTGTTGTTTTTCAATGTTGAGGTTGTTGTTGAATTTGTTGGTGTTTTTCAGTGTTGAGATTGTTGTTGTTTTTCAATGTTGAGGTTGTTGTTGAATTTGTTGGTGTTTTTAAATGTTGAGGTTGTTGTTGAATTTGTTGGTGTTTTTCAATGTTGAGGTTGTTGTTGTTTTTCAATGTTGAGGTTGTTGTTGAATTTGTTGGTATTTTTCAATGTTGAGGTTGTTGTTGTTTTTCAATGTTGAAGTTGCTGTTGAATTTGTTGGTGTTTTTCAATTTCGAGGTTGTTGTTGAATTTGTTGGTGTTTTTCAATGTTGAAGTTGTTATTGAATGTGTTGGTGTTTTTCAATGTTGAGGTTGTTGTTGTTTTTCAATGTTGAGATTGTTGTTGAATTTGTTGGTGTTTTTCAATGTTGAGGTTGTTGTTGAGTTTGTTGGTGTTTTTCAATGTTGAGGTGGTTGTTGAATTTGTTGGTGTTTTTCAATGTTGAGGTTCTGTTGAATTTGTTGGTGTTTTTCAATGTTGAGGTTGTTGTTGTTTTTAAATGTTGAGGTTGTTGTTGAATTTGTTGGTGTTTTTTCAATTTTGAGGTTGTTGGTGTTTTTCAATGTTGAGGTTGATGTTGAATTTGATGGTGTTTTTCAATGTCGAGGTTGTTGTTGAATTTGTTGGTGTTTTTCAATGTTGAAGTTGTTGTTGAATTTGTTGGTGTTTTTCAATGTTGAGGTTGTTGTTGTTTTCCAATGTTGAGGTTTTTGTTGAATTTGTTGGTGTTTTTCAATGTTGAGGTTGTTGTTGTTTTTTAGTGTTGCGGTTGTTGTTGAATTTGTTGGTGCTTTTCAATGTTGAGGTTGTTGTTGAATTTGTTGGTGTTTTTCAATGTTGAGATTGTTGTTGTTTTTCAATGTTGAGGTTGTTGTTGAATTTGTTGGTGTTTTTAAATGTTGAGGTTGTTGTTGAATTTGTTGGTGTTTTTCAATGTTGAGGTTGTTGTTGTTTTTCAATGTTGAGGTTGTTGTTGAATTTGTTGGTGTTTTTCAATGTTGAGGTTGTTGTTGTTTTTCAATGTTGAGGTTGTTGTTGAATTTGTTGGTGTTTTTCAATTTCGAGGTTGTTGTTGAATTTGTTGGTGTTTTTCAATGTTGAAGTTGTTGTTGAATTTGTTGGTGTTTTTTAATGTTGAGGTTGTTGTTGTTTTTCAATGTTGAGGTTGTTGTTGAATTTGTTGGTGTTTTTCAATGTTGAGGTTGTTGTTGTTTTTCAATGCTGAGGTTGTTGTTGAATTTGTTGGTGTTTTTCAATGTTGAGGTTGTTGTTGAATTTGTTGCTGTTTTTCAATGTTGAGGTTGTTGTTGTTTTTCAATGTTGAGGTGGTTGTTGAATTTGATGGTGTTTTTCAATGTTGAGGTTGTTGTTGAATTTGTTGGTGTTTTTCAATGTTGAGGTTGTTGTTGTTTTTCAATGTTGAGGTTGTTGTTGAATTTGATGGTGTTTTCCAATATTGAGTTTGTTGTTGTTTTTCAAAGTTGACGTTGTTGTTGAATTTGTTGGTGTTTTTCAATGTTGAGGTTGTTGTTGTTTTTCAGTGTTGAGGTTGTTGTTGAATTTGTTAGTGTTTTTCAATGTTGAGGTTGTTGTTGAATTTGTTGTTGTTTTTAAATGTTGAGGTTGTTGTTGAATTTGTTGGTGTTTTTCAATGTTGAGGTTGTTGTTGTTTTTCAATGTTGAGCGTGTTGTTGAATTTGTTGGTGTTTTTCAATGTTGAGGTTGTTGTTGTTTTTCAATGTTGAGGTTGTTGTTGAATTTGTTGGTGTTTTTCAATTTCGAGGTTGTTGTTGAATTTGTTGGTGTTTTTCAATGTTGAAGTTGTTGTTGAATTTGTTGGTGTTTTTCAATGTTGAGGTTGTGGTTGTTTTTCAATGTTGAGGTTGTTGTTGAATTTGTTGGTGTTTTTCAATGTTGAGGTTGTTGTTGTTTTTCAATGCTGAGGTTGTTGTTGAATTTGTTGGTGTTTTTCAATGTTGAGGTTGTTGTTGAATTTGTTGGTGTTTTTCAATGTTGAGGTTGTTGTTGAATTTGTTGGTGTTTTTCAATGTTGAGTTTGTTGTTGTTTTTCAATGTTGAGGTTGTTGTTGAATTTGTTGGTGTTTTTCAAAGTTGAGGTTGTTGTTGTTTTTCAATGTTGAGGTTGTTGTTGAATTTGTTGGTGTTTTTCAATGTTGAGGTTGTTGTTGTTTTTCAATGTTGAGGTTGTTGTTGAATTTGTTGGTGTTTTTCAATGTTGAGGTTGTTGTTGAATTTTTTGGTGTTTTTCAATGATGAGGTTGTTGTTGTTTTTCAATGTTGAGGTTGTTGAATTGTTTGGTGTTTTTCAATCTTGAGTTTGTTGTTGAATTTGTTGGTGTTTTTCAATGTTGAGGTTGTTGTTGAATTTGTTGGTGTTTTTCAATGTTGAGGTTGTTGTTGTTTTTAAATGTTGAGGTTGTTGTTGAATTTGTTGGTGTTTTTTCAATTTTGAGGTTGTTGGTGTTTTTCAATGTTTAGGTTAATGTTGAATTTGATGGTGTTTTTCAATGTCGAGGTTGTTGTTGAATTTGTTGGTGTTTTTCAATCTTGAAGTTGTTGTTGAATTTGTTGGTGTTTTTCAATGTTGAGGTTGTTGTTGTTTTTCAATGTTGAGGTTGTTGTTGAATTTGTTGGTGTTTTTCAATGTTGAGGTTGTTGTTGAATTTGTTGGTGTTTTTCAATGTTGAGGTTGTTGTTGTTTTTCAATGTTGAGGTTGTTGTTGAATTTGTTGGTGTTTTTCAATGTTGAGGTTGTTGTTGTTTTTCAATATTTAGGTTGTTGTTGAATTTGTTGGTGTTTTTCAATGTTGAGGTTGTTGTTGAGTTTGTTGGTGTTTTTCAATGTTGAGGTGGTTGTTGAATTTGTAGGTGCTTTTCAATGTTGAGGTTGTTGTTGAATTTGTTGGTGTTTTTCAATGTTGAGGTTGTTGTTGTTTTTAAATGTTGAGGTTGTTGTTGAATTTGTTGGTGTTTTTTCAATTTAAGGTTGTTGGTGTTTTTCAATGTTGAGGTTGATGTTGAATTTGATGGTGTTTTTCAATGTCGAGGTTGTTGTTGAATTTGTTGGTGCTTTTCAATGTTGAAGTTGTTGTTGAATTTGTTGGTGTTTTTCAATGTTGAGGTTGTTGTTGTTTTTCAATGTTGAGGTTGTTGTTGAATTTGTTGGTGCTTTTCAATGTTGAGGTTGTTGTTGTTTTTCAGTGTTGAGGTTGTTGTTGAATTTGTTGGTGCTTTTCAATGTTGAGGTTGTTGTTGAATTTGTTGGTGTTGTTCAATGTTGAGATTGTTGTTGTTTTTCAATGTTGAAGTTGTTGTTTAATTTGTTGGTGTTTTTAAATGTTGAGGTTGTTGTTGAATTTGTTGGTGTTTTTCAATGTTGAGGTTGTTGTTGTTTTTCAATGTTGAGGTTGTTGTTGAATTTGTTGGTGTTTTTCAATGTTGAGGTTGTTGTTGAATTTGTTGGTGTTTTTCAATTTCGAGGTTGTTGTTGAATTTGTTGGTGTTTTTCAATGTTGAAGTTGTTGTTGAATTTGTTGGTGTTTTTCAATGTTGAGGTTGTTGTTGTTTTTCAAAGTTGAGGTTGTTGTTGAATTTGTTGGTGTTTTTCAATGTTGAGGTTGTGGTTGTTTTTCAATGCTGAGGTTGTTGTTGAATTTGGTGGTGTTTTTCAATGTTGAGTTTGTTGTTGTTTTTCAATGTTGAGGTTGTTGTTGAATTTGTTGGTGTTTTTCAATGTTGAGGTTGTTGTTGTTTTTCAGTGTTGAGGTTGTTGTTGAATTTGTTGGTGTTTTTCAATGTTGAGGTTGTTGTTGTTTTTCAATGTTGAGGTTGTTGATGAATTTGTTGGTGCTTTTCAATGTTGAGGTTGTTGTTGAATTTGTTCGTGTTTTTCAAAGTTGAGATTGTTGTTGTTTTTCAATGTTGAGGTTGTTGTTGAATTTGTTGGTGTTTTTAAATGTTGAGGTTGTTGTTGAATTTGTTGGTGTTTTCAATGTTGAGGTTGTTGTTGTTTTTCAATGTTGAGGTTGTTGTTGAATTTGTTGGTGTTTTTCAATGTTGAGGTTGTTGTTGTTTTCAATGTTGTGGTTGTTGTTGAATTTGTTGGTGTTTTTCAATTTCCAGGTTGTTGTTGAATTTGTTGGTGTTTTTCAATGTTGAAGTTGTTGTTGAATTTGTTGGTGTTTTTCAATGTTGAGGTTGTTGTTGTTTTTCAATGTTGAGGTTGTTGAATTTGTTGGTGTTTTTCAATGTTGAGGTTGTTGTTGTTTTTCAATGCTGAGGTTGTTGTTGAATTTGTTGGTGTTTTTCAATGTTGAGGTTGTTGTTGAATTTGTTGTTGTTTTTCAATGTTGAGGTTGTTGTTGAATTTGTTGGTGTTTTTCAATGTTGAGCTTGTTGTTGTTTTTCAATGTTGAGGTTGTTGTTGAATTTGTTGGTGTTTTTCAATGTTGAGGTTGTTGTTGTTTTTCAGTGTTGAGGTTGTTGTTGAATTTGTTGGTGTTTTTCAATGTTGAGGTTGTTGTTGTTTTTCAATGTTGAGGTTGTTGTTGAATTTGTTGGTGTTTTTCAATGTTGAGGTTGTTGTTGAATTTGTTGGTGTTTTTCAATGATGAGGTTATTGTTGTTTTTCAATGTTGAGTTTGTTGTTGAATTTGCTGGAGTTTTTCAATCTTGAGTTTGTTGTTGAATTTGTTGGTGTTTTTCAATGTTGAGGTTGTTGTTGAATTTGTTGGTGTTTTTCAATGTTGAGGTTGTTGTTGTTTTTCAATGTTGAGGTTGTTGTTGAGTTTGTTGGTGTTTTTCAATGTTGAGGTGGTTGTTGAATTTGTTGGTGTTTTCCAATGTTGAGGTTGTTTTTGAATTTGTTGGTGTTTTTCAATGTTGAGGTGGTTGTTGTTTTTAAATGTTGAAGCTATTGTTGAATTTGTTGGTGTTTTTTCAATTTTGAGGTTGTTGGTGTTTTTCAATGTTGAGGTTGATGTTGAATTTGATGGTGTTTTTCAATGTCGAGGTTGTTGTTGAATTTGTTGGTGTTTTTCAATGTTGAAGTTGTTGTTGAATTTGTTGGTGTTTTTCAATGTTGAGGTGGTTGTTGTTTTTCAATGTTGAGGTTGTTGTTGAATTTGTTGGTGTTTTTCAGTGTTGAGATTGTTGTTGTTTTTCAATGTTGAGGTTGTTGTTGAATTTGTTGGTGTTTTTAAATGTTGAGGTTGTTGTTGAATTTGTTGGTGTTTTTCAATGTTGAGGTTGTTGTTGTTTTTCAATGTTGAGGTTGTTGTTGAATTTGTTGGTATTTTTCAATGTTGAGGTTGTTGTTGTTTTTCAATGTTGAAGTTGCTGTTGAATTTGTTGGTGTTTTTCAATTTCGAGGTTGTTGTTGAATTTGTTGGTGTTTTTCAATGTTGAAGTTGTTATTGAATGTGTTGGTGTTTTTCAATGTTGAGGTTGTTGTTGTTTTTCAATGTTGAGATTGTTGTTGAATTTGTTGGTGTTTTTCAATGTTGAGGTTGTTGTTGAGTTTGTTGGTGTTTTTCAATGTTGAGGTGGTTGTTGAATTTGTTGGTGTTTTTCAATGTTGAGGTTCTGTTGAATTTGTTGGTGTTTTTCAATGTTGAGGTTGTTGTTGTTTTTAAATGTTGAGGTTGTTGTTGAATTTGTTGGTGTTTTTTCAATTTTGAGGTTGTTGGTGTTTTTCAATGTTGAGGTTGATGTTGAATTTGATGTTGTTTTTCAATGTCGAGGTTGTTGTTGAATTTGTTGGTGTTTTTCAATGTTGAAGTTGTTGTTGAATTTGTTGGTGTTTTTCAATGTTGAGGTTGTTGTTGTTTTCCAATGTTGAGGTTTTTGTTGAATTTGTTGGTGTTTTTCAATGTTGAGGTTGTTGTTGTTTTTTAGTGTTGCGGTTGTTGTTGAATTTGTTGGTGCTTTTCAATGTTGAGGTTGTTGTTGAATTTGTTGGTGTTTTTAAATTTTGAGGTTGTTGTTGAATTTGTTGGTGTTTTTCAATGTTGAGGTTGTTGTTGTTTTTCATTGTTGAGGTTGTTGTTGAATTTGTTGGTGTTTTTCAATGTTGAGGTTGTTGTTGTTTTTCTATGTTGAGGTTGTTGTTGAATTTGTTGGTGTTTTTCAATTTCGAGGTTGTTGTTGAATTTGTTGGTGTTTTTCAATGTTGAAGTTGTTGTTGAATTTGTTGGTGTTTTTCAATGTTGAGGTTGTTGTTGTTTTTCAATGTTGAGGTTGTTGTTGAATTTGTTGGTGTTTTTCAATGTTGAGGTTGTTGTTGTTTTTCAATGCTGAGGTTGTTGTTGAATTTGTTGGTGTTTTTCAATGTTGAGGTTGTTGTTGAATTTGTTGTTGTTTTTCAATGTTGAGGTTGTTGTTGAATTTGTTGGTGTTTTTCAATGTTGAGTTTGTTGTTGTTTTTCAATGTTGAGGTTGTTGTTGAATTTGTTGGTGTTTTTCAATGTTGAGGTTGTTGTTGTTTTTCAAAGTTGAGGTTGTTGTTGAATTTGTTGGTGTTTTTCAATGTTGAGGTTGTTGTTGAATTTGTTGGTGTTTTTCAATGATGAGTTTGTTGTTGTTTTTCAATGTTGAGGTTGTTGAATTTTTTGGTGTTTTTCAATCTTGAGTTTGTTGTTGAATTTGTTGGTGTTTTTCAATGTTGAGGTTGTTGTTGAATTTGTTGGTGTTTTTCAATGTTGAGGTTGTTGTTGTTTTTCAATGTTGAGGTTGTTGTTGAGTTTGTTGGTGTTTTTCAATGTTGAGGTGGTTGTTGAATTTGTTGGTGTTTTTCAATGTTGAGGTTGTTGTTGAATTTGTTGGTGTTTTTCAATGTTGAGGTTGTTGTTGTTTTTAAATGTTGAGGTTGTTGTTGAATTTGTTGGTGTTTTTTCAATTTTGAGGTTGTTGGTGTTTTTCAATGTTGAGGTTGATGTTGAATTTGATGGTGTTTTTCAATGTCGAGGTTGTTGTTGAATTTGTTGGTGTTTTTCAATGTTGAAGTTGTTGTTGTTTTTCAATGTTGAGGTTGTTGTTGAATTTGTTGGTGTTTTTAAATGTTGAGGTTGTTGTTGAATTTGTTGGTGTTTTTCAATGTTGAGGTTGTTGTTGTTTTTCAATGTTGAGGTTGTTGTTGTTTTTCAATGTTGAGGTTGTTGTTGAATTTGTTGGTGTTTTTCAATGTTGAGATTGTTGTTGTTTTTCATTGTTGAGGTTGTTGTTGAATTTGTTGGTGTTTTTAAATGTTGAGGTTGTTGTTGAATTTGTTGGTGTTTTTCAATGTTGAGGTTGTTGTTGTTTTTCAATGTTGAGGTTGTTGTTGAATTTGTTGGTGTTTTTCAATGTTGAGGTTGTTGTTGAATTTGTTGGTGTTTTTCAATGATGAGGTTATTGTTGTTTTTCAATGTTGAGTTTGTTGTTGAATTTGCTGGTGTTTTTCAATCTTGAGTTTGTTGTTGAATTTGTTGGTGTTTTTCAATGTTGAGGTTGTTGTTGAATTTGTTGGTGTTTTTCAATGTTGAGGTTGTTGTTGTTTTTCAATGTTGAGGTTGTTGTTGAGTTTGTTGGTGTTTTTCAATGTTGAGGTGGTTGTTGAATTTGTTGGTGTTTTCCAATGTTGAGGTTGTTTTTGAATTTGTTGGTGTTTTTCAATGTTGAGGTGGTTGTTGTTTTTAAATGTTGAAGCTATTGTTGAATTTGTTGGTGTTTTTTCAATTTTGAGGTTGTTGGTGTTTTTCAATGTTGAGGTTGATGTTGAATTTGATGGTGTTTTTCAATGTCGAGGTTGTTGTTGAATTTGTTGGTGTTTTTCAATGGTGAAGTTGTTGTTGAATTTGTTGGTGTTTTTCAATGTTGAGGTGGTTGTTGTTTTTCAATGTTGAGGTTGTTGTTGAATTTGTTGGTGTTTTTCAGTGTTGAGATTGTTGTTGTTTTTCAATGTTGAGGTTGTTGTTGAATTTGTTGGTGTTTTTAAATGTTGAGGTTGTTGTTGAATTTGTTGGTGTTTTTCAATGTTGAGGTTGTTGTTGTTTTTCAATGTTGAGGTTGTTGTTGAATTTGTTGGTATTTTTCAATGTTGAGGTTGTTGTTGTTTTTCAATGTTGAGGTTGCTGTTGAATTTGTTGGTGTTTTTCAATTTCGAGGTTGTTGTTGAATTTGTTGGTGTTTTTCAATGTTGAAGTTGTTATTGAATGTGTTGGTGTTTTTCAATGTTGAGGTTGTTGTTGTTTTTCAATGTTGAGATTGTTGTTGAATTTGTTGGTGTTTTTCAATGTTGAGGTTGTTGTTGAGTTTGTTGGTGTTTTTCAATGTTGAGGTGGTTGTTGAATTTGTTGGTGTTTTTCAATGTTGAGGTTCTGTTGAATTTGTTGGTGTTTTTCAATGTTGAGGTTGTTGTTGTTTTTAAATGTTGAGGTTGTTGTTGAATTTGTTGGTGTTTTTTCAATTTTGAGGTTGTTGGTGTTTTTCAATGTTGAGGTTGATGTTGAATTTGATGGTGTTTTTCAATGTCGAGGTTGTTGTTGAATTTGTTGGTGTTTTTCAATGTTGAAGTTGTTGTTGAATTTGTTGGTGTTTTTCAATGTTGAGGTTGTTGTTGTTTTCCAATGTTGAGGTTGTTGTTGAATTTGTTGGTGTTTTTCAATGTTGAGGTTGTTGTTGTTTTTTAGTGTTGCGGTTGTTGTTGAATTTGTTGGTGCTTTTCAATGTTGAGGTTGTTGTTGAATTTGTTGGTGTTTTTAAATTTTGAGGTTGTTGTTGAATTTGTTGGTGTTTTTCAATGTTGAGGTTGTTGTTGTTTTTCATTGTTGAGGTTGTTGTTGAATTTGTTGGTGTTTTTCAATGTTGAGGTTGTTGTTGTTTTTCTATGTTGAGGTTGTTGTTGAATTTGTTGGTGTTTTTCAATTTCGAGGTTGTTGTTGAATTTGTTGGTGTTTTTCAATGTTGAAGTTGTTGTTGAATTTGTTGGTGTTTTTCAATGTTGAGGTTGTTGTTGTTTTTCAATGTTGAGGTTGTTGTTGAATTTGTTGGTGTTTTTCAATGTTGAGGTTGTTGTTGTTTTTCAATGCTGAGGTTGTTGTTGAATTTGTTGGTGTTTTTCAATGTTGAGGTTGTTGTTGAATTTGTTGTTGTTTTTCAATGTTGAGGTTGTTGTTGAATTTGTTGGTGTTTTTCAATGTTGAGTTTGTTGTTGTTTTTCAATGTTGAGGTTGTTGTTGAATTTGTTGGTGTTTTTCAATGTTGAGGTTGTTGTTGTTTTTCAAAGTTGAGGTTGTTGTTGAATTTGTTGGTGTTTTTCAATGTTGAGGTTGTTGTTGAATTTGTTGGTGTTTTTCAATGATGAGTTTGTTGTTGTTTTTCAATGTTGAGGTTGTTGAATTTTTTGGTGTTTTTCAATCTTGAGTTTGTTGTTGAATTTGTTGGTGTTTTTCAATGTTGAAGTTGTTGTTGAATTTGTTGGTGTTTTTCAATGTTGAGGTTGTTGTTGTTTTTCAATGTTGAGGTTGTTGTTGAGTTTGTTGGTGTTTTTCAATGTTGAGGTGGTTGTTGAATTTGTTGGTGTTTTTCAATGTTGAGGTTGTTGTTGAATTTGTTGGTGTTTTTCAATGTTGAGGTTGTTGTTGTTTTTAAATGTTGAGGTTGTTGTTGAATTTGTTGGTGTTTTTTCAATTTTGAGGTTGTTGGTGTTTTTCAATGTTGAGGTTGATGTTGAATTTGATGGTGTTTTTCAATGTCGAGGTTGTTGTTGAATTTGTTGGTGTTTTTCAATGTTGAAGTTGTTGTTGTTTTTCAATGTTGAGGTTGTTGTTGAATTTGTTGGTGTTTTTAAATGTTGAGGTTGTTGTTGAATTTGTTGGTGTTTTTCAATGTTGAGGTTGTTGTTGTTTTTCAATGTTGAGGTTGTTGTTGTTTTTCAATGTTGAGGTTGTTGTTGAATTTGTTGGTGTTTTTCAATGTTGAGATTGTTGTTGTTTTTCAATGTTGAGGTTGTTGTTGAATTTGTTGGTGTTTTTAAATGTTGAGGTTGTTGTTGAATTTGTTGGTGTTTTTCAATGTTGAGGTTGTTGTTGTTTTTCAATGTTGAGGTTGTTGTTGAATTTGTTGGTGTTTTTCAATGTTGAGATTGTTGTTGTTTTTAAATGTTGAGGTTGTTGTTGAATTTGTTGGTATTTTTCAATTTCGAGGGTGTTGTTGAATTTTCTGGTGTTTTTCAATGTTGAAGTTGTTATTGAATATGTTGGTGTTTTTCAATGTTGAGGTTGTTGTTGTTTTTCAATGTTGAGGTTGTTGTTGAATTTGTTGGTGTTTTTCAATGTTGAGGTTGTTGTTGTTTTTCAATGCTGAGGTTGTTGTTGAATTTGTTGGTGTTTTTCAATGTTGAGGTTGTTGTTGAATTTCTTGGAGTTTTTCAATGTTGAGGTTGTTGTTGTTTTTCAATGTTGAGGTTGTTGTTGAATTTGTTGGTGTTTTTCAATGTTGAGGTTGTTGTTGTTTTTCAATATTGAAGTTGTTGTTGAATTTTTTGGTGTTTTTTCAATTTTGAGGTTGTTGGTGTTTTTCAATGTTGAGGTTGATGTTGAATTTGATGGTGTTTTTCAATGTTGAGGTTGTTGTTGAATTTGTTGGTGTTTTTCAATGTTGAGGTTGTTGTTGTTTTTCAATGTTGAGGTTGTTGTTGAGTTTGTTGGTGTTTTTCAATGTTGAGGTGGTTGTTGAATTTGTTGGTGTTTTTCAATGTTGAGGTTGTTGTTGAATTTGTTGGTGTTTTTCAATGTTGAGGTTGTTGTTGTTTTTAAATGTTGAGGTTGTTGTTGAATTTGTTGGTGTTTTTTCAATTTTGAGGTTGTTGGTGTTTTTCAATGTTGAGGTTGATGTTGAATTTGATGGTGTTTTTCAATGTCGAGGTTGTTGTTGAATTTGTTGGTGTTTTTCAATGTTGAAGTTGTTGTTGAATTTGTTGGTGTTTTTCAATGTTGAGGTTGTTGTTGTTTTTCAATGTTGAGGTTGTTGTTGAATTTGTTGGTGTTTTTCAATGTTGAGGTTGTTGTTGTTTTTCAATGTTGAGGTTGTTGTTGAATTTGTTGGTGCTTTTCAATGTTGAGGTTGTTGTTGAATTTGTTGGTGTTTTTCAATGTTGAGGTTGTTGTTGTTTTTCAATGTTGAGGTTGTTGTTGAATTTGTTGGTGTTTTTCAATGTTGAGATTGTTGTTGTTTTTAAATGTTGAGGTTGTTGTTGAATTTTTGGTATTTTTCAATGTTGAGGTTGTTGTTGTTTTTCAATGTTGAGGTTGCTGTTGAATTTGTTGGTGTTTTTCAATTTCGAGGTTGTTGTTGAATTTGTTGGTGTTTTTCAATGTTGAAGTTGTTATTGAATGTGTTGGTGTTTTTCAATGTTGAGGTTGTTGTTGTTTTTCAATGTTGAGGTTGTTGTTGAATTTGTTGGTGTTTTTCAATGTTGAGGTTGTTGTTGTTTTTCAATGCTGAGGTTGCTGTTGAATTTGTTGGTGTTTTTCAATGTTGAGGTTGTTGTTGAATTTGTTGGTGTTTTTCAATGTTGAGGTTGTTGTTGTTTTTCAATGTTGAGGTTGTTGTTGAATTTGTTGGTGTTTTTCAATGTTGAGGTTGTTGTTGTTTTTCAATATTGAAGTTGTTGTTGAATTTTTTGGTGTTTTTCAATGTTGAGGTTGTTGTTGAGTTTGTTGGTGTTTTTCAATGTTGAGGTGGTTGTTGAATTTGTTGGTGTTTTTCAATGTTGAGGTTGTTGTTGAATTTGTTGGTGTTTTTCAATGTTGAGGTTGATGTTGTTTTTAAATGTTGAGGTTGTTGTTGAATTTGTTGGTGTTTTTTCAATTTTGAGGTTGTTGGTGTTTTTCAATGTTGAGGTTGATGTTGAATTTGATGGTGTTTTTCAATGTCGAGGTTGTTGTTGAATTTGTTGGTGTTTTTCAATGTTGAAGTTGTTGTTGAATTTGTTGGTGTTTTTCAATGTTGAGGTTGTTGTTGTTTTTCAATGTTGAGGTTGTTGTTGAATTTGTTGGTGTTTTTCAATGTTGAGGTTGTTGTTGTTTTTCAATGTTGAGGTTGTTGTTGAATTTGTTGGTGCTTTTCAATGTTGAGGTTGTTGTTGAATTTGTTGGTGTTTTTAAATGTTGAGGTTGTTGTTGAATTTGTTGGTGTTTTTCAATGTTGAGGTTGTTGTTGTTTTTCAATGTTGAGGTTGTTGTTGAATTTGTTGGTGTTTTTCAATGTTGAGATTGTTGTTGTTTTTAAATGTTGAGGTTGTTGTTGAATTTTTGGTATTTTTCAATGTTGAGGTTGTTGTTGTTTTTCAATGTTGAGGTTGCTGTTGAATTTGTTGGTGTTTTTCAATTTCGAGGTTGTTGTTGAATTTGTTGGTGTTTTTCAATGTTGAAGTTGTTATTGAATGTGTTGGTGTTTTTCAATGTTGAGGTTGTTGTTGTTTTTCAATGTTGAGGTTGTTGTTGAATTTGTTGGTGTTTTTCAATGTTGAGGTTGTTGTTGTTTTTCAATGCTGAGGTTGTTGTTGAATTTGTTGGTGTTTTTCAATGTTGAGGTTGTTGTTGAATTTCTTGGAGTTTTTCAATGTTGAGGTTGTTGTTGTTTTTCAATGTTGAGGTTGTTGTTGAATTTGTTGGTGTTTTTCAATGTTGAGGTTGTTGTTGTTTTTCAATATTGAAGTTGTTGTTGAATTTTTTGGTGTTTTTCAATGTTGAGGTTGTTGTTGAGTTTGTTGGTGTTTTTCAATGTTGAGGTGGTTGTTGAATTTGTTGGTGTTTTTCAATGTTGAGGTTGTTGTTGAATTTGTTGGTGTTTTTCAATGTTGAGGTTGTTGTTGTTTTTAAATGTTGAGGTTGTTGTTGAATTTGTTGGTGTTTTTTCAATTTTGAGGTTGTTGGTGTTTTTCAATGTTGAGGTTGATGTTGAATTTGATGGTGTTTTTCAATGTCGAGGTTGTTGTTGAATTTGTTGGTGTTTTTCAATGTTGAAGTTGTTGTTGAATTTGTTGGTGTTTTTCAAAGTTGAGGTTGTTGTTGTTTTTCAATGTTGAGATTGTTGTTGAATTTGTTGGTGTTTTTCAATGTTGAGGTTGTTGTTGTTTTTCAATGTTGAGGTTGTTGTTGAATTTCTTGGTGCTTTTCAATGTTGAGGTTGTTGTTGAATTTGTTGGTGTTTTTAAATGTTGAGGTTGTTGTTGAATTTGTTGGTGTTTTTCAATGTTGAGGTTGTTGTTGTTTTTCATTGTTGAGGTTGGTGTTGGATTTGTTGGTGTTTTTCAATGTTGAGGTTGTTGTTGTTTTTCTATGTTGAGGTTGTTGTTGATTTGTTGGTGTTTTTCAATTTCGAGGTTGTTGTTGAATTTGTTGGTGTTTTTCAATGTTGAAGTTGTTGTTGAATTTGTTGGTGTTTTTCAATGTTGAGGTTGTTGTTGTTTTTCAATGTTGAGGTTGTTGTTGAATTTGTTGGTGTTTTTCAATGTTGAGGTTGTTGTTGTTTTTCAATGCTGAGGTTCTTGTTGAATTTGTTGGTGTTTTTCAATGTTGAGGTTGTTGTTGAATTTGTTGTTGTTTTTCAATGTTGAGGTTGTTGTTGAATTTGTTGGTGTTTTTCAATGTTGAGTTTGTTGTTGTTTTTCAATGTTGAGGTTGTTGTTGAATTTGTTGGTGTTTTTCAATGTTGAGGTTGTTGTTGTTTTTCAAAGTTGAGGTTGTTGTTGAATTTGTTGGTGTTTTTCAATGTTGAGGTTGTTGTTGAATTTGTTGGTTTTTTCAATGATGAGTTTGTTTTTGTTTTTCAATGTTGAGGTTGTTGAATTTTTTGGTGTTTTTCAATCTTGAGTTTGTTGTTGAATTTGTTGGTGTTTTTTCAATGTTGAGGTTGTTGTTGAATTTGTTGGTGTTTTTCAATGTTGAGGTTGTTGTTGTTTTTCAATGTTGAGGTTGTTGTTGCGTTTGTTGGTGTTTTTCAATGTTGAGGTGGTTGTTGAATTTGTTGGTGTTTTTCAATGTTGAGGTTGTTGTTGAATTTGTTGGTGTTTTTCAATGTTGAGGTTGTTGTTGTTTTTAAATGTTGAGGTTGTTGTTGAATTTGTTGGTGTTTTTTCAATTTTGAGGTTGTTGGTGTTTTTCAATGTTGAGGTTGATGTTGAATTTGATGGTGTCTTTCAATGTCGAGGTTGTTGTTGAATTTGTTGGTGTTTTTCAATGTTGAAGTTGTTGTTGAATTTGTTGGTGTTTTTCAATGTTGAGGTTGTTGTTGTTTTTCAATGTTGAGGTTGTTGTTGAATTTGTTGGTGTTTTTCAATGTTGAGATTGTTGTTGTTTTTCAATGTTGAGGTTGTTGTTGAATTTGTTGGTGTTTTTAAATGTTGAGGTTTTTGTTGAATTTGTGGGTGTTTTTCAATGTTGAGGTTGTTGTTGTTTTTCAATGTTGAGGTTGTTGTTGAATTTGTTGGTGTTTTTCAATGTTGAGATTGTTGTTGTTTTTCAATGTTGATGTTGTTGCTGAATTTGTTCGTGTTTTTAAATGTTGAGGTTGTTGTTGAATTTGTTGGTGTTTTTCAATGTTGAGGTTGTTGTTGTTTTTCAATGTTGAGGTTGTTGTTGAATTTGTTGGTGTTTTTCAATTTCGAGGTTGTTGTTGTATTTGTTGGTGTTTTTCAATGTTGAAGTTGTTGTTGAATTTGTTGGTGTTTTTTAATGTTGAGGTTGTTGTTGTTTTTCAATGTTGAGGTTGTTGTTGAATTTGTTGGTGTTTTTCAATGTTGAGGTTGTTGTTGTTTTTCAATGCTGAGGTTGTTGTTGAATTTGTTGGTGTTTTTCAATGTTGAGGTTGTTGTTGAATTTGTTGGTGTTTTTCAATGTTGAGGTAGTTGTTGTTTTTCAATGTTGAGGTTGTTGTTGAATTTGTTGGTGTTTTTCAATGTTGAGGTTGTTGTTGTTTTTCAATGTTCAGGTTTTTGTTGAATTTGTTGGTGTTTTTCAATGTTGAGGTTGTTGTTCAATTTGTTGGTGTTTTTCAATGTTGAGGTTGTTGTTGTTTTTCAATGTTGAGGTTGTTGTTGTTTTTCAATGTTGAGGTTGTTGTTGAATTTGTTGGTGTTTTTCAATGTTGAGGTTGTTGTTGAATTTGTTGGTGTTTTTCAATGTTGAGGTTGTTGTTGTTTTTCAATGTTGAGGTTGTTGTTGAATTTCTTGGTGCTTTTCAATGTTGAGGTTGTTGTTGAATTTGTTGGTGTTTTTCAATGTTGAGATTGTTGTTGTTTTTCAATGTTGAGGTTGTTGTTGAATTTGTTGGTGTTTTTAAATGTTGAGGTTGTTGTTGAATTTGTTGGTGTTTTTCAGTGTTGAGGTTGTTGTTGTTTTTCAATGTTGAGGTTGTTGTTGAATTTGTTGGTGTTTTTCAATTTTGAGTTTGTTGTTGTTTTTCAATGCTGAGGTTGTTGTTGAATTTGTTCGTGTTTTTCAATGTTGAGGTTGTTGTTGAATTTGTTGTTGTTTTTCCATGTTGAGGTTGTTGTTGAATTTGCTGGTGTTTTTCAATGTTGAGTTTGTTGTTGTTTTTCAATGTTGAGGTTGTTGAATTTGTTGGTGTTTTTCAATGTTGAGGTTTTGTTGTTTTTCAATGTTGAGGTTGTTGTTGAATTTGTTGGTGTTTTTCAATGTTGAGGTTGTTGTTGTTTTTCAATGTTGAGGTTGTTGTTGAATTTGTTGCTGTTTTTCAATGTGGAGGTTGTTGTTGAATTTGTTGGTGTTTTTCAATGATGAGGTTGTTGTTGTTTTTCAATGTTGAGGTTGTTGAATTTTTTGGTGTTTTTCAATCTTCAGTTTGTTGTTGAATTTGTTGGTGTTTTTCAATGTTGAGGTTGTTGTTGAATTTGTTGGTTTTTTTCAATGTTTTGGTTGTTGTTGTTTTTCAATGTTGAGGTTGTTGTTGAGTTTGTCGGTGTTTTTCAATGTTGAGGTGGTTGTTGAATTTGTTGGTGTTTTTCTATGTTGAGGTTGTTGTTGAATTTGTTGGTGTTTTTCAATCTTGAGGTTGTTGTTGTTTTTAAATGTTGAGGTTGTTGAATTTGTTGGTGTTTTTTCAATTTTGAGGTTGTTGGTGTTTTTCAATGTTGAGGTTTATGTTGAATTTGATGGTGTTTTTCAATGTCGAGGTTGTTGTTGAATTTGTTGGTGTTTTTCAATGTTGAAGTTGTTGTTGAATTTGTTGGTGTTTTTCAATGTTGAGGTTGTTGTTGTTTTTCAATGTTGAGGTTGTTGTTGAATTTGTTGGTGTTTTTCAATGTTGAGATTGTTGTTGTTTTTCAATGTTGAGGTTGTTGTTGAATTTGTTGGTGTTTTTAAATGTTGAGGTTGTTGTTGAATTTGTTGGTGTTTTTCAATGTTGAGGTTGTTGTTGTTTTTCAATGTTGAGGTTGTTGTTGAATTTGTTGGTGTTTTTCAATGTTGAGGTTGTTGTTGTTTTTCAATGTTGAGGTTGTTGTTGAATGTATTGGTGTTTTTCAATGTTGAGGTTGTTGTTGTTTTTCAATGTTGAGGTTGTTGTTGAATTTGTTGGTGTTTTTCAATGTTGAGGTTGTTGTTGTTTTTCAATGCTGAGGTTGTTGTTGAATTTGTTGGTGTTTTTCAATGTTGAGGTTGTTGTTGAATTTGTTGGTGTTTTTCAATGTTGAGGTTGTTGTTGTTTTTCAATGTTGAGGTTGTTGTTGAATTTGTTGGTGTTTTTCAATGTTGAGGTTGTTGTTGTTTTTCAATATTGAGGTTGTTGTTGAATTTGTTGGTGTTTTTCAATGTTGAAGTTGTTGTTGAATGTATTGGTGTCTTTCAATGTTGAGGTTGCTGTTGTTATTCAATGTTGAGGTTGTTGTTGAATTTGTTGGTGTTTTTCAATGTTGAGGTTGTTGTTGTTTTTCAATGCTGAGGTTGTTGTTGAATTTGTTGGTGTTTTTCAATGTTGAGGTTGTTGTTGAATTTGTTGGTGTTTTTCAATGTTGAGGTTGTTGTTGTTTTTCAATGTTGAGGTTGTTGTTGAATTTGTTGGTGTTTTTCAATGTTGAGTTTGTTGTTGTTTTTCAATGTTGAGGTTGTTGTTGAATTTGTTGGTGTTTTTCAATGTTGAGGTTGTTGTTGTTTTTCAATGTTGAGGTTGTTGTTGAATTTGTTGGTGTTTTTCAATGTTGAGGTTGTTGTTGTTTTTCAATGTTGAGGTTGTTGTTGAATTTGTTGGTGCTTTTCAATGTTGAGGTTGTTGTTGAATTTGTTGGTGATTTTCAATGTTGAGGTTGTTGTTGTTTTTCAATGTTGAGGTTGTTGTTGAGTTTGTTGGTGTTTTTCAATGTTGAGGTTGTTGTTGAATTTGTTGGTGTTTTTAAATGTTGAGATTGTTGTTGAATTTGTTGGTGTTTTTCAATGTTGAGGTTGTCCTTGTTTTTAAATGTTGAGGTTGTTGTTGAATTTTTTGGCCTTTTTCAATGTTGAGTTTGTTGTTGTTTTTCAATGTTGAGGTTGTTGTTGAATTTGTTGGTGTTTTTCAATGTTGAGGTTGTTGTTGCTTTTCAATGTTGAGGTTGTTGTTGAATTTGTTGGTGTTTTTCAATGTTGAGGTTGTTGTTGTTTTTCAATGTTGAGGTTGTTGTTGAATTTGTTGGTGTTTTTAAATGTTGAGGTTGTTGTTGAATTTGTTGGTGTTTTTCAGTGTTGAGGTTGTTGTTGTTTGTCAATGTTGAGGTTGTTGTTGAATTTGTTGGTGTTTTTCAATGTTGAGGTTGTTGTTGTTTTTCAATGTTGAGGTTGTTGTTGAATTTGTTGGTGTTTTTCAATTTCGAGGTTGTTGTTGAATTTGTTGGTGTTTTTCAATGTTGAAGTTGTTGTTGAATTTGTTGGTGTTTATCAATGTTGAGGTTGTTGTTGTTTTTCAATGTTGAGGTTGTTGTTGAATTTGTTGGTGGTTTTCAATCTTGAGGTTGTTGTTGTTTTTCAATGCTGAGGTTGTTGTTGAATTTGTTGGTGTTTTTCAATGTTGAGGTTGTTGTTGAATTTGTTGTTGTTTTTCAATGTTGAGGTTGTTGTTGAATTTGTTGGTTTTTTTCAATGTTGAGTTTGTTGTTGTTTTTCAATGTTGAGGTTGTTGAATTTGTTGGTGTTTTTCAATGTTGAGGTTTTGTTGTTTTTCAACGTTGAGGTTGTTGTTGAATTTGTTGGTGTTTTTCAATGTTGAGGTTGTTGTTGTTTTTCAATGTTGAGGTTGCTGTTGAATTTGATGGTGTTTTTCAATGTTGATGTTGTTGTTGAATTTGTTGGTGTTTTTCAATGATGAGGTTGTTGTTGTTTTTCAATGTTGAGGTTGTTTAATTTTTTGGTGTTTTTCAATCTTGAGTTTGTTGTTGAATTTGTTGGTGTTTTTCAATGTTGAGGTTGTTGTTGAATTTGTTGGTTTTTTTCAATGTTGAGGTTGTTGTTGTTTTTCAATGTTGAGGTTGTTGTTGAGTTTGTCGGTGTTTTTCAATGTTGAGGTGGTTGTTGAATTTGTTGGTGTTTTTCAATGTTGAGGTTGTTGTTGAATTTGTTGGTGTTTTTCAATGTTGAGGTTGTTGTTGTTTTTAAATGTTGAGGTTGTTGTTGAATTTGTTGGTGTTTTTTCAATTTTGAGGTTGTTGGTGTTTTTCAATGTTGAGGTTGATGTTGAATTTGATGGTGTTTTTCAATGTCGAGGTTGTTGTTGAATTTGTTGGTGTTTTTCAATGTTGAAGTTGTTGTTGAATTTGTTGGTGTTTTTCAATGTTGAGGTTGTTGTTGTTTTTCAATGTTGAGGTTGTTGTTGAATTTGTTGGTGTTTTTCAATGTTGAGATTGTTGTTGTTTTTCAATGTTGAGGTTGTTGTTGAATTTGTTGGTGTTTTTAAATGTTGAGGTTGTTGTTGAATTTGTTGGTGTTTTTCAATGTTGAGGTTGTTGTTGTTTTTCAATGTTGAGGTTGTTGTTGAATTTGTTGGTGTTTTTCAATGTTGAGCTTGTTGTTGTTTTTCAATGTTGAGGTTGTTGTTGAATTTGCTGGTGTTTTTCAATTTCGAGGTTGTTGTTGAATTTGTTGGTGTTTTTCAATGTTGAAGTTGTTGTTGAATGTATTGGTGTTTTTCAATGTTGAGGTTGTTGTTGTTTTTCAATGTTGAGGTTGTTGTTGAATTTGTTGGTGTTTTTCAATGTTGAGGTTGTTGATGTTTTTCAATGCTGAGGTTGTTGTTGAATTTGTTGGTGTTTTTCAATGTTGAGGTTATTGTTGAATTTGTTGGTGTTTTTCAATGTTGAGGTTCTTGTTGATTTTCAATGTTGAGGTTGTTGTTGAATTTGTTGGTGTTTTTCAATGTTGAGGTTGTTGTTGTTTTTCAATATTGAGGTTGTTGATGAATTTGTTGGTGTTTTTCAATGTTGAGGTTGTTGTTGTATTTCAATGTTGAGGTTGTTGTTGAATTTGTTGGTGTTTTTCAATGTTGAGTTTGTTGTTGTTTTTCAATGTTGAGGTTGTTGTTGAATTTGTTGGTGTTTTTCAATGTTGAGGTTGTTGTTGTTTTTCAATGTTGCGGTTGTTGTTGAATTTGTTGGTGTTTTTCAATGTTGAGGTTGTTGTTGTTTTTCAATGTTGAGGTTGTTGTTGAATTTGTTGGTGCTTTTCAATGTTGAGGTTGTTGTTGAATTTGTTGGTGATTTTCAATGTTGAGGTTGTTGTTGTTTTTCAATGTTGAGGTTGTTGTTGAAGTTGTTGGTGTTTTTCAATGTTGAGTTTGTTGTTGAATTTGTTGGTGTTTTTCAATGTTGAGGTTGTTGTTGAATTTGTTGGTGTTTTTCAATGTTGAGGTTTTTGTTGTTTTTCAATGTTGAGGTTGTTGTTGAGTTTGTTGGTGTTTTTCAATCTTGAGGTTGTTGTTGAATTTGTTGGTGTTTTTAAATGTTGAGGTTGTTGTTGAATTTGTTGGTGTTTTTCAATGTTGAGGTTGTTGTTGTTTATAAATGTTGAGGTTGTTGTTGAATTTTTTGGCGTTTTTCAATGTTGAGTTTGTTGTTGTTTTTCAATGTTGAGGTTGTTGTTGAATTTGTTGGTGTTTTTCAATGTTGAGGTTGTTGTTGTTTTTCAATGTTGAGGTTGTTGTTGAATTTGTTGGTGCTTTTCAATGTTGAGGTTGTTGTTGAATTTGTTGGTGATTTTCAATGTTGAGGTTGTTGTTGTTTTTCAATGTTGAGGTTGTTGTTGAGTTTGTTGGTGTTTTTCAATGTTGAGGTTGTTGTTGAATTTGTTGGTGTTTTTAAATGTTGAGATTGTTGTTGAATTTGTTGGTGTTTTTCAATGTTGAGGTTGTCCTTGTTTTTAAATGTTGAGGTTGTTGTTGAATTTTTTGGCCTTTTTCAATGTTGAGTTTGTTGTTGTTTTTCAATGTTGAGGTTGTTGTTGAATTTGTTGGTGTTTTTCAATGTTGAGGTTGTTGTTGCTTTTCAATGTTGAGGTTGTTGTTGAATTTGTTGGTGTTTTTCAATGTTGAGGTTGTTGTTGTTTTTCAATGTTGAGGTTGTTGTTGAATTTGTTGGTGTTTTTAAATGTTGAGGTTGTTGTTGAATTTGTTGGTGTTTTTCAGTGTTGAGGTTGTTGTTGTTTGTCAATGTTGAGGTTGTTGTTGAATTTGTTGGTGTTTTTCAATGTTGAGGTTGTTGTTGTTTTTCAATGTTGAGGTTGTTGTTGAATTTGTTGGTGTTTTTCAATTTCGAGGTTGTTGTTGAATTTGTTGGTGTTTTTCAATGTTGAAGTTGTTGTTGAATTTGTTGGTGTTTATCAATGTTGAGGTTGTTGTTGTTTTTCAATGTTGAGGTTGTTGTTGAATTTGTTGGTGGTTTTCAATCTTGAGGTTGTTGTTGTTTTTCAATGCTGAGGTTGTTGTTGAATTTGTTGGTGTTTTTCAATGTTGAGGTTGTTGTTGAATTTGTTGTTGTTTTTCAATGTTGAGGTTGTTGTTGAATTTGTTGGTTTTTTTCAATGTTGAGTTTGTTGTTGTTTTTCAATGTTGAGGTTGTTGAATTTGTTGGTGTTTTTCAATGTTGAGGTTTTGTTGTTTTTCAACGTTGAGGTTGTTGTTGAATTTGTTGGTGTTTTTCAATGTTGAGGTTGTTGTTGTTTTTCAATGTTGAGGTTGCTGTTGAATTTGATGGTGTTTTTCAATGTTGATGTTGTTGTTGAATTTGTTGGTGTTTTTCAATGATGAGGTTGTTGTTGTTTTTCAATGTTGAGGTTGTTTAATTTTTTGGTGTTTTTCAATCTTGAGTTTGTTGTTGAATTTGTTGGTGTTTTTCAATGTTGAGGTTGTTGTTGAATTTGTTGGTTTTTTTCAATGTTGAGGTTGTTGTTGTTTTTCAATGTTGAGGTTGTTGTTGAGTTTGTCGGTGTTTTTCAATGTTGAGGTGGTTGTTGAATTTGTTGGTGTTTTTCAATGTTGAGGTTGTTGTTGAATTTGTTGGTGTTTTTCAATGTTGAGGTTGTTGTTGTTTTTAAATGTTGAGGTTGTTGTTGAATTTGTTGGTGTTTTTTCAATTTTGAGGTTGTTGGTGTTTTTCAATGTTGAGGTTGATGTTGAATTTGATGGTGTTTTTCAATGTCGAGGTTGTTGTTGAATTTGTTGGTGTTTTTCAATGTTGAAGTTGTTGTTGAATTTGTTGGTGTTTTTCAATGTTGAGGTTGTTGTTGTTTTTCAATGTTGAGGTTGTTGTTGAATTTGTTGGTGTTTTTCAATGTTGAGATTGTTGTTGTTTTTCAATGTTGAGGTTGTTGTTGAATTTGTTGGTGTTTT
Organism: Isurus oxyrinchus; assembly: GCA_026770705.1. Taxonomy (NCBI): domain Eukaryota; kingdom Metazoa; phylum Chordata; class Chondrichthyes; order Lamniformes; family Lamnidae; genus Isurus; species Isurus oxyrinchus. The sequence continues at coordinate 358,344 of JANJGN010000518.1, read as the reverse complement.
TAAATGTTGAGGTTGTTGTTGAATTTGTTGGTGTTTTTCAATGTTGAGGTTGTTGTTGTTTTTCAATGTTGAGGTTGTTGTTGAATTTGTTGGTGTTTTTCAATGTTGAGCTTGTTGTTGTTTTTCAATGTTGAGGTTGTTGTTGAATTTGCTGGTGTTTTTCAATTTCGAGGTTGTTGTTGAATTTGTTGGTGTTTTTCAATGTTGAAGTTGTTGTTGAATGTATTGGTGTTTTTCAATGTTGAGGTTGTTGTTGTTTTTCAATGTTGAGGTTGTTGTTGAATTTGTTGGTGTTTTTCAATGTTGAGGTTGTTGATGTTTTTCAATGCTGAGGTTGTTGTTGAATTTGTTGGTGTTTTTCAATGTTGAGGTTATTGTTGAATTTGTTGGTGTTTTTCAATGTTGAGGTTCTTGTTGATTTTCAATGTTGAGGTTGTTGTTGAATTTGTTGGTGTTTTTCAATGTTGAGGTTGTTGTTGTTTTTCAATATTGAGGTTGTTGATGAATTTGTTGGTGTTTTTCAATGTTGAGGTTGTTGTTGTATTTCAATGTTGAGGTTGTTGTTGAATTTGTTGGTGTTTTTCAATGTTGAGTTTGTTGTTGTTTTTCAATGTTGAGGTTGTTGTTGAATTTGTTGGTGTTTTTCAATGTTGAGGTTGTTGTTGTTTTTCAATGTTGCGGTTGTTGTTGAATTTGTTGGTGTTTTTCAATGTTGAGGTTGTTGTTGTTTTTCAATGTTGAGGTTGTTGTTGAATTTGTTGGTGCTTTTCAATGTTGAGGTTGTTGTTGAATTTGTTGGTGATTTTCAATGTTGAGGTTGTTGTTGTTTTTCAATGTTGAGGTTGTTGTTGAAGTTGTTGGTGTTTTTCAATGTTGAGTTTGTTGTTGAATTTGTTGGTGTTTTTCAATGTTGAGGTTGTTGTTGAATTTGTTGGTGTTTTTCAATGTTGAGGTTTTTGTTGTTTTTCAATGTTGAGGTTGTTGTTGAGTTTGTTGGTGTTTTTCAATCTTGAGGTTGTTGTTGAATTTGTTGGTGTTTTTAAATGTTGAGGTTGTTGTTGAATTTGTTGGTGTTTTTCAATGTTGAGGTTGTTGTTGTTTATAAATGTTGAGGTTGTTGTTGAATTTTTTGGCGTTTTTCAATGTTGAGTTTGTTGTTGTTTTTCAATGTTGAGGTTGTTTTTGAATTTGTTGGTGTTTTTCAATGTTGAGGTTGTTGTTGTTTTTCAATGTTGAGGTTTTTGTTGAATTTGTTGGTGTTTTTCAATGTTGAGGTTGTTGTTGTTTTTCAATGTTGAGGTTGTTGTTGAATTTGTTGGTGCTTTTCAATGTTGAGGTTGTTGTTGAATTTGTTGGTGTTTTTCAATGTTGAGGTTGTTGTTGTTTTTCAATGTTGTGGTTGTTGTTGAATTTGTTGGTGTTTTTCAATGTTGAGGTTGTTGTTGTTTTTCAATGTTGAGGTTGTTGTTGAGTTTGTTGGTGTTTTTCAATGTTGAGGTTGTTGTTGAATTTGTTGGTGTTTTTCAATGTTGAGGTTGTTGTTGAATTTGTTGGTGTTTTTCAATGTTGAGGTTGTTGTTGTTTTTAAATGTTGAGGTTGTTGTTGAATTTGTTGGTGTTTTTCAATTTTGAGGTTGTTGGTGCTTTTCAATGTTGAGGTTGTTGTTGAATTTGTTGCTGTTTTTCAATGTCGAGGTTGTTGTTGAATTTGTTGGTGTTTTGCAATGTTGAAGTTGTTGTTGAATTTGTTGGTGTTTTTCAATGTTGAAGTTTTTGTTGAATTTGTTGGTGTTTTTCAATGTTGAGGTTGCTGTTGTTTTTCAATGTTGTGGTTGTTGTTGAATTTGTTGGTGTTTTTCAATGTTGAGGTTTTTGTTGAATTTGTTGGTGTTTTTCAATGTTGAGGTTGTTGTTGAATTTGTTGGTGTTTTTCAATGTTGAGGTTGTTGTTGTTTTTCAATGTTGCGGTTGTTGTTGAATTTGTTGGTGCTTTTCAATGTTGAGGTTGTTGTTGAATTTGTTGGTGATTTTCAATGTTGAGGTTGTTGTTGTTTTTCAATGTTGAGGTTGTTGTTGAAGTTGTTGTTGTTTTTCAATGTTGAGTTTGTTGTTGAATTTGTTGGTGTTTTTCAATGTTGAGGTTGTTGTTGAATTTGTTGGTGTTTTTCAATGTTGAGGTTGTTGTTGTTTTTCAATGTTGAGGTTGTTGTTGAGTTTGTTGGTGTTTTTCAATCTTGAGGTTGTTGTTGAATTTGTTGGTGTTTTTAAATGTTGAGGTTGTTGTTGAATTTGTTGGTGTTTTTCAATGTTGAGGTTGTTGTTGTTTATAAATGTTGAGGTTGTTGTTGAATTTTTTGGCGTTTTTCAATGTTGAGTTTGTTGTTGTTTTTCAATGTTGAGGTTGTTTTTGAATTTGTTGGTGTTTTTCAATGTTGAGGTTGTTGTTGTTTTTCAATGTTGAGGTTTTTGTTGAATTTGTTGGTGTTTTTCAATGTTGAGGTTGTTGTTGTTTTTCAATGTTGAGGTTGTTGTTGAATTTGTTGGTGCTTTTCAATGTTGAGGTTGTTGTTGAATTTGTTGGTGTTTTTCAATGTTGAGGTTGTTGTTGTTTTTCAATGTTGTGGTTGTTGTTGAATTTGTTGGTGTTTTTCAATGTTGAGGTTGTTGTTGTTTTTCAATGTTGAGGTTGTTGTTGAGTTTGTTGGTGTTTTTCAATGTTGAGGTTGTTGTTGAATTTGTTGGTGTTTTTCAATGTTGAGGTTGTTGTTGAATTTGTTGGTGTTTTTCAATGTTGAGGTTGTTGTTGTTTTTAAATGTTGAGGTTGTTGTTGAATTTGTTGGTGTTTTTCAATTTTGAGGTTGTTGGTGCTTTTCAATGTTGAGGTTGTTGTTGAATTTGTTGCTGTTTTTCAATGTCGAGGTTGTTGTTGAATTTGTTGGTGTTTTGCAATGTTGAAGTTGTTGTTGAATTTGTTGGTGTTTTTCAATGTTGAAGTTTTTGTTGAATTTGTTGGTGTTTTTCAATGTTGAGGTTGCTGTTGTTTTTCAATGTTGTGGTTGTTGTTGAATTTGTTGGTGTTTTTCAATGTTGAGGTTTTTGTTGAATTTGTTGGTGTTTTTCAATGTTGAGGTTGTTGTTGAATTTGTTGGTGTTTTTCAATGTTGAGGTTGTTGTTGTTTTTCAATGTTGCGGTTGTTGTTGAATTTGTTGGTGTTTTTCAATGTTGAGGTTGTTGTTGTTTTTCAATGTTGAGGTTGTTGTTGAATTTGTTGGTGCTTTTCAATGTTGAGGTTGTTGTTGAATTTGTTGGTGATTTTCAATGTTGAGTTTGTTGTTGTTTTTCAATGTTGAGGTTGTTGTTGAAGTTGTTGGTGTTTTTCAATGTTGAGTTTGTTGTTGAATTTGTTGGTGTTTTTCAATGTTGAGGTTGTTGTTGAATTTGTTGGTGTTTTTCAATGTTGAGGTTGTTGTTGTTTTTCAATGTTGAGGTTGTTGTTGAGTTTGTTGGTGTTTTTCAATCTTGAGGTTGTTGTTGAATTTGTTGGTGTTTTGAAATGTTGAGGTTGTTGTTGAATTTGTTGGTGTTTTTCAATGTTGAGGTTGTTGTTGTTTTTAAATGTTGAGGTTGTTGTTGAATTTTTTGGCGTTTTTCAATGTTGAGTTTGTTGTTGTTTTTCAATGTTGAGGTTGTTGTTGAATTTGTTGGTGTTTTTCAATGTTGAGGTTGTTGTTGTTTTTCAATGTTGAAGTTTTTGTTGAATTTGTTGGTGTTTTTCAATGTTGAGGTTGTTGTTGTTTTTCAATGTTGAGGTTGTTGTTGAATTTGTTGGTGCTTTTCAATGTTGAGGTTGTTGTTGAATTTGTTGGTGTTTTTCAATGTTGAGGTTGTTGTTGTTTTTCAATGTTGTGGTTGTTGTTGAATTTGTTGGTGTTTTTCAATGTTGAGGTTGTTGTTGTTTTTCAATGTTGAGGTTGTTGTTGAGTTTGTTGGTGTTTTTCAATGTTGAGGTTGTTGTTGAATTTGTTGGTGTTTTTCAATGTTGAGGTTGTTGTTGAATTTGTTGGTGTTTTTCAATGTTGAGGTTGTTGTTGTTTTTAAATGTTGAGGTTGTTGTTGAATTTGTTGGTGTTTTTCAATTTTGAGGTTGTTGGTGCTTTTCAATGTTGAGGTTGTTGTTGAATTTGTTGCTGTTTTTCAATGTCGAGGTTGTTGTTGAATTTGTTGGTGTTTTGCAATGTTGAAGTTGTTGTTGAATTTGTTGGTGTTTTTCAATGTTGAAGTTTTTGTTGAATTTGTTGGTGTTTTTCAATGTTGAGGTTGTTGTTGTTTTTCAATGTTGTGGTTGTTGTTGAATTTGTTGGTGTTTTTCAATGTTGAGGTTTTTGTTGAATTTGTTGGTGTTTATCAATGTTGAGGTTGTTGTTGTTTTTCAATGTTGAGTTTGTTGTTGAATTTGTTGGTGTTTTTCAATGTTGAGGTTGTTGTTGTTTTTCAATGTTGAGGTTGTTGTTGAATTTGTTGTTGTTTTCCAATGTTGAGGTTGTTGTTGTTTTTCAATGTTGAGGTTGTTGTTGAATTTGTTGGTGCTTTTCAATGTTGAGGTTGTTGTTGAATTTGTTGGTGTTTTTCAATGTTGAGGTTGTTGTTGTTTTTCAATGTTGTGGTTGTTGTTGAATTTGTTGGTGTTTTCCAATGTTGAGGTTGTTGTTGTTTTTCAATGTTGAGGTTGTTGTTGAGTTTGTTGGTGTTTTTCAATGTTGCGGTTGTTGTTGAATTTGTTGGTGTTTTTCAATGTTGAGGTTGTTGTTGTTTTTAAATGTTTAGGTTGTTGTTGAATTTGTTGGTGTTTTTCAATTTTGAGGTTGTTGGTGTTTTTTAATGTTGAGGTTGTTGTTGAATTTGTTGCTGTTTTTCAATGTCGAGGTTGTTGTTGAATTTGTTGGTGTTTTGCAATGTTGAAGTTGTTGTTGAATTTGTTGGTGTTTTTCAATGTTGAAGTTTTTGTTGAATTTGTTGGTGTTTTTCAATGTTGAGGTTGTTGTTGTTTTTCAATGTTGAGGTTGTTGTTGAATTTGTTGGTGTTTTTCAATGTGGAGGTTTTTGTTGAATTTGTTGGTGTTTTTCAATGTTGAGGTTGTTGTTGTTTTTCAATGTTGAGTTTGTTGTTGAATTTGTTGGTGTTTTTCAATGTTGAGGTTGTTGTTGTTTTTCAATGTTGAGGTTGTTGTTGAATTTGTTGGTGTTTTTCAATGTTGAGGTTGTTGTTGTTTTTCAAAGTTGAGGTTGTTGTTGAATTTGTTGGTGTTTTTCAATGTTGAGGATGTTGTTCAATTTGTTGGTGTTTTTCAATGTTGAGGTTGTTGTTGTTTTTCAATGTTGAGGTTGTTGTTGAATTTGTTGGTGTTTTTCAATGTTGAGTTTGTTGTTGTTTTTCAATGTTGAGGTTGTTGTTGAATTTGTTGGTGTTTTTCAATGTTGAGGTTGTTCTTGTTTTTCAATGTTGAGGTTGTTGTTGAATTTGTTGGTGTTTTTCAATTTTGAGGTTGTTGGTGTTTTTCAATGTTGAGGTTGTTGTTGAATTTGTTGCTGTTTTTCAATGTCGAGGTTGTTGTTGAATTTGTTGGTGTTTTGCAATGTTGAAGTTGTTGTTGAATTTGTTGGTGCTTTTCAATGTTGAAGTTTTTGTTGAATTTGTTGGTGTTTTTCAATGTTGAGGTTGTTGTTGTTTTTCAATGTTGTGGTGGTTGTTGAATTTGTTGGTGTTTTTCAATGTTGAGGTTTTTGTTGAATTTGTTGGTGTTTATCAATGTTGAGGTTGTTGTTGTTTTTCAATGTTGAGTTTGTTGTTGAATTTGTTGGTGTTTTTCAATGTTGAGGTTGTTGTTGTTTTTCAATGTTGAGGTTGTTGTTGAATTTCTTGTTGTTTTCCAATGTTGAGGTTGTTGTTGTTTTTCAATGTTGAGGTTGTTGTTGAATTTGTTGGTGCTTTTCAATGTTGAGGTTGTTGTTGAATTTGTTGGTGTTTTTCAATGTTGAGGTTGTTGTTGTTTTTCAATGTTGTGGTTGTTGTTGAATTTGTTGATGTTTTCCAATGTTGAGGTTGTTGTTGTTTTTCAATGTTGAGGTTGTTGTTGAGTTTGTTGGTATTTTTCAATGTTGAGGTTGTTGTTGAATTTGTTGGTGTTTTTCAATGTTGAGGTTGTTGTTGTTTTTAAATGTTGAGGTTGTTGTTGAATTTGTTGGTGTTTTTCAATTTTGAGGTTGTTGGTGTTTTTTAATGTTGAGGTTGTTGTTGAATTTGTTGCCGTTTTTCAATGTCGAGGTTGTTGTTGAATTTGTTGGTGTTTTGCAATGTTGAAGTTGTTGTTGAATTTGTTGGTGTTTTTCAATGTTGAAGTTTTTGTTGAATTTGTTGGTGTTTTTCAATGTTGAGGTTGTTGTTGTTTTTCAATGTTGAGGTTGTTGTTGAATTTGTTGGTGTTTTTCAATGTTGAGGTTTTTGTTTAATTTGTTGGTGTTTTTCAATGTTGAGGTTGTTGTTGTGTTTCAATGTTGAGGTTGTTGTTGAATTTGTTGGTGTTTTTAATGTTGAGGTTGTTGTTGTTTTTCAATGTTGAGGTTGTTGTTGAATTTGTTGGTGTTTTTCAATGTTGAGGATGTTGTTGAATTTGTTGGTGTTTTTCAATGATGAGGTTGTTGTTGTTTTTCAATGTTGAGGTTGTTGTTGAATTTGTTGGTGTTTTTCAATGTTGAGTTTGTTGTTGTTTTTCAATGTTGAGGTTGTTGTTGAATTTGTTGGTGTTTTTCAATGTTGAGGTTGTTCTTGTTTTTCAATGTTGAGGTTGTTGTTGAATTTGTTGGTGTTTTTCAAAGTTGAGGTTGTTGTTGTTTTTCAATGTTGAGGTTGTTGTTCAATTTGTTGGTGCTTTTCAATGTTGAAGTTGTTGTTGAATTTCTTGGTGTTTTTCAATGTTGAGATTGTTGTTGATTTTCAATGTTGAGGTTGTTGTTGTTTTTCAATGCTGAGGTTGTTGTTGAATTTGTTGGTGTTTTTCAATTTCGAGGTTGTTGTTGTTTTTCAATGTTGAGGTTGTTCTTGAATTTGTTGGTGTTTTTCAATGTTGAGGTTGTTGTTGTTTTTCAATGCTGAGGTTGTTGTTGAATTTGTTGGTGTTTTTCAATGTTGAGGTTGTTGTTGTTTTTCAATGTTGAGGTTGTTGTTGAATTTGTTGGTGTTTTTCAATGTTGAGATTGCTGTTGTTTTTCAATGTTGAGGTTGTTGTTGAATTTGTTGGTGTTTTTAAATGTTGAGTTTGTTGTTGAATTTGTTGGTGTTTTTCAATGTTGAGGTTGTTGTTGTTTTTCAATGTTGAGGTTGTTGTTGAATTTGTTGGTGTTTTTCAATGTTGAGGTTGTTGTTGTTTTTCAATGTTGAGGTTGTTGTTGAATTTGTTGGTGTTATTCAATGTTGAAGTTGTTGTTGAATGTATTGGTGTTTTTCAATGTTGAGGTTGTTGTTGTTTTTCAATGTTGAGGTTGTTGTTGAATTTGTTGGTGTTTTTCAATGTTGAGGTTGTTGTTGAATTTGTTGGTGTTTTTCAATGTTGAGGTTGTTGTTGTTTTTCAATGTTGAGGTTGTTGTTGAATTTGTTGGTGTTTTTCAATGTTGAGGTTGTTGTTGTTTTTCAATGTTGAGGTTGTTGTTGAATTTGTTGGTGTTTTTCAATGTTGAGGTTGTTGTTGTTTTTCAATATTGAGCTTGTTGTTGAATTTGTTGGTGTTTTTCAATGTTGAGGTTGTTGTTCAATTTGTTGGTGCTTTCAATGTTGAGGTTGTTGTTGTTTTTCAATGTTGAGGTTGTTGTTGAATTTGTTGGTGTTTTTCAATGTTGAGTTTGTTGTTGTTTTTCAATGTTGAGGTTGTTGTTGAATTTGTTGGTGTTTTTCAATGTTGAAGTTGTTGTTGTTTTTCAATGTTGAGTTTGTTGTTGAATTTGTTGGTGCTTTTCAATGTTGAGGTTGTTGTTGAATTTGTTGGTGATTTTCAATGTTGAGGTTGTTGTTGTTTTTCAATGTTGAGGTTGTTGTTGAAGTTGTTGGTGTTTTTCAATGTTGAGTTTGTTGTTGAATTTGTTGGTGTTTTTCAATGTTGAGGTTGTTGTTGAATTTGTTGGTGTTTTTCAATGTTGAGGTTGTTGTTGTTTTTCAATGTTGAGGTTGTTGTTGAATTTGTTGGTGTTTTTCAATGTTGAGGTTTTTGTTGAATTTGTTGGTGTTTTTCAATGTTGAGGTTGTTGTTGTTTTTCAATGTTGAGTTTGTTGTTGCATTTGTTGGTGTTTTTCAATGTTGAGGTTGTTGTTGTTTTTCAATGTTGAGGTTGTTGTTGAATTTGTTGGTGTTTTTCAATGTTGAGGTTGTTGTTGTTTTTCAAAGTTCAGGTTGTTGTTGAATTTGTTGGTGTTTTTCAATGTTGAGGATGTTGTTCAATTTGTTGGTGTTTTTCAATGTTGAGGTTGTTGTTGTTTTTCAATGTTGAGGTTGTTGTTGAATTTGTTGGTGTTTTTCAATGTTGAGTTTGTTGTTGTTTTTCAATGTTGAGGTTGTTGTTGAATTTGTTGGTGTTTTTCAATGTTGAGGTTGTTCTTGTTTTTCAATGTTGAGGTTGTTGTTGAATTTGTTGGTGTTTTTCAATTTTGAGGTTGTTGGTGTTTTTCAATGTTGAGGTTGTTGTTGAATTTGTTGCTGTTTTTCAATGTCGAGGTTGTTGTTGAATTTGTTGGTGTTTTGCAATGTTGAAGTTGTTGTTGAATTTGTTGGTGCTTTTCAATGTTGAAGTTTTTGTTGAATTTGTTGGTGTTTTTCAATGTTGAGGTTGTTGTTGTTTTTCAATGTTGTGGTTGTTGTTGAATTTGTTGGTGTTTTTCAATGTTGAGGTTTTTGTTGAATTTGTTGGTGTTTATCAATGTTGAGGTTGTTGTTGTTTTTCAATGTTGAGTTTGTTGTTGAATTTGTTGGTGTTTTTCAATGTTGAGGTTGTTGTTGTTTTTCAATGTTGAGGTTGTTGTTGAATTTCTTGTTGTTTTCCAATGTTGAGGTTGTTGTTGTTTTTCAATGTTGAGGTTGTTGTTGAATTTGTTGGTGCTTTTCAATGTTGAGGATGTTGTTGAATTTGTTGGTGTTTTTCAATGTTGAGGTTGTTGTTGTTTTTCAATGTTGTGGTTGTTGTTGAATTTGTTGGTGTTTTCCAATGTTGAGGTTGTTGTTGTTTTTCAATGTTGAGGTTGTTGTTGAGTTTGTTGGTGTTTTTCAATGTTGAGGTTGTTGTTGAATTTGTTGGTGTTTTTCAATGTTGAGGTTGTTGTTGTTTTTAAATGTTGAGGTTGTTGTTGAATTTGTTGGTGTTTTTCAATTTTGAGGTTGTTGGTGTTTTTTAATGTTGAGGTTGTTGTTGAATTTGTTGCCGTTTTTCAATGTCGAGGTTGTTGTTGAATTTGTTGGTGTTTTGCAATGTTGAAGTTGTTGTTGAATTTGTTGGTGTTTTTCAATGTTGAAGTTTTTGTTGAATTTGTTGGTGTTTTTCAATGTTGAGGTTGTTGTTGTTTTTCAATGTTGAGGTTGTTGTTGAATTTGTTGGTGTTTTTCAATGTTGAGGTTTTTGTTGAATTTGTTGGTGTTTTTCAATGTTGAGGTTGTTGTTGTTTTTCAATGTTGAGTTTGTTGTTGAATTTGTTGGTGTTTTTCAATGTTGAGGTTGTTGTTGTTTTTCAATGTTGAGGTTGTTGTTGAATTTGTTGGTGTTTTTCAATGTTGAGGTTGTTGTTGTTTTTCAAAGTTGAGGTTGTTGTTGAATTTGTTGGTGTTTTTCAATGTTGAGGTTGTTGTTCAATTTGTTGGTGTTTTTCAATGTTGAGGTTGTTGTTGTTTTTCAATGTTGAGGTTGTTGTTGAATTTGTTGGTGTTTTTCAATGTTGAGGTTGTTGTTGTTTTTCAATGTTGAGGTTGTTGTTGAATTTGTTGGTGTTTTTCAATGTTGAGGTTGTTCTTGTTTTTCAATGTTGAGGTTGTTGTTGAATTTGTTGGTGTTTTTCAATGTTGAGGTTGTTGTTGTTTTTCAATGTTGAGGTTGTTGTTCAATTTGTTGGTGCTTTTCAATGTTGAAGTTGTTGTTGAATTTGTTGGTGTTTTTCAATGTTGAGATTGTTGTTGATTTTAAATGTTGAGGTTGTTGTTGTTTTTCAATGTTGAGGTTGTTGTTGAATTTGTTGGTCTTTTTCAATTTCGAGGTTGTTGTTGTTTTTCAATGTTGAGGTTGTTCTTGAATTTGTTGGTGTTTTTCAATGTTGAGGTTGTTGTTGTTTTTCAATGCTGAGGTTGTTGTTGAATTTGTTGGTGTTTTTCAATGTTGAGGTTGTTTTTGAATTTGTTGTTGTTTTTCAATGTTGAGGTTGTTGTTGAATTTGTTGGTGTTTTTCAATGTTGAGGTTGTTGTTGTGTTTCAATGTTGAGGTTGTTGTTGAATTTGTTGGTGTTTTTAATGTTGAGGTTGTTGTTGTTTTTCAATGTTGAGGTTGTTGTTGAATTTGTTGGTGTTTTTCAATGTTGAGGATGTTGTTGAATTTGTTGGTGTTTTTCAATGATGAGGTTGTTGTTGTTTTTCAATGTTGAGGTTGTTGTTGAATTTGTTGGTGTTTTTCAATGTTGAGTTTGTTGTTGTTTTTCAATGTTGAGGTTGTTGTTGAATTTGTTGGTGTTTTTCAATGTTGAGGTTGTTCTTGTTTTTCAATGTTGAGGTTGTTGTTGAATTTGTTGGTGTTTTTCAAAGTTGAGGTTGTTGTTGTTTTTCAATGTTGAGGTTGTTGTTCAATTTGTTGCTGCTTTTCAATGTTGAAGTTGTTGTTGAATTTCTTGGTGTTTTTCAATGTTGAGATTGTTGTTGATTTTCAATGTTGAGGTTGTTGTTGTTTTTCAATGCTGAGGTTGTTGTTGAATTTGTTGGTGTTTTTCAATTTCGAGGTTGTTGTTGTTTTTCAATGTTGAGGTTGTTCTTGAATTTGTTGGTGTTTTTCAATGTTGAGGTTGTTGTTGTTTTTCAATGCTGAGGTTGTTGTTGAATTTGTTGGTGTTTTTCAATGTTGAGGTTGTTGTTGTTTTTCAATGTTGAGGTTGTTGTTGAATTTGTTGGTGTTTTTCAATGTTGAGATTGCTGTTGTTTTTCAATGTTGAGGTTGTTGTTGAATTTGTTGGTGTTTTTAAATGTTGAGTTTGTTGTTGAATTTGTTGGTGTTTTTCAATGTTGAGGTTGTTGTTGTTTTTCAATGTTGAGGTTGTTGTTGAATTTGTTGGTGTTTTTCAATGTTGAGGTTGTTGTTGTTTTTCAATGTTGAGGTTGTTGTTGAATTTGTTGGTGTTATTCAATGTTGAAGTTGTTGTTGAATGTATTGGTGTTTTTCAATGTTGAGGTTGTTGTTGTTTTTCAATGTTGAGGTTGTTGTTGAATTTGTTGGTGTTTTTCAATGTTGAGGTTGTTGTTGAATTTGTTGGTGTTTTTCAATGTTGAGGTTGTTGTTGTTTTTCAATGTTGAGGTTGTTGTTGAATTTGTTGGTGTTTTTCAATGTTGAGGTTGTTGTTGTTTTTCAATGTTGAGGTTGTTGTTGAATTTGTTGGTGTTTTTCAATGTTGAGGTTGTTGTTGTTTTTCAATATTGAGCTTGTTGTTGAATTTGTTGGTGTTTTTCAATGTTGAGGTTGTTGTTCAATTTGTTGGTGCTTTCAATGTTGAGGTTGTTGTTGTTTTTCAATGTTGAGGTTGTTGTTGAATTTGTTGGTGTTTTTCAATGTTGAGTTTGTTGTTGTTTTTCAATGTTGAGGTTGTTGTTGAATTTGTTGGTGTTTTTCAATGTTGAAGTTGTTGTTGTTTTTCAATGTTGAGTTTGTTGTTGAATTTGTTGGTGCTTTTCAATGTTGAGGTTGTTGTTGAATTTGTTGGTGATTTTCAATGTTGAGGTTGTTGTTGTTTTTCAATGTTGAGGTTGTTGTTGAAGTTGTTGGTGTTTTTCAATGTTGAGTTTGTTGTTGAATTTGTTGGTGTTTTTCAATGTTGAGGTTGTTGTTGAATTTGTTGGTGTTTTTCAATGTTGAGGTTTTGTTGTTTTTCAATGTGGAGGTTGTTGTTGAGTTTGTTGGTGTTTTTCAATGTTGAGGTTGTTGTTGAATTTGTTGGTGTTTTTCAATGTTGAGGTTGTTGTTGAATTTGTTGGTGTTTTTCAATGTTGAGGTTGTTGTTGTTTTTAAATGTTGAGGTTGTTGTTGAATTTTTTTGGCGTTTTTCAATGTTGAGTTTGTTGTTGTTTATCAATGTTGAGGTTGTTGTTGAATTTGTTGGTGTTTTTCAATGTTGAGGTTGTTGTTGTTTTTCAATGTTGAGGTTGTTGTTCAATTTGTTGGTGCTTTTCAATGTTGAGGTTGTTGTTGAATTTGTTGGTGTTTTTCAATGTTGAGGTTGTTGTTGTTTTTCAATGTTGTGGTTGTTGTTGAATTTCTGGTGTTTTTCAATGTTGAGGTTGTTGTTGTTTTTCAATGTTGAGGTTGTTGTTGAGTTTGTTGGTGTTTATCAATGTTGAGGTTGTTGTTGAATTTGTTGGTGTTTTTCAATGTTGAGGTTGTTGTTGAATTTGTTGGTGTTTTTCAATGTTGAGGTTGTTGTTGTTTTTAAATGTTGAGGTTGTTGTTGAATTTTTAGGTGTTTTTCAATTTTGAGTTTGTTGGCGTTTTTCAATGTTGAGGTTGTTGTTGAACTTGTTGCTGTTTTTCAATTTCGAGGTTTTTGTTGAATTTGTTGGTGTTTTGCAATGTTGAAGTTGTTGTTGAATTTGTTGGTGTTTTTCAATTTCGAGGTTGTTGTTGAATTTGTTGGTGTTTTTCAATGTTGAAGTTTTTGTTGAATTTGTTGGTGTTTTTCAATGTTGAGGTTGTTGTTGTTTTTCAATGTTGAGGTTGTTGTTGAATTTGATGGTGTTTTTCAATGTTGAGGTTTTTGTTGAATTTGTTGGTGTTTTTCAATGTTGAGGTTGTTGTTGTTTTTCAATGTTGAGTTTGTTGTTGAATTTGTTGGTGTTTTTCAATGTTGAGGTTGTTGTTGAATTTGTTGGTGTTTTTCAATGTTGAGGTTGTTGTTGTTTTTCAATGTTGAGGTTGTATTGAATTTGTTGGTGTTTCTCAATGTTGAGGTTGTTGTTGTTTTTCAATGTTGAGGTTGTTGTTGAATTTGTTGGTGTTTTTCAATGTTGAGGTTGTTGTTCAATTTGTTGGTGTTTTTCAATGTTGAGGTTGTTGTTGTTTTTCAATGTTGAGGTTGTTGTTGAATTTGTTGGTGTTTTTCAAAGTTGAGTTTTTTGTTGTTTTTCAATGTTGAGGTTGTGGTTGAATTTGTTGTTGTTTTTCAATGTTGAGGTTGTTGTTGAATTTGTTGGTGTTTTTCAATGTTGAGGTTGTTGTGGTTTTTCAATGTTGAGGTTGTTGTTCAATTTGTTGGTGCTTTTCAATGTTGAGGTTGTTGTTGAATTTGTTGGTGTTTTTCAATGTTGAGATTGTTGTTGTTTTTCAATGTTGAGGTTGTTGTTGTATTTCAATGTTGAAGTTGTTGTTGAATTTGTTGGTGCTTTTCAATTTCGAGGTTGTTGTTGTTTTTCAATGTTGAGGTTGTTGTTGAATTTGTTGGTGTTTTTCAATGTTGAGGTTGTTGTTGTTTTTCAATGCTGAGGTTGTTGTTGAATTTGTAGGTGTTTTTCAATGTTGAGGTTGTTGTTGAATTTGTTGTTGTTTTTCAATGTTGAGGTTGTTGTTGAATTTGTTGGTGTTTTTCAATGTTGATTTTGTTGTTGTTTTTCAATGTTGAGGTTGTTGTTGAATTTGTTGGTGTTTTTCAATGTTGAGGTAGTTGTTGTGTTTCAATGTTGAGGTTGTTGTTGAATTTGTTGGTGTTTTTCAATGTTGGGGTTGTTGTTGTTTTTCAATGTTGAGGTTGTTGTTGAATTTGTTGGTGTTTTTCAATGTTGAGGTTGTTGTTGAATTTGTTGGTGTTTTTCAATGATGAGGTTGTTGTTGTTTTTCAATGTTGAGATTGTTGAATTTTTTGGTGTTTTACAATCTTGAGTTTGTTGTTGAATTTGCTGGTGTTTTTCAATGTTGAGGTTGTTGTTGAATTTGTTGGTGTTTTTCAATGTTGAGGTTGTTGTTGTTTTTCAATGTTGAGGTTGTTGTTGAGTTTGTTGGTGTTTTTCAATGTTGAGGTGGTTGTTGAATTTGTTGGTGTTTTTCAATGATGAGGTTGTTGTTGAATTTGTTGGTGTTTTTCAATGTTGAGGTTGTTGTTGTTTTTAAATGTTGAGGTTGTTGTTGAATTTGTTGTTGTTTTTTTCAATTTTGAGGTTGTTGGTGTTTTTCAATGTTGAGGTTGATGTTGAATTTGATGGTGTTTTTCAATGTCGAGGTTGTTGTTGTTGAATTTGTTGGTGTTTTTCAAAGTTGAAGTTGTTGTTGAATTTGTGGTGTTTTTCAATGTTGAGGTTGTCGTTGTTTTTCAATGTTGAGGTTGTTGTTGAGTTTGCTGGTGTTTTTCAATGTTGAGATTGTTGTTGTTTTTCAATGTTGAGGTTGTTGTTGAATTTGTTGGTGTTTTTAAATGTTGAGGTTGTTGTTGAATTGTTGGTGTTTTTCAATGTTGAGGTTGTTGTTTTTTTTCAATGTTGAGGTTGTTGTTGTTTTTCAGTGTTGAGGTTGTTGTTGAATTTGTTGGTGTTTTTCCATTTCGAGGTTGTTGTTGAATTTGTTGGTGTTTTTCAATGTTGAAGTTGTTGTTGAATTTGTTGGTGTTTTTCAATGTTGAGGTTGTTGTTGTTTTTCAATGTTGAGGTTGTTGTTGAATTTGTTGGTGTTTTTCAATGTTGAGGTTGTTGTTGTTTTTCAATGCTGAGATTGTTGCTGAATTTGTTGGTGTTTTTCAATGTTGAGGTTGTTGTTGAATTTGTTGGTGTTTTTCAATGTTGAGGTTGTTGTTGTTGTTCAATGTTGAGGTTGTTGTTGAATTTTTTGGTGTTTTTCAATGTTGAGGTTGTTGTTGTTTTTCAATGTTGAGGTTGTTGTTGAGTTTGTTGGTGTTTTTCAATGTTGAGGTTGTTGTTGAATTTGTTGGTGTTTTTCAATGTTGAGGTTGTTGTTGAATTTGTTGGTGTTTTTCAATATTGAGGTTGTTGTTGTTTTTAAATGTTGAGGTTGTTGTTGAATTTTTTGGCGTTTTTCAATGTTGAGTTTGTTGTTGTTTTTCAATGTTGAGGTTGTTGTTGAATTTGTTGGTGTTTTTCAATGTTGAGGTTGTTGTTGTTTTTCAATGTTGAAGTTGTTGTTGAATTTGTTGGTGTTTTTCAATGTTGAGGTTGTTGTTGTTTTTCAATGTTGAGGTTGTTGTTCAATTTGTTGGTGCTTTTCAATGTTGAGGTTGTTGTTGAATTTGTTGGTGTTTTTCAATGTTGAGGTTGTTGTTGTTTTTCAATGTTGAGGTTGTTGTTGAATTTGTTGGTGTTTTTCAAAGTTGAGTTTTTTGTTGTTTTTCAATGTTGAGGTTGTGGTTGAATTTGTTTTTGTTTTTCAATGTTGAGGTTGTTGTTGAATTTGTTGGTGTTTTTCAATGTTGAGGTTGTTGTGGTTTTTCAATGTTGAGGTTGTTGTTCAATTTGTTGGTGCTTTTCAATGTTGAGGTTGTTGTTGAATTTGTTGGTGTTTTTCAATGTTGAGATTGTTGTTGTTTTTCAATGTTGAGGTTGTTGTTGTATTTCAATGTTGAAGTTGTTGTTGAATTTGTTGGTGCTTTTCAATTTCGAGGTTGTTGTTGTTTTTCAATGTTGAGGTTGTTGTTGAATTTGTTGGTGTTTTTCAATGTTGAGGTTGTTGTTGTTTTTCAATGCTGAGGTTGTTGTTGAATTTGTAGGTGTTTTTCAATGTTGAGGTTGTTGTTGAATTTGTTGTTGTTTTTCAATGTTGAGGTTGTTGTTGAATTTGTTGGTGTTTTTCAATGTTGATTTTGTTGTTGTTTTTCAATGTTGAGGTTGTTGTTGAATTTGTTGGTGTTTTTCAATGTTGAGGTAGTTGTTGTGTTTCAATGTTGAGGTTGTTGTTGAATTTGTTGGTGTTTTTCAATGTTGGGGTTGTTGTTGTTTTTCAATGTTGAGGTTGTTGTTGAATTTGTTGGTGTTTTTCAATGTTGAGGTTGTTGTTGAATTTGTTGGTGTTTTTCAATGATGAGGTTGTTGTTGTTTTTCAATGTTGAGATTGTTGAATTTTTTGGTGTTTTACAATCTTGAGTTTGTTGTTGAATTTGCTGGTGTTTTTCAATGTTGAGGTTGTTGTTGAATTTGTTGGTGTTTTTCAATGTTGAGGTTGTTGTTGTTTTTCAATGTTGAGGTTGTTGTTGAGTTTGTTGGTGTTTTTCAATGTTGAGGTGGTTGTTGAATTTGTTGGTGTTTTTCAATGATGAGGTTGTTGTTGAATTTGTTGGTGTTTTTCAATGTTGAGGTTGTTGTTGTTTTTAAATGTTGAGGTTGTTGTTGAATTTGTTGTTGTTTTTTTCAATTTTGAGGTTGTTGGTGTTTTTCAATGTTGAGGTTGATGTTGAATTTGATGGTGTTTTTCAATGTCGAGGTTGTTGTTGTTGAATTTGTTGGTGTTTTTCAAAGTTGAAGTTGTTGTTGAATTTGTGGTGTTTTTCAATGTTGAGGTTGTCGTTGTTTTTCAATGTTGAGGTTGTTGTTGAATTTGCTGGTGTTTTTCAATGTTGAGATTGTTGTTGTTTTTCAATGTTGAGGTTGTTGTTGAATTTGTTGGTGTTTTTAAATGTTGAGGTTGTTGTTGAATTGTTGGTGTTTTTCAATGTTGAGGTTGTTGTTTTTTTTCAATGTTGAGGTTGTTGTTGTTTTTCAGTGTTGAGGTTGTTGTTGAATTTGTTGGTGTTTTTCCATTTCGAGGTTGTTGTTGAATTTGTTGGTGTTTTTCAATGTTGAAGTTGTTGTTGAATTTGTTGGTGTTTTTCAATGTTGAGGTTGTTGTTGTTTTTCAATGTTGAGGTTGTTGTTGAATTTGTTGGTGTTTTTCAATGTTGAGGTTGTTGTTGTTTTTCAATGCTGAGATTGTTGCTGAATTTGTTGGTGTTTTTCAATGTTGAGGTTGTTGTTGAATTTGTTGGTGTTTTTCAATGTTGAGGTTGTTGTTGTTGTTCAATGTTGAGGTTGTTGTTGAATTTTTTGGTGTTTTTCAATGTTGAGGTTGTTGTTGTTTTTCAATGTTGAGGTTGTTGTTGAGTTTGTTGGTGTTTTTCAATGTTGAGGTTGTTGTTGAATTTGTTGGTGTTTTTCAATGTTGAGGTTGTTGTTGAATTTGTTGGTGTTTTTCAATATTGAGGTTGTTGTTGTTTTTAAATGTTGAGGTTGTTGTTGAATTTTTTGGCGTTTTTCAATGTTGAGTTTGTTGTTGTTTTTCAATGTTGAGGTTGTTGTTGAATTTGTTGGTGTTTTTCAATGTTGAGGTTGTTGTTGTTTTTCAATGTTGAAGTTGTTGTTGAATTTGTTGGTGTTTTTCAATGTTGAGGTTGTTGTTGTTTTTCATGTTGAGGTTGTTGTTCAATTTGTTGGTGCTTTTCAATGTTGAGGTTGTTGTTGAATTTGTTGGTGTTTTTCAATGTTGAGGTTGTTGTTGTTTTTCAATGTTGAGGTTGTTGTTGAATTTGTTGGTGTTTTTCAATGTTGAGGTTGTTGTTGTTTTTCAATGTTGAGGTTGTTGTTGAATTTGTTGGTGTTTTTCAATGTTGAGGTTGTTGTTCAATTTGTTGGTGTTTTTCAATGTTGAGGTTGTTGTTGTTTTTCAATGTTGAGGTTGTTGTTGAATTTGTTGGTGTTTTTCAAAGTTGAGTTTTTTGTTGTTTTTCAATGTTGAGGTTGTGGTTGAATTTGTTGTTGTTTTTCAATGTTGAGGTTGTTGTTGAATTTGTTGGTGTTTTTCACTGTTGAGGTTGTTGT
The DNA here is from genome assembly GCA_026770705.1 of Isurus oxyrinchus. NCBI lineage: Eukaryota > Metazoa > Chordata > Chondrichthyes > Lamniformes > Lamnidae > Isurus > Isurus oxyrinchus. The sequence continues at coordinate 340,280 of JANJGN010000518.1, read as the reverse complement.
GGTTTTTCAATGTTGAGGTTGTTGTTCAATTTGTTGGTGCTTTTCAATGTTGAGGTTGTTGTTGAATTTGTTGGTGTTTTTCAATGTTGAGATTGTTGTTGTTTTTCAATGTTGAGGTTGTTGTTGTATTTCAATGTTGAAGTTGTTGTTGAATTTGTTGGTGTTTTTCAATTTCGAGGTTGTTGTTGTTTTTCAATGTTGAGGTTGTTGTTGAATTTGTTGGTGTTTTTCAATGTTGAGGTCGTTGTTGTTTTTCAATGCTGAGGTTGTTGTTGAATTTGTTGGTGTTTTTCAATGTTGAGGTTGTTGTTGAATTTGTTGTTGTTTTTCAATGTTGAGGTTGTTGTTGAATTTGTTGGTGTTTTTCAATGTTGATTTTGTTGTTGTTTTTCAATGTTGACGTTGTTGTTGAATTTGTTGGTGTTTTTCAATGTTGAGGTAGTTGTTGTGTTTCAATGTTGAGGTTGTTGTTGAATTTGTTGGTGTTTTTCAATGTTGGGGTTGTTGTTGTTTTTCAATGTTGAGGTTGTTGTTGAATTTGTTGGTGTTTTTCAATGTTGAGGTTGTTGTTGAATTTGTTGGTGTTTTTCCATGATGAGGTTGTTGTTGTTTTTTAATGTTGAGGTTGTTGAATTTTTTGGTGTTTTACAATCTTGAGTTTGTTGTTGAATTTGCTGGTGTTTTTCAATGTTGAGGTTGTTGTTGAATTTGTTGGTGTTTTTCAATGTTGAGGTTGCTGTTGTTTTTCAATGTTGAGGTTGTTGTTGAGTTTGTTGGTGTTTTTCAATGTTGAGGTGGTTGTTGAATTTGTTGGTGTTTTTCAATGATGAGGTTGTTGTTGAATTTGTTGGTGTTTTTCAATGTTGAGGTTGTTGTTGTTTTTAAATGTTGAGGTTGTTGTTGAATTTGTTGTTGTTTTTTTCAATTTTGAGGTTGTTGGTGTTTTTCAATGTTGAGGTTGATGTTGAATTTGATGGTGTTTTTCAATGTCGAGGTTGTTGTTGTTGAATTTGTTGGTGTTTTTCAAAGTTGAAGTTGTTGTTGAATTTGTGGTGTTTTTCAATGTTGAGGTTGTCGTTGTTTTTCAATGTTGAGGTTGTTGTTGAATTTGTTGGTGTTTTTCAATGTTGAGATTGTTGTTGTTTTTCAATGTTGAGGTTGTTGTTGAATTTGTTGGTGTTTTTAAATGTTGAGGTTGTTGTTGAATTGTTGGTGTTTTTCAATGTTGAGGTTGTTGTTGTTTTTCAATGTTGAGGTTGTTGTTGTTTTTCAGTGTTGAGGTTGTTGTTGAATTTGTTGGTGTTTTTCAATTTCGAGGTTGTTGTTGAATTTGTTGGTGTTTTTCAATGTTGAAGTTGTTGTTGAATTTGTTGGTGTTTTTCAATGTTGAGGTTGTTGTTGTTTTTCAATGTTGAGGTTGTTGTTGAATTTGTTGGTGTTTTTCAATGTTGAGGTTGTTGTTGTTTTTCAATGCTGAGATTGTTGCTGAATTTGTTGGTGTTTTTCAATGTTGAGGTTGTTGTTGAATTTGTTGGTGTTTTTCATTGTTGAGGTTGTTGTTGTTGTTCAATGTTGAGGTTGTTGTTGAATTTTTTGGTGTTTTTCAATGTTGAGGTTGTTGTTGTTTTTCAATGTTGAGGTTGTTGTTGAGTTTGTTGGTGTTTTTCAATGTTGAGGTTGTTGTTGAATTTGTTGGTGTTTTTCAATGTTGAGGTTGTTGTTGAATTTGTTGGTGTTTTTCAATGTTGAGGTTGTTGTTGTTTTTAAATGTTGAGGTTGTTGTTGAATTTTTTGGCGTTTTTCAATGTTGAGTTTGTTGTTTTTCAATGTTGAGGTTGTTGTTGAATTTGTTGGTGTTTTTCAATGTTGAGGTTGTTGTTGTTTTTCAATGTTGAGGTTGTTGTTGAATTTGTTGGTGTTTTTCAATGCTGAGGTTGTTGTTGTTTTTCAATGTTGAGGTTGTTGTTCAATTTGTTGGTGCTTTTCAATGTTGAGGTTGTTGTTGAATTTGTTGGTGTTTTTCAATGTTGAGGTTGTTGTTGTTTTTCAATGTTGTGGTTGTTGTTGAATTTGTTGGTGTTTTTCAATGTTGAGGTTGTTGTTGAATTTGTTGGTGTTTTTCAATGATGAGGTTGTTGTTGTTTTTCAATGTTGAGGTTGTTGAATTTTTTGGTGTTTTTCAATCTTGAGTTTGTTGTTGAATTTGTTGTTGTTTTTCAATGTTGAGGTTGTTGTTGAATTTGTTGGTGTTTTTCAATGTTGAGGTTGTTGTTGTTTTTCAATGTTGAGGTTGTTGTTGAGTTTGTTGGTGTTTTTCAATGTTGAGGTGGTTGTTGAATTTGTTGGTGTTTTTCAATGATGAGGTTGTTGTTGAATTTGTTGGTGTTTTTCAATGTTGAGGTTGTTGTTGTTTTTAAATGTTGAGGTTGTTGTTGAATTTGTTGTTGTTTTTTTCAATTTTGAGGTTGTCTGTGTTTTTCAATGTTGAGGTTGATGTTGAATTTGATGGTGTTTTTCAATGTCGAGGTTGTTGTTGTTGAATTTGTTGGTGTTTTTCAAAGTTGAAGTTGTTGTTGAATTTGTGGTGTTTTTCAATGTTGAGGTTGTTGTTGTTTTTCAATGTTGAGGTTGTTGTTGAATTTGTTGGTGTTTTTCAATGTTGAGATTGTTGTTGTTTTTCAATGTTGAGGTTGTTGTTGAATTTGTTGGTGTTTTTAAATGTTGAGGTTGTTGTTGAATTTGTTGGTGTTTTTCAATGTTGAGGTTGTTGTTGTTTTTCAATGTTGAGGTTGTTGTTGTTTTTCAGTGTTGAGGTTGTTGTTGAATTTGTTGGTGTTTTTCCATTTCGAGGTTGTTGTTGAATTTGTTGGTGTTTTTCAATGTTGAAGTTGTTGTTGTTTTTCAATGTTGAGGTTGTTGTTGAATTTGTTGGTGTTTTTCAAAGTTGAGTTTTTTGTTGTTTTTCAATGTTGAGGTTGTGGTTGAATTTGTTGTTGTTTTTCAATGTTGAGGTTGTTGTTGAATTTGTTGGTGTTTTTCAATGTTGAGGTTGTTGTGGTTTTTCAATGTTGAGGTTGTTGTTCAATTTGTTGGTGCTTTTCAATGTTGAGGTTGTTGTTGAATTTGTTGGTGTTTTTCAATGTTGAGATTGTTGTTGTTTTTCAATGTTGAGGTTGTTGTTGTATTTCAATGTTGAAGTTGTTGTTGAATTTGTTGGTGTTTTTCAATTTCGAGGTTGTTGTTGTTTTTCAATGTTGAGGTTGTTGTTGAATTTGTTGGTGTTTTTCAATGTTGAGGTTGTTGTTGTTTTTCAATGCTGAGGTTGTTGTTGAATTTGTTGGTGTTTTTCAATGTTGAGGTTGTTGTTGAATTTGTTGTTGTTTTTCAATGTTGAGGTTGTTGTTGAATTTGTTGGTGTTTTTCAATGTTGATTTTGTTGTTGTTTTTCAATGTTGAGGTTGTTGTTGAATTTGTTGGTGTTTTTCAATGTTGAGGTAGTTGTTGTGTTTCAATGTTGAGGTTGTTGTTGAATTTGTTGGTGTTTTTCAATGTTGGGGTTGTTGTTGTTTTTCAATGTTGAGGTTGTTGTTGAATTTGTTGGTGTTTTTCAATGTTGAGGTTGTTGTTGAATTTGTTGGTGTTTTTCAATGATGAGGTTGTTGTTGTTTTTCAATGTTGAGGTTGTTGAATTTTTTGGTGTTTTACAATGTTGAGGTTGTTGTTGTTTTTCAATGCTGAGATTGTTGCTGAATTTGTTGTTGTTTTTCAATGTTGAGGTTGTTGAATTTTTTGGTGTTTTTCAATCTTGAGTTTGTTGTTCAATTTGTTGGTGTTTTTCAATGTTGAGGTTGTTGTTGAATTTGTTGGTGTTTTTCAATGTTGAGGTTGTTGTTGTTTTTCAATGTTGAGGTTGTTGTTGAGTTTGTTGGTGTTTTTCAATGTTGAGGTGGTTGTTGAATTTGTTGGTGTTTTTCAATGATGAGGTTGTTGTTGAATTTGTTGGTGTTTTTCAATGTTGAGGTTGTTGTTGTTTTTAAATGTTGAGGTTGTTGTTGAATTTGTTGGTGTTTTTCAATGTTGAGGTTGTTGTTGAATTTGTTGGTGTTTTTCAATGTTGGGGTTGTTGTTGTTTTTCAATGTTGAGGTTGTTGTTGAATTTGTTGGTGTTTTTCAATGTTGAGGTTGTTGTTGAATTTGTTGGTGTTTTTCAATGATGAGGTTGTTGTTGTTTTTCAATGTTGAGGTTGTTGAATTTTTTGGTGTTTTACAATCTGGAGTTTGTTGTTGAATTTGCTGGTGTTTTTCAATGTTGAGGTTGTTGTTGAATTTGTTGGTGTTTTTCAATGTTGAGGTTGTTGTTGTTTTTCAATGTTGAGGTTGTTGTTGAGTTTGTTGGTGTTTTTCAATGTTGAGGTGGTTGTTGAATTTGTTGGTGTTTTTCAATGATGAGGTTGTTGTTGAATTTGTTGGTGTTTTTCAATGTTGAGGTTGTTGTTGTTTTTAAATGTTGAGGTTGTTGTTGAATTTGTTGTTGTTTTTTTCAATTTTGAGGTTGTTGGTGTTTTTCAATGTTGAGGTTGATGTTGAATTTGATGGTGTTTTTCAATGTCGAGGTTGTTGTTGTTGAATTTGTTGGTGTTTTTCAAAGTTGAAGTTGTTGTTGAATTTGTGGTGTTTTTCAATGTTGAGGTTGTCGTTGTTTTTCAATGTTGAGGTTGTTGTTGAATTTGTTGGTGTTTTTCAATGTTGAGATTGTTGTTGTTTTTCAATGTTGAGGTTGTTGTTGAATTTGTTGGTGTTTTTAAATGTTGAGGTTGTTGGTGAATTTGTTGGTGTTTTTCAATGTTGAATTTGTTGGTGTTTTTCAATGTTGAGGTTGTTGTTGAATTTGTTGTTGTTTTTCAATGTTGAGGTTGTTGTTGAACTTGTTGGTGAATTTCAAAGTTGAAGTTGTTGTTGAATTTGTTGGTGTTTTTCAATGTTGAGGTTGTTGTTGTTTTTCAATGTTGACGTTGTTGTTGAATTTGTTGGTGTTTTTCAATGTTGAGGTTGTTGTTGTTTTTCAATGTTGAGGTTGTTGTTGAATTTGTTTGTGTTTTTCAATGTTGAGGTTGTTGTTGAATTTGTTGGTGTTTTTCAATGTTGAGGTTGTTGTTGTTTTTCAATGTTGAGGTTGTTGTTGTTTTTCAATGTTGAGTTTGTTGTTGAATTTCTTGGTGTTTTTCAATGTTGAGGTTGTTGTTTTTCAAAGTTGAGGTTGTTGTTGAATTTGTTGGTGTTTTTAAATGTTGAGGTTGTTGTTGAATTTGATGTTGTTTTTCAATGTTAAGGTTGTTGTTGAATTTGTTGGTGTTTTTCAATGTTGAGGTTGTTGTTCAATTTGTTGGAGTTTTTCCATGTTGAGGTTTTTGTTGTTTTTCAATGTTGAGGTTGTTGTTGAATTTGTTGGTGTTTTTCAATGTTGAGGTTGTTGTTGAATTGTTGGCGTTTTTCAATTTTGAGGTTGTTGTTGAATTTGTTGGTGTTTTTCAATGTTGAGGTTGTTGTTGTTTTTCAATGTCGAGGTTGTTGTTGCATTTTTTGGTGTTTTTCAATGTTGAAGTTGTTGTTGAATTTGTTGGTGTTTTTCAATGTTGAGGTTGTTGCTGTTTTTCAATGTTGAGGTTTTTGTTGAATTTGTTGGTTTTTTTCAATGTTGTGGTTGTTGTTGAATTGTTGGCGTTTTTCAATTTTGAGGTTGTTTTTGAATTTGTTGGTGTTTTTCAATGTTGAGGTTGTTGTTGTTTTTCAATGTTGAGGTTGTTGTTGAATTTGTTGGTGTTTTTCAATGTTGAGGTTGTTGTTGAATTTGTTGGTGTTTTTCAATGTTGAGGTTGTTGTTGTTTTTCAATGTTGAGGTTGTTGTTGAATTTGTTGGTGTTTTTCAATGTTGAGGTTGTTGTTGAATTTGTTGGTGTTTTTCAATGTTGGGGTTGTTGTTGTTTTTCAATGTTGAGGTTGTTGTTGAATTTGTTGGTGTTTTTCAATGTTGAGGTTGTTGTTGAATTTGTTGGTGTTTTTCAATGATGAGGTTGTTGTTGTTTTTCAATGTTGAGGTTGTTGAATTTTTTGGTGTTTTACAATCTGGAGTTTGTTGTTGAATTTGCTGGTGTTTTTCAATGTTGAGGTTGTTGTTGAATTTGTTGGTGTTTTTCAATGTTGAGGTTGTTGTTGTTTTTCAATGTTGAGGTTGTTGTTGAGTTTGTTGGTGTTTTTCAATGTTGAGGTGGTTGTTGAATTTGTTGGTGTTTTTCAATGATGAGGTTGTTGTTGAATTTGTTGGTGTTTTTCAATGTTGAGGTTGTTGTTGTTTTTAAATGTTGAGGTTGTTGTTGAATTTGTTGTTGTTTTTTTCAATTTTGAGGTTGTTGGTGTTTTTCAATGTTGAGGTTGATGTTGAATTTGATGGTGTTTTTCAATGTCGAGGTTGTTGTTGTTGAATTTGTTGGTGTTTTTCAAAGTTGAAGTTGTTGTTGAATTTGTGGTGTTTTTCAATGTTGAGGTTGTCGTTGTTTTTCAATGTTGAGGTTGTTGTTGAATTTGTTGGTGTTTTTCAATGTTGAGATTGTTGTTGTTTTTCAATGTTGAGGTTGTTGTTGAATTTGTTGGTGTTTTTAAATGTTGAGGTTGTTGGTGAATTTGTTGGTGTTTTTCAATGTTGAATTTGTTGGTGTTTTTCAATGTTGAGGTTGTTGTTGAATTTGTTGTTGTTTTTCAATGTTGAGGTTGTTGTTGAACTTGTTGGTGAATTTCAAAGTTGAAGTTGTTGTTGAATTTGTTGGTGTTTTTCAATGTTGAGGTTGTTGTTGTTTTTCAATGTTGACGTTGTTGTTGAATTTGTTGGTGTTTTTCAATGTTGAGGTTGTTGTTGAATTTGTTGGTGTTTTTCAATGTTGAGGTTGTTGTTGTTTTTCAATGTTGAGGTTGTTGTTGTTTTTCAATGTTGAGTTTGTTGTTGAATTTCTTGGTGTTTTTCAATGTTGAGGTTGTTGTTGTTTTTCAAAGTTGAGGTTGTTGTTGAATTTGTTGGTGTTTTTAAATGTTGAGGTTGTTGTTGAATTTGATGTTGTTTTTCAATGTTAAGGTTGTTGTTGAATTTGTTGGTGTTTTTCAATGTTGAGGTTGTTGTTGAATTTGTTGGAGTTTTTCCATGTTGAGGTTTTTGTTGTTTTTCAATGTTGAGGTTGTTGTTGAATTTGTTGGTGTTTTTCAATGTTGAGGTTGTTGTTGAATTGTTGGCGTTTTTCAATTTTGAGGTTGTTGTTGAATTTGTTGGTGTTTTTCAATGTTGAGGTTGTTGTTGTTTTTCAATGTCGAGGTTGTTGTTGCATTTTTTGGTGTTTTTCAATGTTGAAGTTGTTGTTGAATTTGTTGGTGTTTTTCAATGTTGAGGTTGTTGCTGTTTTTCAATGTTGAGGTTTTTGTTGAATTTGTTGGTTTTTTTCAATGTTGTGGTTGTTGTTGAATTGTTGGCGTTTTTCAATTTTGAGGTTGTTTTTGAATTTGTTGGTGTTTTTCAATGTTGAGGTTGTTGTTGTTTTTCAATGTTGAGGTTGTTGTTGAATTTGTTGGTGTTTTTCAATGTTGAGGTTGTTGTTGAATTTGTTGGTGTTTTTCAATGTTGAGGTTGTTGTTGTTTTTCAATGTTGAGGTTGTTGTTGAATTTGTTGGTGTTTTTCAATGTTGAGGTTGTTGTTGTTTTTCAATGTTGAGGTTGTTGTTGAATTTGTTGGTGTTTTTCAATGTTGAGGTTGTTGTTGTTTTTCAATGTTGAGGTTGTTGTTGAATTTGTTGGTGTTTTTCAATGTTGAGGTTGTTGTTGAATTTGTTGGTGTTTTTCAATGTTGAGGTTGTTGTTGTTTTTCAATTTTGAGGTTGTTGTTGAATTTGTTGGTGTTTTTCAATGTTGAGGTTGTTGCAGTTTTTCAAAGTTGAGGATGTTGTTGAATTTGTTGGTGTTTCTCAATGTTGAGGTTGTTGTTGTTTTTCAATTTTGAGGTTGTTGTTTAATTTGTTAGTGTTTTTCAATGTTGAGGTTGTTGTTGAATTTGTTGGTGTTTTTCAATGTTGAGGTTGTTGTTGTTTTTCAATGTTGAGGTTGCTGTTGAATTTGTTGGTGTTTTTCAATGTTGAGGTTGTTGTTGAATTTGTTGGCGTTTTTCAATGTTGAGGTTGTTGTTGTTTTTCAATGTTCAGGTTGTTGTTGAATTTGTTGGTGTTTTTCAATGTTGAGGTTGTTGTAGTTTTTCAATGTTGAGGTTGTTGTTGAATTTGTTGGTGTTTTTCAATGTCGAGGTTGTTGTTGAATTTGTTGGTGTATTTCAATGATGAAGTTGTTGTTGAATTTGTTCTTGTTTTTGAATGTTCAGGTTGTTGTTGAATTTGTTGGTGTTTTTGAATGTTGATTTTTTTGTTGTTTTTCAATGCTGAGGTTGTTGTTGAATTTGTTGATGTTTTTCAATGTTGAGGTTGTTGTTGTTTTTCAATGTTAAGGTTGTTGTTGAATTTGTTGGTGTTTTTCAATGTTGAGGTTGTTGTTGAATTTGTTGGTGGTTTTCAATGTTGAGGTTGTTGTTATTTTTCAATGTTGAGGTTGTTGTTGAATTTTTTAGTGTTTTTCAATGTTGAGGTTGTTGTTGTTTTTCAATGTTGAGGTTGTTGTTGAATTTGTTGGTGTTTTTCAATGTCGAGGTTGTTGTTGAATTTGTTGGTGTTTTTCAATGTTGAAGTTGTTGTTGAATTTGTTGTTGTTTTTCAATGTTGAGGTTGATGTTGTTTTTCAATGTTGAGGTTGTTGTTGAAATTGTTGGTGTTTTTCAACGTTGAGGTTGTTGTTGTTTTTCAATGTTGAGGTTGTTGTTGAATTTGTTGTTATTTTTCAATATTGAGGTTGTTGTTGAATTTGTTGGTGTTTTTCAATGTTGAAGTTGTTGCTAATTTGTTGGTGTTTTTCAATGTTGAGGTTGTTGCTGTTTTTCAATGTTGAGGTTGTTGTTGAATTTGTTGGTGTTTTTCAATGTTGAGGTTGTTGTTGAATTTGTTGGTGTTTTTCAATGTCGAAGTTGTTGTTGAATTTTTTGTTGTTTTTCAATGTTGAAGTTGTTGCTAATTTGTTATTGTTTTTCAATGTTGAGGTTGTTGTTGTTTTTCAATGTTGAGGTTTTTGTTGAATTTGTTGGTGTTTTTCAATGTTGAGGCTGTTGTTGAATTTGTTGCTGTTTTTCAATGTTGATATTGTTGTTATTTTTCAATTTCGAGGTTGTTGTTGAATTTTTTGGTGTTTTTCAATGTTGAAGTTGTTGTTGAATTTGTTCGTGTTTTTCAATGTTGAGGTTGTTGTTGTTTTTCAATGTCGAGGTTTTTGTTGAATTTGTTGGTGTTTTTCAATGTTGAGGTTGTTGTTGAATTGTTGGCGTTTTTCAATTTTGAGGTTGTTGTTGAATTTGTTGGTGTTTTTCAATGTTGAGGTTGTTGTTGTTTTTCAATGTTGAGGTTGTTGTTGAATTTGTTGGTGTTTTTCAAAGTTGAGGTTGTTGGTGAATTTGTTGGTGTTTTTCAATGTTCAGGTTGTTGTTGTTTTTCAATGTTGAGGTTGTTGTTGAATTTGTTGGTGTTTTTCAATGTTGAGGTTGTTGGTGAATTTGTTGGTGTTTTTCAATGTTGAGGTTGTTGTTGTTTTTCAATGTTGAGGTTTTTGTTGAATTTGTTGGTGTTTTTCAATGTTGAGGCTGTTGTTGAATTTGTTGCTGTATTTCAATGTTGATATTGTTGTTATTTTTCAATTTCGAGGTTGTTGTTGAATTTTTTGGTGTTTTTCAATGTTGAAGTTGTTGTTGAATTTGTTGGTGTTTTTCAATGTTGAATTTGTTGGTGTTTTTCAATGTTGAGGTTGTTGTTGAATTTGTTGGTGTTTTTCAATGTTGAGGTTGTTGTTGAACTTGTTGGTGTTTTTCTATGTTGAGGTTGTTGTTGAATTTGTTGGTGTTTTTCAATGTTGAGGTTGTTGTAGTTTTTCAATGTTGAGGTTGTTGAATTTGTTGGTGTTTTTCAATGTCGAGGTTGTTGTTGAATTTGTTGGTGTATTTCAAAGTTGAAGTTGTTGTTGAATTTGTTGGTGTTTTCAATGTTGAGGTTGTTGTTGTTTTTCAATGTTGACGTTGTTGTTGAATTTGTTGGTGTTTTTCAATGTTGAGGTTGTTGTTGTTTTTCAATGTTGAGGTTGTTGTTGAATTTGTTGGTGTTTTTCAATGTTGAGGTTGTTGTTGAATTTGTTGGTGTTTTTCAATGTTGAGGTTGTTGTTGTTTTTCAATGTTGAGGTTGTTGTTGAATTTGTTGGTGTTTTTCAATGTTGAGGTTGTTGGTGAATTTGCTGGTGTTTTTCAATGTTGAGGTTGTTGTTGTTTTTCAATGTTGAGGTTTTTGTTGAATTTGTTGGTGTTTTTCAATGTTGAGGCTGTTGTTGAATCTGTTGCTGTATTACAATGTTGATATTGTTGTTATTTTTCAATTTCGAGGTTGTTGTTGAATTTTTTGGTGTTTTTCAATGTTGAAGTTGTTGTTGAATTTGTTGGTGTTTTTCAATGTTGAATTTGTTGGTGTTTTTCAATGTTGAGGTTGTTGTTGAATTTGTTGGTGTTTTTCAATGTTGAGGTTGTTGTTGAATTTGTTGGTGTATTTCAAAGTTGAAGTTGTTGTTGAATTTGTTGGTGTTTTCAATGTTGAGGTTGTTGTTGTTTTTCAATGTTGACGTTGTTGTTGAATTTGTTGGTGTTTTTCAATGTTGAGATTGTTGTTGTTTTTCAATGTTGAGGTTGTTGTTGAATTTGTTGGTGTTTTTCAATGTTGAGGTTGTTGTTGAATTTGTTGGTGTTTTTCAATGTTGAGGTTGTTGTTGTTTTTCAATGTTGAGGTTGTTGTTGTTTTTCAATGTTGAGTTTGTTGTTGAATTTCTTGGTGTTTTTCAATGTTGAGGTTGTTGTTGTTTTTCAAAGTTGAGGTTGTTGTTGAATTTGTTGGTGTTTTTAAATGTTGAGGTTGTTGTTGAATTTGATGTTGTTTTTCAATGTTAAGGTTGTTGTTGAATTTGTTGGTGTTTTTCAATGTTGAGGTTGTTGTTGAATTTGTTGGAGTTTTTCCATGTTGAGGTTTTTGTTGTTTTTCAATGTTGAGGTTGTTGTTGAATTTGTTGGTGTTTTTCAATGTTGAGGTTGTTGTTGAATTGTTGGCGTTTTTCAATTTTGAGGTTGTTGTTGAATTTGTTGGTGTTTTTCAATGTTGAGGTTGTTGTTGTTTTTCAATGTCGAGGTTGTTGTTGCATTTTTTGGTGTTTTTCAATGTTGAAGTTGTTGTTGAATTTGTTGGTGTTTTTCAATGTTGAGGTTGTTGCTGTTTTTCAATGTTGAGGTTTTTGTTGAATTTGTTGGTTTTTTTCAATGTTGTGGTTGTTGTTGAATTGTTGGCGTTTTTCAATTTTGAGGTTGTTGTTGAATTTGTTGGTGTTTTTCAATGTTGAGGTTGTTGTTGTTTTTCAATGTTGAGGTTGTTGTTGAATTTGTTGGTGTTTTTCAATGTTGAGGTTGTTGTTGAATTTGTTGGTGTTTTTCAATGTTGAGGTTGTTGTTGTTTTTCAATGTTGAGGTTGTTGTTGAATTTGTTGGTGTTTTTCAATGTTGAGGTTGTTGTTGTTTTTCAATGTTGAGGTTGTTGTTGAATTTGTTGGTGTTTTTCAATGTTGAGGTTGTTGTTGTTTTTCAATGTTGAGGTTGTTGTTGAATTTGTTGGTGTTTTTCAATGTTGAGGTTGTTGTTGAATTTGTTGGTGTTTTTCAATGTTGAGGTTGTTGTTGTTTTTCAATTTTGAGGTTGTTGTTGAATTTGTTGGTGTTTTTCAATGTTGAGGTTGTTGCAGTTTTTCAAATTGAGGATGTTGTTGAATTTGTTGGTGTTTCTCAATGTTGAGGTTGTTGTTGTTTTTCAATTTTGAGGTTGTTGTTTAATTTGTTAGTGTTTTTCAATGTTGAGGTTGTTGTTGAATTTGTTGGTGTTTTTCAATGTTGAGGTTGTTGTTGTTTTTCAATGTTGAGGTTGCTGTTGAATTTGTTGGTGTTTTTCAATGTTGAGGTTGTTGTTGAATTTGTTGGCGTTTTTCAATGTTGAGGTTGTTGTTGTTTTTCAATGTTCAGGTTGTTGTTGAATTTGTTGGTGTTTTTCAATGTTGAGGTTGTTGTAGTTTTTCAATGTTGAGGTTGTTGTTGAATTTGTTGGTGTTTTTCAATGTCGAGGTTGTTGTTGAATTTGTTGGTGTATTTCAATGATGAAGTTGTTGTTGAATTTGTTCTTGTTTTTGAATGTTCAGGTTGTTGTTGAATTTGTTGGTGTTTTTGGATGTTGATTTTTTTGTTGTTTTTCAATGTTGAGGTTGTTGCTAATTTGTTATTGTTTTTCAATGTTGAGGTTGTTGTTGTTTTTCAATGTTGAGGTTTTTGTTGAATTTGTTGGTGTTTTTCAATGTTGAGGCTGTTGTTGAATTTGTTGCTGTTTTTCAATGTTGATATTGTTGTTATTTTTCAATTTCGAGGTTGTTGTTGAATTTTTTGGTGTTTTTCAATGTTGAAGTTGTTGTTGAATTTGTTCGTGTTTTTCAATGTTGAGGTTGTTGTTGTTTTTCAATGTCGAGGTTTTTGTTGAATTTGTTGGTGTTTTTCAATGTTGAGGTTGTTGTTGAATTGTTGGCGTTTTTCAATTTTGAGGTTGTTGTTGAATTTGTTGGTGTTTTTCAATGTTGAGGTTGTTGTTGTTTTTCAATGTTGAGGTTGTTGTTGAATTTGTTGGTGTTTTTCAAAGTTGAGGTTGTTGGTGAATTTGTTGGTGTTTTTCAATGTTCAGGTTGTTGTTGTTTTTCAATGTTGAGGTTGTTGTTGAATTTGTTGGTGTTTTTCAATGTTGAGGTTGTTGGTGAATTTGTTGGTGTTTTTCAATGTTGAGGTTGTTGTTGTTTTTCAATGTTGAGGTTTTTGTTGAATTTGTTGGTGTTTTTCAATGTTGAGGCTGTTGTTGAATTTGTTGCTGTATTTCAATGTTGATATTGTTGTTATTTTTCAATTTCGAGGTTGTTGTTGAATTTTTTGGTGTTTTTCAATGTTGAAGTTGTTGTTGAATTTGTTGGTGTTTTTCAATGTTGAATTTGTTGGTGTTTTTCAATGTTGAGGTTGTTGTTGAATTTGTTGGTGTTTTTCAATGTTGAGGTTGTTGTTGAACTTGTTGGTGTTTTTCTATGTTGAGGTTGTTGTTGAATTTGTTGGTGTTTTTCAATGTTGAGGTTGTTGTAGTTTTTCAATGTTGAGGTTGTTGAATTTGTTGGTGTTTTTCAATGTCGAGGTTGTTGTTGAATTTGTTGGTGTATTTCAAAGTTGAAGTTGTTGTTGAATTTGTTGGTGTTTTCAATGTTGAGGTTGTTGTTGTTTTTCAATGTTGACGTTGTTGTTGAATTTGTTGGTGTTTTTCAATGTTGAGGTTGTTGTTGTTTTTCAATGTTGAGGTTGTTGTTGAATTTGTTGGTGTTTTTCAATGTTGAGGTTGTTGTTGAATTTGTTGGTGTTTTTCAATGTTGAGGTTGTTGTTGTTTTTCAATGTTGAGGTTGTTGTTGAATTTGTTGGTGTTTTTCAATGTTGAGGTTGTTGGTGAATTTGCTGGTGTTTTTCAATGTTGAGGTTGTTGTTGTTTTTCAATGTTGAGGTTTTTGTTGAATTTGTTGGTGTTTTTCAATGTTGAGGCTGTTGTTGAATCTGTTGCTGTATTACAATGTTGATATTGTTGTTATTTTTCAATTTCGAGGTTGTTGTTGAATTTTTTGGTGTTTTTCAATGTTGAAGTTGTTGTTGAATTTGTTGGTGTTTTTCAATGTTGAATTTGTTGGTGTTTTTCAATGTTGAGGTTGTTGTTGAATTTGTTGGTGTTTTTCAATGTTGAGGTTGTTGTTGAACTTGTTGGTGTTTTTCTATGTTGAGGTTGTTGTTGAATTTGTTGGTGTTTTTCAATGTTGAGGTTGTTGTAGTTTTTCAATGTTGAGGTTGTTGAATTTGTTGGTGTTTTTCAATGTCGAGGTTGTTGTTGAATTTGTTGGTGTATTTCAAAGTTGAAGTTGTTGTTGAATTTGTTGGTGTTTTCAATGTTGAGGTTGTTGTTGTTTTTCAATGTTGACGTTGTTGTTGAATTTGTTGGTGTTTTTCAATGTTGAGGTTGTTGTTGTTTTTCAATGTTGAGGTTGTTGTTGAATTTGTTGGTGTTTTTCAATGTTGAGGTTGTTGTTGAATTTGTTGGTGTTTTTCAATGTTGAGGTTGTTGTTGTTTTTCAATGTTGAGGTTGTTGTTGTTTTTCAATGTTGAGTTTGTTGTTGAATTTCTTGGTGTTTTTCAATGTTGAGGTTGTTGTTGTTTTTCAAAGTTGAGGTTGTTGTTGAATTTGTTGGTGTTTTTAAATGTTGAGGTTGTTGTTGAATTTGATGTTGTTTTTCAATGTTAAGGTTGTTGTTGAATTTGTTGGTGTTTTTCAATGTTGAGGTTGTTGTTGAATTTGTTGGAGTTTTTCCATGTTGAGGTTTTTGTTGTTTTTCAATGTTGAGGTTGTTGTTGAATTTGTTGGTGTTTTTCAATGTTGAGGTTGTTGTTGAATTGTTGGCGTTTTTCAATTTTGAGGTTGTTGTTGAATTTGTTGGTGTTTTTCAATGTTGAGGTTGTTGTTGTTTTTCAATGTCGAGGTTGTTGTTGCATTTTTTGGTGTTTTTCAATGTTGAAGTTGTTGTTGAATTTGTTGGTGTTTTTCAATGTTGAGGTTGTTGCTGTTTTTCAATGTTGAGGTTTTTGTTGAATTTGTTGGTTTTTTTCAATGTTGTGGTTGTTGTTGAATTGTTGGCGTTTTTCAATTTTGAGGTTGTTGTTGAATTTGTTGGTGTTTTTCAATGTTGAGGTTGTTGTTGTTTTTCAATGTTGAGGTTGTTGTTGAATTTGTTGGTGTTTTTCAATGTTGAGGTTGTTGTTGAATTTGTTGGTGTTTTTCAATGTTGAGGTTGTTGTTGTTTTTCAATGTTGAGGTTGTTGTTGAATTTGTTGGTGTTTTTCAATGTTGAGGTTGTTGTTGTTTTTCAATGTTGAGGTTGTTGTTGAATTTGTTGGTGTTTTTCAATGTTGAGGTTGTTGTTGTTTTTCAATGTTGAGGTTGTTGTTGAATTTGTTGGTGTTTTTCAATGTTGAGGTTGTTGTTGAATTTGTTGGTGTTTTTCAATGTTGAGGTTGTTGTTGTTTTTCAATTTTGAGGTTGTTGTTGAATTTGTTGGTGTTTTTCAATGTTGAGGTTGTTGCAGTTTTTCAAATTGAGGATGTTGTTGAATTTGTTGGTGTTTCTCAATGTTGAGCTTGTTGTTGTTTTTCAATTTTGAGGTTGTTGTTTAATTTGTTAGTGTTTTTCAATGTTGAGGTTGTTGTTGAATTTGTTGGTGTTTTTCAATGTTGAGGTTGTTGTTGTTTTTCAATGTTGAGGTTGCTGTTGAATTTGTTGGTGTTTTTCAATGTTGAGGTTGTTGTTGAATTTGTTGGCGTTTTTCAATGTTGAGGTTGTTGTTGTTTTTCAATGTTCAGGTTGTTGTTGAATTTGTTGGTGTTTTTCAATGTTGAGGTTGTTGTAGTTTTTCAATGTTGAGGTTGTTGTTGAATTTGTTGGTGTTTTTCAATGTCGAGGTTGTTGTTGAATTTGTTGGTGTATTTCAATGATGAAGTTGTTGTTGAATTTGTTCTTGTTTTTGAATGTTCAGGTTGTTGTTGAATTTGTTGGTGTTTTTGAATGTTGATTTTTTTGTTGTTTTTCAATGTTGAGGTTGTTGTTGAATTTGTTGATGTTTTTCAATGTTGAGGTTGTTGTTGTTTTTCAATGTTAAGGTTGTTGTTGAATTTGTTGGTGTTTTTCAATGTTGAGGTTGTTGTTGAATTTGTTGGTGGTTTTCAATGTTGAGGTTGTTGTTATTTTTCAATGTTGATGTTGTTGTTGAATTTTTTAGTGTTTTTCAATGTTGAGGTTGTTGTTGTTTTTCAATGTTGAGGTTGTTGTTGAATTTGTTGGTGTTTTTCAATGTCGAGGTTGTTGTTGAATTTGTTGGTGTTTTTCAATGTTGAAGTTGTTGTTGAATTTGTTGTTGTTTTTCAATGTTGAGGTTGATGTTGTTTTTCAATGTTGAGGTTGTTGTTGAAATTCTTGGTGTTTTTCAATGTTGAGGTTGTTGTTGTTTTTCAATGTTGAGGTTGTTGTTGAATTTGTTGGTGTTTTTCAATGTCGAGGTTGTTGTTGAATTTGTTGGTGTTTTTCAATGTTGAAGTTGTTGCTAATTTGTTGGTGTTTTTCAATGTTGAGGTTGTTGCTGTTTTTCAATGTTGAGGTTGTTGTTGAATTTGTTGGTGTTTTTCAATGTTGAGGTTGTTGTTGAATTTGTTGGTGTTTTTCAATGTCGAAGTTGTTGTTGAATTTTTTGTTGTTTTTCAATGTTGAAGTTGTTGCTAATTTGTTATTGTTTTTCAATGTTGAGGTTGTTGTTGTTTTTCAATGTTGAGGTTTTTGTTGAATTTGTTGGTGTTTTTCAATGTTGAGGCTGTTGTTGAATTTGTTGCTGTTTTTCAATGTTGATATTGTTGTTATTTTTCAATTTCGAGGTTGTTGTTGAATTTTTTGGTGTTTTTCAATGTTGAAGTTTTTGTTGAATTTGTTCGTGTTTTTCAATGTTGAGGTTGTTGTTGTTTTTCAATGTAGAGGTTTTTGTTGAATTTGTTGGTCTTTTTCAATGTTGAGGTTGTTGTTGAATTGTTGGCGTTTTTCAATTTTGAGGTTGTTGTTGAATTTGTTGGTGTTTTTCAATGTTGAGGTTGTTGTTGTTTTTCAATGTTGAGGTTGTTGTTGAATTTGTTGGTGTTTTTCAAAGTTGAGGTTGTTGGTGAATTTGTTGGTGTTTTTCAATGTTCAGGTTGTTGTTGTTTTTCAATGTTGAGGTTGTTGTTGAATTTGTTGGTGTTTTTCAATGTTGAGGTTGTTGGTGAATTTGTTGGTGTTTTTCAATGTTGAGGTTGTTGTTGTTTTTCAATGTTGAGGTTTTTGTTGAATTTGTTGGTGTTTTTCAATGTTGAGGCTGTTGTTGAATTTGTTGCTGTATTTCAATGTTGATATTGTTGTTATTTTTCAATTTCGAGGTTGTTGTTGAATTTTTTGGTGTTTTTCAATGTTGAAGTTGTTGTTGAATTTGTTGGTGTTTTTCAATGTTGAATTTGTTGGTGTTTTTCAATGTTGAGGTTGTTGTTGAATTTGTTGGTGTTTTTCAATGTTGAGGTTGTTGTTGAACTTGTTGGTGTTTTTCTATGTTGAGGTTGTTGTTGAATTTGTTGGTGTTTTTCAATGTTGAGGTTGTTGTAGTTTTTCAATGTTGAGGTTGTTGAATTTGTTGGTGTTTTTCAATGTCGAGGTTGTTGTTGAATTTGTTGGTGTATTTCAAAGTTGAAGTTGTTGTTGAATTTGTTGGTGTTTTCAATGTTGACGTTGTTGTTGAATTTGTTGGTGTTTTTCAATGTTGAGGTTGTTGTTGTTTTTCAATGTTGAGGTTGTTGTTGAATTTGTTGGTGTTTTTCAATGTTGAGGTTGTTGTTGAATTTGTTGGTGTTTTTCAATGTTGAGGTTGTTGTTGTTTTTCAATGTTGAGGTTGTTGTTGTTTTTCAATGTTGAGTTTGTTGTTGAATTTCTTGGTGTTTTTCAATGTTGAGGTTGTTGTTGTTTTTCAAAGTTGAGGTTGTTGTTGAATTTGTTGGTGTTTTTAAATGTTGAGGTTGTTGTTGAATTTGATGTTGTTTTTCAATGTTAAGGTTGTTGTTGAATTTGTTGGTGTTTTTCAATGTTGAGGTTGTTGTTGAATTTGTTGGAGTTTTTCCATGTTGAGGTTTTTGTTGTTTTTCAATGTTGAGGTTGTTGTTGAATTTGTTGGTGTTTTTCAATGTTGAGGTTGTTGTTGAATTGTTGGCGTTTTTCAATTTTGAGGTTGTTGTTGAATTTGTTGGTGTTTTTCAATGTTGAGGTTGTTGTTGTTTTTCAATGTCGAGGTTGTTGTTGCATTTTTTGGTGTTTTTCAATGTTGAAGTTGTTGTTGAATTTGTTGGTGTTTTTCAATGTTGAGGTTGTTGCTGTTTTTCAATGTTGAGGTTTTTGTTGAATTTGTTGGTTTTTTTCAATGTTGTGGTTGTTGTTGAATTGTTGGCGTTTTTCAATTTTGAGGTTGTTGTTGAATTTGTTGGTGTTTTTCAATGTTGAGGTTGTTGTTGTTTTTCAATGTTGAGGTTGTTGTTGAATTTGTTGGTGTTTTTCAATGTTGAGGTTGTTGTTGAATTTGTTGGTGTTTTTCAATGTTGAGGTTGTTGTTGTTTTTCAATGTTGAGGTTGTTGTTGAATTTGTTGGTGTTTTTCAATGTTGAGGTTGTTGTTGTTTTTCAATGTTGAGGTTGTTGTTGAATTTGTTGGTGTTTTTCAATGTTGAGGTTGTTGTTGTTTTTCAATGTTGAGGTTGTTGTTGAATTTGTTGGTGTTTTTCAATGTTGAGGTTGTTGTTGAATTTGTTGGTGTTTTTCAATGTTGAGGTTGTTGTTGTTTTTCAATTTTGAGGTTGTTGTTGAATTTGTTGGTGTTTTTC
This sequence comes from Isurus oxyrinchus, assembly GCA_026770705.1. Classification (NCBI taxonomy): domain Eukaryota; kingdom Metazoa; phylum Chordata; class Chondrichthyes; order Lamniformes; family Lamnidae; genus Isurus; species Isurus oxyrinchus. The sequence goes on along the minus strand of JANJGN010000518.1, from coordinate 321,532 downwards.
AATGTTGAGGTTGTTGCAGTTTTTCAAATTGAGGATGTTGTTGAATTTGTTGGTGTTTCTCAATGTTGAGGTTGTTGTTGTTTTTCAATTTTGAGGTTGTTGTTTAATTTGTTAGTGTTTTTCAATGTTGAGGTTGTTGTTGAATTTGTTGGTGTTTTTCAATGTTGAGGTTGTTGTTGTTTTTCAATGTTGAGGTTGCTGTTGAATTTGTTGGTGTTTTTCAATGTTGAGGTTGTTGTTGAATTTGTTGGCGTTTTTCAATGTTGAGGTTGTTGTTGTTTTTCAATGTTCAGGTTGTTGTTGAATTTGTTGGTGTTTTTCAATGTTGAGGTTGTTGTAGTTTTTCAATGTTGAGGTTGTTGTTGAATTTGTTGGTGTTTTTCAATGTCGAGGTTGTTGTTGAATTTGTTGGTGTATTTCAATGATGAAGTTGTTGTTGAATTTGTTCTTGTTTTTGAATGTTCAGGTTGTTGTTGAATTTGTTGGTGTTTTTGAATGTTGATTTTTTTGTTGTTTTTCAATGTTGAGGTTGTTGTTGAATTTGTTGATGTTTTTCAATGTTGAGGTTGTTGTTGTTTTTCAATGTTAAGGTTGTTGTTGAATTTGTTGGTGTTTTTCAATGTTGAGGTTGTTGTTGAATTTGTTGGTGGTTTTCAATGTTGAGGTTGTTGTTATTTTTCAATGTTGAGGTTGTTGTTGAATTTTTTAGTGTTTTTCAATGTTGAGGTTGTTGTTGTTTTTCAATGTTGAGGTTGTTGTTGAATTTGTTGGTGTTTTTCAATGTCGAGGTTGTTGTTGAATTTGTTGGTGTTTTTCAATGTTGAAGTTGTTGTTGAATTTGTTGTTGTTTTTCAATGTTGAGGTTGATGTTGTTTTTCAATGTTGAGGTTGTTGTTGAAATTCTTGGTGTTTTTCAATGTTGAGGTTGTTGTTGTTTTTCAATGTTGAGGTTGTTGTTGAATTTGTTGGTGTTTTTCAATGTCGAGGTTGTTGTTGAATTTGTTGGTGTTTTTCAATGTTGAAGTTGTTGCTAATTTGTTGGTGTTTTTCAATGTTGAGGTTGTTGCTGTTTTTCAATGTTGAGGTTGTTGTTGAATTTGTTGGTGTTTTTCAATGTTGAGGTTGTTGTTGAATTTGTTGGTGTTTTTCAATGTCGAAGTTGTTGTTGAATTTTTTGTTGTTTTTCAATGTTGAAGTTGTTGCTAATTTGTTATTGTTTTTCAATGTTGAGGTTGTTGTTGTTTTTCAATGTTGAGGTTTTTGTTGAATTTGTTGGTGTTTTTCAATGTTGAGGCTGTTGTTGAATTTGTTGCTGTTTTTCAATGTTGATATTGTTGTTATTTTTCAATTTCGAGGTTGTTGTTGAATTTTTTGGTGTTTTTCAATGTTGAAGTTTTTGTTGAATTTGTTCGTGTTTTTCAATGTTGAGGTTGTTGTTGAATTGTTGGCGTTTTTCAATTTTGAGGTTGTTGTTGAATTTGTTGGTGTTTTTCAATGTTGAGGTTGTTGTTGTTTTTCAATGTTGAGGTTGTTGTTGAATTTGTTGGTGTTTTTCAATGTTGAGGTTGTTGTTGAATTTGTTGGTGTTTTTCAATGTTGAGGTTGTTGTTGTTTTTCAATGTTGAGGTTGTTGTTGAATTTGTTGGTGTTTTTCAATGTTGAGGTTGTTGTTGTTTTTCAATGTTGAGGTTGTTGTTGAATTTGTTGGTGTTTTTCAATGTTGAGGTTGTTGTTGTTTTTCAATGTTGAGGTTGTTGTTGAATTTGTTGGTGTTTTTCAATGTTGAGGTTGTTGTTGAATTTGTTGGTGTTTTTCAATGTTGAGGTTGTTGTTGTTTTTCAATTTTGAGGTTGTTGTTGAATTTGTTGGTGTTTTTCAATGTTGAGGTTGTTGCAGTTTTTCAAATTGAGGATGTTGTTGAATTTGTTGGTGTTTCTCAATGTTGAGGTTGTTGTTGTTTTTCAATTTTGAGGTTGTTGTTTAATTTGTTAGTGTTTTTCAATGTTGAGGTTGTTGTTGAATTTGTTGGTGTTTTTCAATGTTGAGGTTGTTGTTGTTTTTCAATGTTGAGGTTGCTGTTGAATTTGTTGGTGTTTTTCAATGTTGAGGTTGTTGTTGAATTTGTTGGCGTTTTTCAATGTTGAGGTTGTTGTTGTTTTTCAATGTTCAGGTTGTTGTTGAATTTGTTGGTGTTTTTCAATGTTGAGGTTGTTGTAGTTTTTCAATGTTGAGGTTGTTGTTGAATTTGTTGGTGTTTTTCAATGTCGAGGTTGTTGTTGAATTTGTTGGTGTATTTCAATGATGAAGTTGTTGTTGAATTTGTTCTTGTTTTTGAATGTTCAGGTTGTTGTTGAATTTGTTGGTGTTTTTGAATGTTGATTTTTTTGTTGTTTTTCAATGTTGAGGTTGTTGTTGAATTTGTTGATGTTTTTCAATGTTGAGGTTGTTGTTGTTTTTCAATGTTAAGGTTGTTGTTGAATTTGTTGGTGTTTTTCAATGTTGAGGTTGTTGTTGAATTTGTTGGTGGTTTTCAATGTTGAGGTTGTTGTTATTTTTCAATGTTGAGGTTGTTGTTGAATTTTTTAGTGTTTTTCAATGTTGAGGTTGTTGTTGTTTTTCAATGTTGAGGTTGTTGTTGAATTTGTTGGTGTTTTTCAATGTCGAGGTTGTTGTTGAATTTGTTGGTGTTTTTCAATGTTGAAGTTGTTGTTGAATTTGTTGTTGTTTTTCAATGTTGAGGTTGATGTTGTTTTTCAATGTTGAGGTTGTTGTTGAAATTCTTGGTGTTTTTCAATGTTGAGGTTGTTGTTGTTTTTCAATGTTGAGGTTGTTGTTGAATTTGTTGGTGTTTTTCAATGTCGAGGTTGTTGTTGAATTTGTTGGTGTTTTTCAATGTTGAAGTTGTTGCTAATTTGTTGGTGTTTTTCAATGTTGAGGTTGTTGCTGTTTTTCAATGTTGAGGTTGTTGTTGAATTTGTTGGTGTTTTTCAATGTTGAGGTTGTTGTTGAATTTGTTGGTGTTTTTCAATGTCGAAGTTGTTGTTGAATTTTTTGTTGTTTTTCAATGTTGAAGTTGTTGCTAATTTGTTATTGTTTTTCAATGTTGAGGTTGTTGTTGTTTTTCAATGTTGAGGTTTTTGTTGAATTTGTTGGTGTTTTTCAATGTTGAGGCTGTTGTTGAATTTGTTGCTGTTTTTCAATGTTGATATTGTTGTTATTTTTCAATTTCGAGGTTGTTGTTGAATTTTTTGGTGTTTTTCAATGTTGAAGTTTTTGTTGAATTTGTTCGTGTTTTTCAATGTTGAGGTTGTTGTTGTTTTTCAATGTCGAGGTTTTTGTTGAATTTGTTGGTCTTTTTCAATGTTGAGGTTGTTGTTGAATTGTTGGCGTTTTTCAATTTTGAGGTTGTTGTTGAATTTGTTGGTGTTTTTCAATGTTGAGGTTGTTGTTGTTTTTCAATGTTGAGGTTGTTGTTGAATTTGTTGGTGTTTTTCAAAGTTGAGGTTGTTGGTGAATTTGTTGGTGTTTTTCAATGTTCAGGTTGTTGTTGTTTTTCAATGTTGAGGTTGTTGTTGAATTTGTTGGTGTTTTTCAATGTTGAGGTTGTTGGTGAATTTGTTGGTGTTTTTCAATGTTGAGGTTGTTGTTGTTTTTCAATGTTGAGGTTTTTGTTGAATTTGTTGGTGTTTTTCAATGTTGAGGCTGTTGTTGAATTTGTTGCTGTATTTCAATGTTGATATTGTTGTTATTTTTCAATTTCGAGGTTGTTGTTGAATTTTTTGGTGTTTTTCAATGTTGAAGTTGTTGTTGAATTTGTTGGTGTTTTTCAATGTTGAATTTGTTGGTGTTTTTCAATGTTGAGGTTGTTGTTGAATTTGTTGGTGTTTTTCAATGTTGAGGTTGTTGTTGAACTTGTTGGTGTTTTTCTATGTTGAGGTTGTTGTTGAATTTGTTGGTGTTTTTCAATGTTGAGGTTGTTGTAGTTTTTCAATGTTGAGGTTGTTGAATTTGTTGGTGTTTTTCAATGTCGAGGTTGTTGTTGAATTTGTTGGTGTATTTCAAAGTTGAAGTTGTTGTTGAATTTGTTGGTGTTTTCAATGTTGACGTTGTTGTTGAATTTGTTGGTGTTTTTCAATGTTGAGGTTGTTGTTGTTTTTCAATGTTGAGGTTGTTGTTGAATTTGTTGGTGTTTTTCAATGTTGAGGTTGTTGTTGAATTTGTTGGTGTTTTTCAATGTTGAGGTTGTTGTTGTTTTTCAATGTTGAGGTTGTTGTTGTTTTTCAATGTTGAGTTTGTTGTTGAATTTCTTGGTGTTTTTCAATGTTGAGGTTGTTGTTGTTTTTCAAAGTTGAGGTTGTTGTTGAATTTGTTGGTGTTTTTAAATGTTGAGGTTGTTGTTGAATTTGATGTTGTTTTTCAATGTTAAGGTTGTTGTTGAATTTGTTGGTGTTTTTCAATGTTGAGGTTGTTGTTGAATTTGTTGGAGTTTTTCCATGTTGAGGTTTTTGTTGTTTTTCAATGTTGAGGTTGTTGTTGAATTTGTTGGTGTTTTTCAATGTTGAGGTTGTTGTTGAATTGTTGGCGTTTTTCAATTTTGAGGTTGTTGTTGAATTTGTTGGTGTTTTTCAATGTTGAGGTTGTTGTTATTTTTCAATGTTGAGGTTGTTGTTGAATTTGTTGGTGTTTTTCAATGTTGAGGTTGTTGTTGAATTTGTTGGTGTTTTTCAATGTTGAGGTTGTTGTTGTTTTTCAATGCTGAGGTTCTTGTTGAACTTGTTGGTGTTTTTCAATGTTCAGGTTGTTGTTGTTTTTCAATGTTGAGGTTGTTGTTGAATTTGTTGGTGTTTTTCAATGTTGAGGTTGTTGTTGAATGTGTTGTTGTTTTTCAATTTTGAGGTGGTTGTTGTTTTTCAATTTCGAGGTTGTTGTTGAATTTGTTGGTGTTTTTCAATGTTGAGGTTGTTGTTGAATTTGTTGGTGTTTTTCAATGTTGAGGTTGTTGTTGAATTTGTTGGTGTTTTTCTATGTTGAGGTTGTTGTTGAATTTGTTGGTGTTTTTCAATGTTGAGGTTGTTGTTGTTTTTCAATGTTGAGGTCGTTGTTGAACTTGTTGGTGTTTTTCAATGTTGAGGTTTTTATTGTTTTTCAATGTTGAGGTTGTTGTTGAATTTGTTGATGTTTTTCAATGTTGAGGTTGTTTTTGTTTTTAGATGTTGAAGTTGTTGTCGAATTTGTTGGTGTTTTTCAATGTTGAGGTTGTTGTAGTTTTTCAATGTTGAGGTTGTTGAATTTGTTGGTGTTTTTCAATGTCGAGGTTGTTGTTGAATTTGTTGGTGTATTTCAAAGTTGAAGTTGTTGTTGAATTTGTTGGTGTTTTTCAATGTTGAGGTTGTTGTTGTTTTTCAATTTTGAGGTTGTTGTTGTTTTTCAATGTTGAGGTTGTTGTTGAATTTGTTGGTGTTTTTCAATGTTGAGGTTGTTGTTGTTTTTCAATGTTGAGGTTGTTGTTGAATTTGTTGGTGTTTTTCAATGTTGAGGTTGTTGTTGAATTTGTTGGTGTTTTTCAATTTTGAGGTTGTTGCTGTTTTTCAATTTTCAGGTTGTTGTTGAATTTGTTGGTGTTTTTCAATGTTGAGTTTGTTGTAGTTTTTAAATGTAGAGGTTGTTGTTGAATTTGTTGGTGTTTTTCAATGTTGAGGTTGTTGTTTTTCAATTTTGAGATTGTTGTTGAATTTGTTGGTGTTTTTCAATGTTGAGGTTGTTGTTGAATTTGTTGGTGTTTTTCAATGTTGAGGTTGTTGTTTTTTTCAATGTTGAGGTTGTTGTTGAATTTGTTGGTGTTTTTCAATGTTGAGGTTGTTGTTGTTTTTCAATGTTGAGGTTTTTGTTGAATTTGTTGGTGTTTTTCAATGTTGAGGTTGCTGTTATTTTTCAATGTTGAGGTTGTTGTTGAATTTTTTGGTGTTTTTCAATGTTGAGGTTGTTGTTGTTTTTCAATGTTGAGGTTGTTGTTGAATTTGTTGGTGTTTTTCAATGTGAGGTTGTTGTTGAATTTATTGGTGTTTTTCAATGTTGAAGTTGTTGTTGAAATTGTTGGTGTTTTTCAATGTTGAGGTTGTTGTTTTTTTGCAATGTTGAGGTTGTTGTTGAATTTGTTGGTGTTTTTCAACGTTGAGGTTGTTTTTGTTTTTCAATGTTGAGGTTGTTGTTGAATTTGTTGTTGTTTTTCAATGTTGATGTTGGTGTTGAATTTGTTTGTGTTTTTCAATGTTGAGGTTGTTGTTGTTTTTCAATGTTGAGGTTGTTGTTGAATTTGTTGGTGTTTTTCAATGTTGAGGTTGTTGTTGAATTTGTTGGTGTTTTTCAATGTTGAGGTTGTTGTTGTTTATCAATGTTGAGGTTGTTGTTCAATTTGTTGGTGTTTTTCGGTGTTGAGGTTGTTGTTGAATTTGTTGGTGTTTTTCAATGTTGAGGTTGTTGTTGTTTTTCAATGCTGAGGTTGTTGTTGAACTTGTTGCTGTTTTTCAATTTTCAGGTTGTTGTTGTTTTTCAATGTTGAGGTTGTTGTTGAATTTGTTGGTGCTTTTCAATGTTGAGGTTGTTGTTGAATGTGCTGTTGTTTTTCAATTTTGAGGTGGCTGTTGTTTTTCAATTTCGAGGTTGTTGTTGAATTTGTTGGTGTTTTTCAATGTTGAGGTTGTTGTTGAATTTGTTGGTGTTTTTCAATGTTGAGGTTGTTATTGAATTTGTTGGTGTTTTTCTATGTTGAGGTTGTTGTTGAATTTGTTGGTGTTTTTCAGTGTTGAGGTTGTTGTTGTTTTTCAATGTTGAGGTCGTTGTTGAACTTGTTGGTGTTTTTCAATGTTGAGGTTTTTATTGTTTTTCAATGTTGAGGTTGTTGTTGAATTTGTTGATGTTTTTCAATGTTGAGGTTGTTGTTGTTTTTAGATGTTGAAGTTGTTGTTGAATTTGTTGGTGTTTTTCAATGTTGTGCTTGTTGTAGTTTTTCAATGTTGAGGTTGTTGAATTTGTTGGTGTTTTTCAATGTCGAGGTTGTTGTTCAATTTGTTGGTGTATTTCAAAGTTGAAGTTGTTGTTGAATTTGTTGCTGTTTTTCAATGTTGAGGTTGTTGTTGTTTTTCAATTTTGAGGTTGTTGTTGTTTTTCAATGTTGAGGTTGTTGTTGAATTTGTTGGTGTTTTTCAATGTTGAGGTTGTTGTTGTTTTTCAATGTTGAGGTTGTTGTTGAATTTGTTGGTGTTTTTCAATGTTGAGGTTGTTGTTGAATTTGTTGGTGTTTTTCAATTTTGAGGTTGTTGCTGTTTTTCAATTTTCAGGTTGTTGTTGAATTTGTTGGTGTTTTTCAATGTTGAGGTTGTTGTAGTTTTTAAATGTAGAGGTTGTTGTTGAATTTGTTGGTGTTTTTCAATGTTGAGGTTGTTGTTTTTCAATTTTGAGATTGTTGTTGAATTTGTTGGTGTTTTTCAATGTTGAGGTTGTTGTTGAATTTGTTGGTGTTTTTCAATGTTGAGGTTGTTGTTTTTTTCAATGTTGAGGTTTTTGTTGAATTTGTTGGTGTTTTTCAATGTTGAGGTTGCTGTTATTTTTCAATGTTGTGGTTGTTGTTGAATTTTTTGGTGTTTTTCAATGTTGAGGTTGTTGTTGTTTTTCAATGTTGAGGTTGTTGTTGAATTTGTTGGTGTTTTTCAATGTGAGGTTGTTGTTGAATTTATTGGTGTTTTTCAATGTTGAAGTTGTTGTTGAATTTGTTCGTGTTTTTCAATGTTGAGGTTGTTGTTGTTTTTCAATGTCGAGGTTTTTGTTGAATTTGTTGGTCTTTTTCAATGTTGAGGTTGTTGTTGAATTGTTGGCGTTTTTCAATTTTGAGGTTGTTGTTGAATTTGTTGGTGTTTTTCAATGTTGAGGTTGTTGTTGTTTTTCAATGTTGAGGTTGTTGTTGAATTTGTTGGTGTTTTTCAAAGTTGAGGTTGTTGGTGAATTTGTTGGTGTTTTTCAATGTTCAGGTTGTTGTTGTTTTTCAATGTTGAGGTTGTTGTTGAATTTGTTGGTGTTTTTCAATGTTGAGGTTGTTGGTGAATTTGTTGGTGTTTTTCAATGTTGAGGTTGTTGTTGTTTTTCAATGTTGAGGTTTTTGTTGAATTTGTTGGTGTTTTTCAATGTTGAGGCTGTTGTTGAATTTGTTGCTGTATTTCAATGTTGATATTGTTGTTATTTTTCAATTTCGAGGTTGTTGTTGAATTTTTTGGTGTTTTTCAATGTTGAAGTTGTTGTTGAATTTGTTGGTGTTTTTCAATGTTGAATTTGTTGGTGTTTTTCAATGTTGAGGTTGTTGTTGAATTTGTTGGTGTTTTTCAATGTTGAGGTTGTTGTTGAACTTGTTGGTGTTTTTCTATGTTGAGGTTGTTGTTGAATTTGTTGGTGTTTTTCAATGTTGAGGTTGTTGTAGTTTTTCAATGTTGAGGTTGTTGAATTTGTTGGTGTTTTTCAATGTCGAGGTTGTTGTTGAATTTGTTGGTGTATTTCAAAGTTGAAGTTGTTGTTGAATTTGTTGGTGTTTTCAATGTTGACGTTGTTGTTGAATTTGTTGGTGTTTTTCAATGTTGAGGTTGTTGTTGTTTTTCAATGTTGAGGTTGTTGTTGAATTTGTTGGTGTTTTTCAATGTTGAGGTTGTTGTTGAATTTGTTGGTGTTTTTCAATGTTGAGGTTGTTGTTGTTTTTCAATGTTGAGGTTGTTGTTGTTTTTCAATGTTGAGTTTGTTGTTGAATTTCTTGGTGTTTTTCAATGTTGAGGTTGTTGTTGAATTTGTTGGAGTTTTTCCATGTTGAGGTTGTTGTTGTTTTTCAATGTTGAGGTTGTTGTTGAATTTGTTGGTGTTTTTCAATGTTGAGGTTGTTGTTGAATTGTTGGCGTTTTTCAATTTTGAGGTTGTTGTTGAATTTGTTGGTGTTTTTCAATGTTGAGGTTGTTGTTATTTTTCAATGTTGAGGTTGTTGTTGAATTTGTTGGTGTTTTTCAATGTTGAGGTTGTTGTTGAATTTGTTGGTGTTTTTCAATGTTGAGGTTGTTGTTGTTTTTCAATGCTGAGGTTGTTGTTGAACTTGTTGGTGTTTTTCAATGTTCAGGTTGTTGTTGTTTTTCAATGTTGAGGTTGTTGTTGAATTTGTTGGTGTTTTTCAATGTTGAGGTTGTTGTTGAATGTGTTGTTGTTTTTCAATTTTGAGGTGGTTGTTGTTTTTCAATTTCGAGGTTGTTGTTGAATTTGTTGGTGTTTTTCAATGTTGAGGTTGTTGTTGAATTTGTTGGTGTTTTTCAATGTTGAGGTTGTTGTTGAATTTGTTGGTGTTTTTCTATGTTGAGGTTGTTGTTGAATTTGTTGGTGTTTTTCAATGTTGAGGTTGTTGTTGTTTTTCAATGTTGAGGTCGTTGTTGAACTTGTTGGTGTTTTTCAATGTTGAGGTTTTTATTGTTTTTCAATGTTGAGGTTGTTGTTGAATTTGTTGATGTTTTTCAATGTTGAGGTTGTTTTTGTTTTTAGATGTTGAAGTTGTTGTCGAATTTGTTGGTGTTTTTCAATGTTGAGGTTGTTGTAGTTTTTCAATGTTGAGGTTGTTGAATTTGTTGGTGTTTTTCAATGTCGAGGTTGTTGTTGAATTTGTTGGTGTATTTCAAAGTTGAAGTTGTTGTTGAATTTGTTGGTGTTTTTCAATGTTGAGGTTGTTGTTGTTTTTCAATTTTGAGGTTGTTGTTGTTTTTCAATGTTGAGGTTGTTGTTGAATTTGTTGGTGTTTTTCAATGTTGAGGTTGTTGTTGTTTTTCAATGTTGAGGTTGTTGTTGAATTTGTTGGTGTTTTTCAATGTTGAGGTTGTTGTTGAATTTGTTGCTGTTTTTCAATTTTCAGGTTGTTGTTGAATTTGTTGGTGTTTTTCAATGTTGAGTTTGTTGTAGTTTTTAAATGTAGAGGTTGTTGTTGAATTTGTTGGTGTTTTTCAATGTTGAGGTTGTTGTTTTTCAATTTTGAGATTGTTGTTGAATTTGTTGGTGTTTTTCAATGTTGAGGTTGTTGTTGAATTTGTTGGTGTTTTTCAATGTTGAGGTTGTTGTTTTTTTCAATGTTGAGGTTGTTGTTGAATTTGTTGGTGTTTTTCAATGTTGAGGTTGTTGTTGTTTTTCAATGTTGAGGTTTTTGTTGAATTTGTTGGTGTTTTTCAATGTTGAGGTTGCTGTTATTTTTCAATGTTGAGGTTGTTGTTGAATTTTTTGGTGTTTTTCAATGTTGAGGTTGTTGTTGTTTTTCAATGTTGAGGTTGTTGTTGAATTTGTTGGTGTTTTTCAATGTGAGGTTGTTGTTGAATTTATTGGTGTTTTTCAATGTTGAAGTTGTTGTTGAAATTGTTGGTGTTTTTCAATGTTCAGGTTGTTGTTGTTTTTCAATGTTGAGGTTGTTGTTGAATTTGTTGGTGTTTTTCAATGTTGAGGTTGTTGTTGAATGTGTTGTTGTTTTTCAATTTTGAGGTGGTTGTTGTTTTTCAATTTCGAGGTTGTTGTTGAATTTGTTGGTGTTTTTCAATGTTGAGGTTGTTGTTGAATTTGTTGGTGTTTTTCAATGTTGAGGTTGTTGTTGAATTTGTTGGTGTTTTTCTATGTTGAGGTTGTTGTTGAATTTGTTGGTGTTTTTCAATGTTGAGGTTGTTGTTGTTTTTCAATGTTGAGGTCGTTGTTGAACTTGTTGGTGTTTTTCAATGTTGAGGTTTTTATTGTTTTTCAATGTTGAGGTTGTTGTTGAATTTGTTGATGTTTTTCAATGTTGAGGTTGTTTTTGTTTTTAGATGTTGAAGTTGTTGTCGAATTTGTTGGTGTTTTTCAATGTTGAGGTTGTTGTAGTTTTTCAATGTTGAGGTTGTTGAATTTGTTGGTGTTTTTCAATGTCGAGGTTGTTGTTGAATTTGTTGGTGTATTTCAAAGTTGAAGTTGTTGTTGAATTTGTTGGTGTTTTTCAATGTTGAGGTTGTTGTTGTTTTTCAATTTTGAGGTTGTTGTTGTTTTTCAATGTTGAGGTTGTTGTTGAATTTGTTGGTGTTTTTCAATGTTGAGGTTGTTGTTGTTTTTCAATGTTGAGGTTGTTGTTGAATTTGTTGGTGTTTTTCAATGTTGAGGTTGTTGTTGAATTTGTTGGTGTTTTTCAATTTTGAGGTTGTTGCTGTTTTTCAATTTTCAGGTTGTTGTTGAATTTGTTGGTGTTTTTCAATGTTGAGTTTGTTGTAGTTTTTAAATGTAGAGGTTGTTGTTGAATTTGTTGGTGTTTTTCAATGTTGAGGTTGTTGTTTTTCAATTTTGAGATTGTTGTTGAATTTGTTGGTGTTTTTCAATGTTGAGGTTGTTGTTGAATTTGTTGGTGTTTTTCAATGTTGAGGTTGTTGTTTTTTTCAATGTTGAGGTTGTTGTTGAATTTGTTGGTGTTTTTCAATGTTGAGGTTGTTGTTGTTTTTCAATGTTGAGGTTTTTGTTGAATTTGTTGGTGTTTTTCAATGTTGAGGTTGCTGTTATTTTTCAATGTTGAGGTTGTTGTTGAATTTTTTGGTGTTTTTCAATGTTGAGGTTGTTGTTGTTTTTCAATGTTGAGGTTGTTGTTGAATTTGTTGGTGTTTTTCAATGTGAGGTTGTTGTTGAATTTATTGGTGTTTTTCAATGTTGAAGTTGTTGTTGAAATTGTTGGTGTTTTTCAATGTTGAGGTTGTTGTTTTTTTGCAATGTTGAGGTTGTTGTTGAATTTGTTGGTGTTTTTCAACGTTGAGGTTGTTTTTGTTTTTCAATGTTGAGGTTGTTGTTGAATTTGTTGTTGTTTTTCAATGTTGATGTTGGTGTTGAATTTGTTTGTGTTTTTCAATGTTGAGGTTGTTGTTGTTTTTCAATGTTGAGGTTGTTGTTGAATTTGTTGGTGTTTTTCAATGTTGAGGTTGTTGTTGAATTTGTTGGTGTTTTTCAATGTTGAGGTTGTTGTTGTTTATCAATGTTGAGGTTGTTGTTCAATTTGTTGGTGTTTTTCGGTGTTGAGGTTGTTGTTGAATTTGTTGGTGTTTTTCAATGTTGAGGTTGTTGTTGTTTTTCAATGCTGAGGTTGTTGTTGAACTTGTTGCTGTTTTTCAATTTTCAGGTTGTTGTTGTTTTTCAATGTTGAGGTTGATGTTGAATTTGTTGGTGCTTTTCAATGTTGAGGTTGTTGTTGAATGTGCTGTTGTTTTTCAATTTTGAGGTGGTTGTTGTTTTTCAATTTCGAGGTTGTTGTTGAATTTGTTGGTGTTTTTCAATGTTGAGGTTGTTGTTGAATTTGTTGGTGTTTTTCAATGTTGAGGTTGTTGTTGAATTTGTTGGTGTTTTTCTATGTTGAGGTTGTTGTTGAATTTGTTGGTGTTTTTCAGTGTTGAGGTTGTTGTTGTTTTTCAATGTTGAGGTCGTTGTTGAACTTGTTGGTGTTTTTCAATGTTGAGGTTTTTATTGTTTTTCAATGTTGAGGTTGTTGTTGAATTTGTTGATGTTTTTCAATGTTGAGGTTGTTGTTGTTTTTAGATGTTGAAGTTGTTGTTGAATTTGTTGGTGTTTTTCAATGTTGTGCTTGTTGTAGTTTTTCAATGTTGAGGTTGTTGAATTTGTTGGTGTTTTTCAATGTCGAGGTTGTTGTTCAATTTGTTGGTGTATTTCAAAGTTGAAGTTGTTGTTGAATTTGTTGCTGTTTTTCAATGTTGAGGTTGTTGTTGTTTTTCAATTTTGAGGTTGTTGTTGTTTTTCAATGTTGAGGTTGTTGTTGAATTTGTTGGTGTTTTTCAATGTTGAGGTTGTTGTTGTTTTTCAATGTTGAGGTTGTTGTTGAATTTGTTGGTGTTTTTCAATGTTGAGGTTGTTGTTGAATTTGTTGGTGTTTTTCAATTTTGAGGTTGTTGCTGTTTTTCAATTTTCAGGTTGTTGTTGAATTTGTTGGTGTTTTTCAATGTTGAGGTTGTTGTAGTTTTTAAATGTAGAGGTTGTTGTTGAATTTGTTGGTGTTTTTCAATGTTGAGGTTGTTGTTTTTCAATTTTGAGATTGTTGTTGAATTTGTTGGTGTTTTTCAATGTTGAGGTTGTTGTTGAATTTGTTGGTGTTTTTCAATGTTGAGGTTGTTGTTTTTTTCAATGTTGAGGTTTTTGTTGAATTTGTTGGTGTTTTTCAATGTTGAGGTTGCTGTTATTTTTCAATGTTGAGGTTGTTGTTGAATTTTTTGGTGTTTTTCAATGTTGAGGTTGTTGTTGTTTTTCAATGTTGAGGTTGTTGTTGAATTTGTTGGTGTTTTTCAATGTGAGGTTGTTGTTGAATTTATTGGTGTTTTTCAATGTTGAAGTTGTTGTTGAAATTGTTGGTGTTTTTCAATGTTGAGGTTGTTGTTTTTTTGCAATGTTGAGGTTGTTGTTGAATTTGTTGGTGTTTTTCAACGTTGAGGTTGTTTTTGTTTTTCAATGTTGAGGTTGTTGTTGAATTTGCTGTTGTTTTTCAATGTTGATGTTGGTCTTGAATTTGTTTGTGTTTTTCAATGTTGAGGTTGTTGTTGTTTTTCAATGTTGAGGTTGTTGTTGAATTTGTTGGTGTTTTTCAATGTTGAGGTTGTTGTTGAATTTGTTGGTGTTTTTCAATGTTGAGGTTGTTGTTGTTTATCAATGTTGAGGTTGTTGTTCAATTTGTTGGTGTTTTTCGGTGTTGAGGTTGTTGTTGAATTTGTTGGTGTTTTTCAATGTTGAGGTTGTTGTTGTTTTTCAATGCTGAGGTTGTTGTTGAACTTGTTGGTGTTTTTCAATGTTCAGGTTGTTGTTGTTTTTCAATGTTGAGGTTGTTGTTGAATTTGTTGGTGTTTTTCAATGTTGAGGTTGTTGTTGAATGTGCTGTTGTTTTTCAATTTTGACGTGGTTGTTGTTTTTCAATTTCGAGGTTGTTGTTGAATTTGTTGGTGTTTTTCAATGTTGAGGTTGTTGTTGAATTTGTTGGTGTTTTTCAATGTTGAGGTTGTTGTTGAATTTGTTGGTGTTTTTCTATGTTGAGGTTGTTGTTGAATTTGTTGGTGTTTTTCAATGTTGAGGTTGTTGTTGTTTTTCAATGTTGAGGTCGTTGTTGAACTTGTTGGTGTTTTTCAATGTTGAGGTTTTTATTGTTTTTCAATGTTGAGGTTGTTGTTGAATTTGTTGATGTTTTTCAATGTTGAGGTTGTTGTTGTTTTTAGATGTTGAAGTTGTTGTTGAATTTGTTGGTGTTTTTCAATGTTGTGCTTGTTGTAGTTTTTCAATGTTGAGGTTGTTGAATTTGTTGGTGTTTTTCAATGTCGAGGTTGTTGTTGAATTTGTTGGTGTATTTCAAAGTTGAAGTTGTTGTTGAATTTGTTGGTGTTTTTCAATGTTGAGGTTGTTGTTGTTTTTCAATTTTGTGGTTGTTGTTGTTTTTCAATGTTGAGGTTGTTGTTGAATTTGTTGGTGTTTTTCAATGTTGAGGTTGTTGTTGTTTTTCAATGTTGAGGTTGTTGTTGAATTTGTTGGTGTTTTTCAATGTTGAGGTTGTTGTTGAATTTGTTGGTGTTTTTCAATGTTGAGGTTGTTGCTGTTTTTCAATTTTGAGGTTGTTGTTGAATTTGTTGGTGTTTTACAATGTTGAGGTTGTTGTAGTTTTAAATGTAGAGGTTGTTGTTGAATTTGTTGGTGTTTTTCAATGTTGAGGTTGTTGTTGTTTTTCAATTTTGAGATTGATGTTGAATTTGTTGTTGTTTTTCAATGTTGAGCTTGTTGTTGAATTTGTTGGTGTTTTTCAATGTTGAGGTTGTTGTTGTTTTTCAATGTTGAGGTTTTTGTTGAATTTGTTGGTGTTTTTCAATGTTGAGGTTGTTGTTATTTTTCAATGTTGAGGTTGTTGTTGAATTTTTTGGTGTTTTTCAATGTTGAGGTTGTTGTTGTTTTTCAATGTTGAGGTTGTTGTTGAATTTGTTGGTGTTTTTCAATGTGAGGTTGTTGTTGAATTTATTGGTGTTTTTCAATGTTGAAGTTGTTGTTGAAATTGTTGGTGTTTTTCAATGTTGAGGTTCTTGTTGTTTTGCAATGTTGAGGTTGTTGTTGAATTTGTTGGTGTTTTTCAACGTTGAGGTTGTTTTTGTTTTTCAATGTTGAGGTTGTTGTTGAATTTGTTGTTGTTTTTCAATGTTGATGTTGGTGTTGAATTTGTTTGTGTTTTTCAATGTTGAGGTTGTTGTTGTTTTTCAATGTTGAGGTTGTTGTTGAATTTGTTGGTGTTTTTCAATGTTGAGGTTGTTGTTGAATTTGTTGGTGTTTTTCAATGTTGAGGTTGTTGTTGTTTATCAATGTTGAGGTTGTTGTTCAATTTGTTGGTGTTTTTCGGTGTTGAGGTTGTTGCTGTTTTTCAAAGTTGAGGTTGCTGTTTTTTTTCAATGTTGAGGTGTTTGTTGAATTTGTTGGTGTTTTTCAATGTTGAGGTTGTTGTTGAATTTGTTGATGTTTTTCAATGTTGAGGTTGTTGTTGTTTTTAGATGTTGAAGTTGTTGTTGAATTTGTTGGTGTTTTTCAATTTTGAGGATGTTGCAGTTTTTCAATGTTGAGGTTGTTGAATTTGTTGGTGTTTTTCAATGTCGAGGTTGTTGTTGAATTTGTTGGTGTATTTCAAAGTTCAAGTTGTTGTTGAATTTGTTGGTGTTCTTCAATGTTGAGGCTGTTGTTGTTTTTCAATTTTGAGGTTTTTGTTGTTTTTCAATGTTGAGGTTGTTGTTGAATTTGTTGGTATTTTTCAATGTTGAGGTTGTTGTTGTTTTTCAATGTTGAGGTTGTTGTTGAATTTGTTGGTGTTTTTCAATGTTGAGGTTGTTGTTGAATTTGTTGGTGTTTTTCAATTTTGAGGTTGTTGGTGTTTTTCAATTATGAGGTTGTTGTTGAATTTATTGGTGTTTTTCAATGTTGAGGTTGTTGTAGTTTTTAAATGTAGAGGTTGTTGTTGAATTTGTTGGTGTTTTTCAATGTTGAGGTTGTTGTTGTTTTTCAATTTGAGATTGTTGTTGAATTTGTTGGTGTTTTTCAATTTTGAGGTTGTTGTTGAATTTGTTGGTGTTTTTCAATGTTGAGGTTGTTGTTTTTTTCAATGTTGAGGTTGTTGTTGAATTTGTTGGTGTTTTTCAATGTTGAGGTTGTTCTTATTTTTCAATGTTGAGGTTGTTGTTGAATTTTTTGGTGTTTTTCAATGTTGAGGTCGTTGTTGTTTTTCAATGTTGATGTTGTTGTTGAATTTGTTGGTGTTTTTCAATGTGAGGTTGTTGTTGAATTTATTGGTGTTTTTCAATGTTGAAGTTGTTGTTGAAATTGTTGGTGTTTTTCAATGTTGAGGTTGTTGTTGTTTTGCAATGTTGAGGTTGTTGTTGAATTTGTTGGTGTTTTTCAACGTTGAGGTTGTTTTTGTTTTTCAATGTTGAGGTTGTTGTTGAATTTGTTGTTGTTTTTCAATGTTGAGGTTGTTGTTGAATTTGTTGGTGTTTCTCAATGTTGAGGTTGTTGTTATTTTTCAATATTGAGGTTGTTGTTGAATTTGTTGGTGTTTTTCAATGTTGAGGTTGTTGTTGAATTTGTTGGTGTTTTTCAGTGTCGAAGTTGTTGTTGAATTTTTTGCTATTTTTCAATGTTGAAGTTGTTGCTAATTTGTTGGTGTTTTTCAATGTTGAGGTTGTTGTTGTTTTTCAATGTTGAGGGTTTTGTTGAATTTGTTGGTGTTTTTCAATGTTGAGGCTGTTGTTGAATTTGTTGCTGTTTTTCAATGTTGATATTGTTGTTATTTTTCAATGTCGAGGTTGTTGTTGAATTTTTTGGTGTTTTTCAATGTTGAAGTTGTTGTTGAATTTGTTGGTGTTTTTCAATGTTGAGGTTGTTGCTGTTTTTCAATGTTGAGGTTTTTGTTGAATTTGTTGGTTTTTTTCAATGTTGAGGTTGTTGTTGAATTGTTGGCGTTTTTCAATTTTGAGGTTGTTGTTGAATTTGTTGGTGTTTTTCAATGTTGAGGATGTTGTTGTTTTTCAATGTTGAGGTTGTTGTTGAATTTGTTGGTGTTTTTCAATGTTGAGGTTGTTGTTGAATTTGTTGGTGTTTTTCAATGTTGAGGTTGTTGTTGTTTTTCAATGTTGAGGTTGTTGTTGAAATTGTTGGTGTTTTTCAATGTTGAGGTTGTTGTTGTTTTTCAATGTTGAGGTTGTTGTTGAATTTGTTGGTGTTTTTCAATGTTGAGGTTGTTGTTGTTTTTCAATGTTGAGGTTGTTGTTGAATTTGGTGGTGTTTTTCAATGTTGAGGTTGTTGTTGAATTTGTTGGTGTTTTTCAATGCTGAGGTTGTTGTTGTTTTTCAATTTTGAGGTTGTTGTTGAATTTGTTGGTGTTTTTCAATGTTGAGGTTGTTGCAGTTTTTCAAAGTTGAGGTTGTTGTTGAATTTGTTGGTGTTTTTCAATGTTGTGGTTGTTGTTTTTCAATTTTGAGGTTGTTGTTGAATTTGTTAGTGTTTTTCAATGTTGAGGTTGTTGTTGAATTTGTTGGTGTTTTTCAATGTTGAGGTTGTTGTTGTTTTTCAATGTTGAGGTTGTTGTTGAATTTGTTGGTGTTTTTCAATGTTGAGGTTGTTGTAGTTTTTCAATGTTGAGGTTGTTGTTGAATTTGTTGGTGTTTTTCAATGTCGAGGTTGTTGTTGAATTTGCTGGTGTATTTCAATGATGAAGTTGTTGTTGAATTTGTTGGTGTTTTTGAATGATCAGGTTGTTGTTGAATTTGTTGGTGTTTTTGAATGTTGAGGTTGTTGTTGAATTTGTTGGTGTTTTTCAATGTTGAGGTTGTTGTTGTTTTTCAATGTTAAGGTTGTTGTTGAATTTGTTGGTGTTTTTCAATGTTGGGGTTGTTGTTGAATTTGTTGGTGGTTTTCAATGTTGAGGTTGTTGTTATTTTTCAATGTTGAGGTTGTTGTTGAATTTTTTAGTGTTTTTCAATGTTGAGGTTGCTGTTATTTTTCAATGTTGAGGTTGTTGTTGAATTTGTTGGTGTTTTTCAATGTCGAGGTTGTTGTTGAATTTGTTGGTGTTTTTCAATGTTGAAGTTGTTGTTGAATTTGTTGTTGTTTTTCAATGTTGAGGTTGATGTTGTTTTTCAATGTTGAGGTTGTTGTTGAAATTGTTGGTGTTTTTCAACGTTGAGGTTGTTGTTGTTTTTCAATGTTGAGGTTGTTGTTGAATTTGTTGGTGTTTTTCAATGTTGAGGTTGTTGTTGAATTTGTTGGTGTTTTTCGATGTTGAGGTTGTTGTTGTTTTTCCATGTTGAGGTTGTTGTTGAATTTGTCGGTGTTTTTCAATGTTGAGGTTGTTGTTGAATTTGTTGGTGTTTCTCAATGTTGAGGTTGTTGTTATTTTTCAATGTTGAGGTTGTTGTTGAATTTGTTGGTGTTTTTCAATGTCGAAGTTGTTGTTGAATTTTTTGCTGTTTTTCAATCTTGAAGTTGTTGTTGAATTTGTTGGTGTTTTTCAATGTTGAGGTTGTTGTTGAATTTGTTGGTGTTTTTCAATGTCGAAGTTGTTGTTGAATTTTTTGTTGTTTTTCCATGTTGAAGTTGTTGTTGAATTTGTTGGTCTTTTTCAATGTTGAGGTTGTTGTTGTTTTTCAATTTTGAGATTGTTGTTGAATTTGTTGGTGTTTTTCAATGTTGAGGTTGTTGTTTTTTCAATGTTGAGGTTGTTGTTGAATTTGTTGGTGTTTTTCAATGTTGAGGTTGTTCTTATTTTTCAATGTTGCGGTTGTTGTTGAATTTTTTGGTGTTTTTCAATGTTGAGGTTGTTGTTGTTTTTCAATGTTGAGGTTGTTGTTGAATTTGTTGGTGTTTTTCAATGTGAGGTTGTTGTTGAATTTATTGGTGTTTTTCAATGTTGAAGTTGTTGTTGAAATTGTTGGTGTTTTTCAATGTTGAGGTTCTTGTTGTTTTGCAATGTGGAGGTTGTTGTTGAATTTGTTGGTGTTTTTCAACGTTGAGGTTGTTTTTGTTTTTCAATGTTGAGGTTGTTGTTGAATTTGTTGTTGTTTTTCAATGTTGAGGTTGTTGTTGAATTTGTTGGTGTTTCTCAATGTTGAGGTTGTTGTTATTTTTCAATATTGAGGTTGTTGTTGAATTTGTTGGTGTTTTTCAATGTTGAGGTTGTTGTTGAATTTGTTGGTGTTTTTCAGTGTCGAAGTTGTTGTTGAATTTTTTGCTTTTTTTCAATGTTGAAGTTGTTGCTAATTTGTTGGTGTTTTTCAATGTTGAGGTTGTTGCTGTTTTTCAATGTTGAGGTTGTTGTTGAATTTGTTGGTGTTTTTCAATGTTGAGGTTGTTGTTGAATTTGTTGGTGTTTTTCAATGTCGAAGTTGTTGTTGAATTTTTTGGTGTTTTTCAATGTTGAAGTTGTTGCTAATTTGTTGGTGTTTTTCCATGTTGAGGTTGTTGTTGTTTTTCAATGTTGAGGTTTTTTTTGAATTTGTTGGTGTTTTTCAATGTTGAGGCTGTTGTTGAATTTGCTGCTGTTTTTCAATGTTGATATTGTTGTTATTTTTCAATGTCGAGGTTGTTGTTGAATTTTTTGGTGTTTTTCAATGTTGAAGTTGCTGTTGAATTTGTTGGTGTTTTTCAATGTTGAGGTTGTTGCTGTTTTTCAATGTTGAGGTTTTTGTTGAGTTTGGAGGTTTTTTTCAATGATGAGGTTGTTGTTGAATTGTTGGCGTTTTTCAATTTTGAGGTTGTTGTTGAATTTGTTGGTGTTTTTCAATGTTGAGGTTGTTGTTGTTTTTCAATGTTGAGGTTGTTGTTGAATTTGTTGGTGTTTTTCAATGTTGAGGTTGTTGTTGCTTTTCAATGTTGAGGTTGTTGTTGAATTTGTTGGTGTTTTTCAAAGTTGAGGTTGTTGTGGTTTTTCAATGTTGAGGTTGTTGTTGAATTTGTTGGTGTTTTTCAATGTTGAGGTTGTTGTTGTTTTTCAGTGTTGAGGTTGTTGTTGAATTTGTTGGTGTTTTTCAATGTTGAGGTTGTTGTTGAATTTGTTGGTGTTTTTCAATGTTGAGGTTGTTGTTGTTTTTCAATTTTGAGGTTGTTGTTGAATTTGTTGGTGTTTTTCAATGTTGAGGTTGTTGCAGTTTTTCAAAGTTGAGGTTGTTGTTGAATTTGTTGGTGTTTTTCAATGTTGAGGTTGATGTTGTTTTTCAATTTTGAGGTTGTTGTTGAATTTGTTGGTGTTTTTCAATGTTGAGGTTGTTGTTGAATTTGTTGGCGTTTTTCAATGTTGAGGTTGTTGTTGTTTTTCAATGTTCAGGTTGTTGTTGAATTTGTTGGTGTTTTTCAATGTTGATGTTGTTGTAGTTTTTCAATGTTGAGGTTGTTGTTGAATTTGTTGGTGTTTTTCAATGTCGAGGTTGTTGTTGAATTTGTTGGTGTATTTCAATGATGAAGTTGTTGTTGAATTTGTTGTTGTTTTTGAATGTTCAGGTTGTTGTTGAATTTGTTGGTGTTTTTCAATGTTGAGGTTGTTGTTGAATTTGTTGGAGTTTTTCAATGTTGAGGTTGTTGTTGAATTTGTTGGTGTTTTTCAATGTTGAGGTTGTTGTTGTTTTTCAATGTTAAGGTTGTTGTTGAATTTGTTGGTGTTTTTCAATGTTGAGATTGTTGTTGAATTTGTTGGTGGTTTTCAATGTTGAGGTTGTTGTTATTTTTCAATGTTGAGGTTGTTGTTGAATTTTTTAGTGTTTTTCAATGTTGAGGTTGTTGTTGTTTTTCAATGTTGAGGTTGTTGTTGAATTTGTTGGTGTTTTTCAATGTCGAGGTTGTTGTTGAATTTGTTGGTGTTTTTCAATGTTGAAGTTGTTGTTGAATTTGTTGTTGTTTTTCAATGTTGAGGTTGATGTTGTTTTTCAATGTTGAGGTTGTTGTTGAAATTGTTGGTGTTTTTCAACGTTGAGGTTGTTGTTGTTTTTCAATGTTGAGGTTGTTGTTGAATTTGTTGGTGTTTTTCAATGTTGAGGTTGTTGTTGAATTTGTTGGTGTTTTTCGATGTTGAGGTTGTTGTTGTTTTTCCATGTTGAGGTTGTTGTTGAATTTGTCGGTGTTTTTCAATGTTGAGGTTGTTGTTGAATTTGTTGGTGTTTCTCAATGTTGAGGTTGTTGTTATTTTTCAATGTTGAGGTTGTTGTTGAATTTGTTGGTGTTTTTCAATGTCGAAGTTGTTGTTGAATTTTTTGCTGTTTTTCAATGTTGAAATTGTTGCTAATTTGTTGGTGTTTTTCAATGTTGAGGTTGTTGCTGTTTTTCAATGTTGAGGTTGTTGTTGAATTTGTTGGTGTTTTTCGATGTTGAGGTTGTTGTTGTTTTTCCATGTTGAGGTTGTTGTTGAATTTGTCGGTGTTTTTCAATGTTGAGGTTGTTGTTGAATTTGTTGGTGTTTCTCAATGTTGAGGTTGTTGTTATTTTTCAATGTTGAGGTTGTTGTTGAATTTGTTGGTGTTTTTCAATGTCGAAGTTGTTGTTGAATTTTTTGCTGTTTTTCAATGTTGAAATTGTTGCTAATTTGTTGGTGTTTTTCAATGTTGAGGTTGTTGCTGTTTTTCAATGTTGAGGTTGTTGTTGAATTTGTTGGTGTTTTTCAATGTTGAGGTTGTTGTTGAATTTGTTGGTGTTTTTCAATGTCGAAGTTGTTGTTGAATTTTTTGTTGTTTTTCAATGTTGAAGTTGTTGCTAATTTGTTGGTGTTTTTCAATGTTGAGGTTGTTGTTGTTTTTCAATGTTGAGGTTTTTGTTGAATTTGTTGGTGTTTTTCAATGTTGAGGCTGTTGTTGAATTTGTTGCTGTTTTTCAATGTTGATATTGTTGTTATTTTTCAATTTCGAGGTTGTTGTTGAATTTTTTGGTGTTTTTCAATGTTGAAGTTGTTGTTGAATTTGTTGGTGTTTTTCAATGTTGAGGTTGTTGTTGCTTTTCAATGTTAAGGTTTTTGTTGAATTTGTTGGTGTTTTTCAATGTTGAGGTTGTTGTTGAATTTTTTGGTGTTTTTCAATGTTGAGGTTGTTGTTGAATTTGTTGTTGTTTTTCAATTTTGAGGTGGTTGTTGTTTTTCAATTTCGAGGCTGTTGTTGAATTTGTTGGTGTTTTTCAATGTTGAGGTTGTTGTTGAGTTTGTTGGTGTTTTTCAATGTTGAGGTTGTTGTTGAACTTGTTGGTGTTTTTCTATGTTGAGGTTGTTGTTGAATTTGTTGGTGTTTTTCAATGTTGAGGTTGTTGTAGTTTTTCAATGTTGAGGTTGTTGAATTTGTTGGTGTTTTTCAATGTCGAGGTTGTTGTTGAATTTGTTGGTGTATTTCAATGATGAAGTTGTTGTTGAATTTGTTGTTGTTTTTGAATGTTCAGGTTGTTGTTGAATTTGTTTGTGTTTTTGAATGTTGATTTTTTTGTTGTTTTTCAATGTTGAGGTTGTTGTTGAATTTGTTGTTGTTTTTCAATGTCGAGGTTGTTGTTGAATTTGTTGGTGTTTTTCAATGTTGAAGTTGTTGTTGAATTTGTTGTTGTTTTTCAATGTTGAGGTTGATGTTGTTTTTCAATGTTGAGGTTGTTGTTGAATTTGTTGGTGTTTTTCAATGTTGAGGTTGTTGTTGTTTTTCAATGTTGAGGTTGTTGTTGAATTTGTTGGTGTTTTTCAATGTTGAGGTTGTTGTTGAATTTGTTGGTGTTTTTCGATGTTGAGGTTGTTGTTGTTTTTCCATGTTGAGGTTGTTGTTGAATTTGTTGGTGTTTTTCAATGTTGAGGTTGTTGTTGAATTTGTTGGTGTTTCTCAATGTTGAGGTTGTTGTTATTTTTCAATGTTGAGGTTGTTGTTGAATTTGTTGGTGTTTTTCAATGTCGAAGTTGTTGTTGAATTTTTTGCTGTTTTTCAATGTTGAAATTGTTGCTAATTTGTTGGTGTTTTTCAATGTTGAGGTTGTTGCTGTTTTTCAATGTTGAGGTTGTTGTTGAATTTGTTGGTGTTTTTCAATGTTGAGGTTGTTGTTGAATTTGTTGGTGTTTTTCAATGTCGAAGTTGTTGTTGAATTTTTTGTTGTTTTTCAATGTTGAAGTTGTTGCTAATTTGTTGGTGTTTTTCAATGTTGAGGTTGTTGTTGTTTTTCAATGTTGAGCTTTTTGTTGAATTTGTTGGTGTTTTTCAATGTTGAGGCTGTTGTTGAATTTGTTGCTGTTTTTCAATGTTGATATTGTTGTTATTTTTCAATTTCGAGGTTGTTGTTGAATTTTTTGGTGTTTTTCAATGTTGAAGTTGTTGTTGAATTTGTTGGTGTTTTTCAATGTTGAGGTTGTTGTTGCTTTTCAATGTTAAGGTTTTTGTTGAATTTGTTGGTGTTTTTCAATGTTGAGGTTGTTGTTGAATTTTTTGGTGTTTTTCAATGTTGAGGTTGTTGTTGAATTTGTTGTTGTTTTTCAATTTTGAGGTGGTTGTTGTTTTTCAATTTCGAGGCTGTTGTTGAATTTGTTGGTGTTTTTCAATGTTGAGGTTGTTGTTGAATTTGTTGGTGTTTTTCAATGTTGAGGTTGTTGTTGAACTTGTTGGTGTTTTTCTATGTTGAGGTTGTTGTTGAATTTGTTGGTGTTTTTCAATGTTGAGGTTGTTGTAGTTTTTCAATGTTGAGGTTGTTGAATTTGTTGGTGTTTTTCAATGTCGAGGTTGTTGTTGAATTTGTTGGTGTATTTCAATGATGAAGTTGTTGTTGAATTTGTTGTTGTTTTTGAATGTTCAGGTTGTTGTTGAATTTGTTGGTGTTTTTGAATGTTGATTTTTTTGTTGTTTTTCAATGTTGAGGTTGTTGTTGAATTTGTTGGAGTTTTTCAATGTTGAGGTTGTTGTTGAATTTGTTGGTGTTTTTCAAAGTTGAGGTTGTTGTTGTTTTTCAATGTTAAGGTTGTTGTTGAATTTGTTGGTGTTTCTCAATGTTGAGATTGTTGTTGAATTTGTTGGTGGTTTTCAATGTTGAGGTTGTTGTTATTTTTCAATGTTGAGGTTGTTGTTGAATTTTTTAGTGTTTTTCAATGTTGAGGTTGTTGTTGTTTTTCAATGTTGAGGTTGTTGTTGAATTTGTTGGTGTTTTTCAATGTCGAGGTTGTTGTTGAATTTGTTGGTGTTTTTCAATGTTGAAGTTGTTGTTGAATTTGTTGTAGTTTTTCAATGTTGAGGTTGATGTTGTTTTTCAATGTTGAGGTTGTTGTTGAAATTGTTGGTGTTTTTCAATGTTGAGGTTGTTGTTGTTTTTCAATGTTGAGGTTGTTGTTGAATTTGTTGGTGTTTTTCAATGTTGAGGTTGTTGTTGAATTTGTTGGTGTTTTTCGATGTTGAGGTTGTTGTTGTTTTTCCATGTTGAGGTTGTTGTTGAATTTGTCGGTGTTTTTCAATGTTGAGGTTGTTGTTGAATTTGTTGGTGTTTCTCAATGTTGAGGTTGTTGTTATTTTTCAATGTTGAGGTTGTTTAATTTGTTGGTGTTTTTCAATGTCGAAGTTGTTGTTGAATTTTTTGCTGTTTTTCAATGTTGAAATTGTTGCTAATTTGTTGGTGTTTTTCAATGTTGAGGTTGTTGCTGTTTTTCAATGTTGAGGTTGTTGTTGAATTTGTTGGTGTTTTTCAATGTTGAGGTTGTTGTTGAATTTGTTGGTGTTTTTCAATGTCGAAGTTGTTGTTGAATTTTTTGTTGTTTTTCAATGTTGAAGTTGTTGCTAATTTGTTGGTGTTTTTCAATGTTGAGGTTGTTGTTGTTTTTCAATGTTGAGGTTTTTGTTGAATTTGTTGGTGTTTTTCAATGTTGAGGCTGTTGTTGAATTTGTTGCTGTTTTTCAATGTTGATATTGTTGTTATTTTTCAATTTCGAGGTTGTTGTTGAATTTTTTGGTGTTTTTCAATGTTGAAGTTGTTGTTGAATTTGTTGGTGTTTTTCAATGTTGAGGTTGTTGTTGTTTTTCAATGTTAAGGTTTTTGTTGAATTTGTTGGTGTTTTTCAATGTTGAGGTTGTTGTTGAATTGTTGGCGTTTTTCAATTTTGAGGTTGTTGTTGAATTTGTTGGTGTTTTTCAATGTTGAGGTTGTTGTTGTTTTTCAATGTTGAGGATGTTGTTGAATTTGTTGGTGTTTTTCAATGTTGAGGTTGTTGGTGAATTTGCTGGTGTTTTTCAATGTTGAGATTGTGGTTGTTTTTCAATGTTGAGGTTGTTGTTGAATTTTTTGGTGTTTTTCAATGTTGAGGTTGTTGTTGAATTTGTTGTTGTTTTTCAATTTTGAGGTGGTTGTTGTTTTTCAATTTCGAGGCTGTTGTTGAATTTGTTGGTGTTTTTCAATGTTGAGGTTGTTGTTGAATTTGTTGGTGTTTTTCAATGTTGAGGTTGTTGTTGAACTTGTTGGTGTTTTTCTATGTTGAGGTTGTTGTTGAATTTGTTGGTGTTTTTCAATGTTGAGGTTGTTGTAGTTTTTCAATGTTGAGGTTGTTGAATTTGTTGGTGTTTTTCAATGTCGAGGTTGTTGTTGAATTTGTTGGTGTATTTCAAAGTTGTAGTTGTTGTTGAATTTGTTGGTGTTTTTCAATGTTGAGGTTGTTGTTGTTTTTCAATGTTGAGGTTGTTGTTGAATTTGTTGGTGTTTTTCAATGTTGAGGTTGTTGTTGTTTTTCAATGTTGAGGTTGTTGTTGAATTTGTTGGTGTTTTTCAATGTTGAGGTTGTTGTTGAATTTGTTGGTGTTTTTCAATGTTGAGGTTGTTGTTGTTTTTCAATGTTGAGGTTGTTGTTCAATTTGTTGGTGTTTTTTAATGTTGAGGTTGGTGTTGAATTTGTTGGTTTTTTTCAATGTTGAGGTTGTTGTTGTTTTTCAATGTTGAGTTTGTTGTTGAATTTGTTGGTGTTTTTCAATGTTGAGGTTGCTGTTGTTTTTCAAAGTTGAGGTTGTTGTTGAATTTGTTGGTGTTTTTAAATGTTGAGGTTGTTGTTGAATTTGTTGTTGTTTTTCAATGTTGAGGTTGTTGTTGAATTTGTTGGTGTTTTTCAATGTTGAGGTTGTTGTTGAATTTGTTGGTGTTTTTCCATGTTGAGGTTTTTGTTGTTTTTCAATGTTGAGGTTGTTGTTGAATTTGTTGGTGTTTTTCAATGTTGAGGTTGTTGTTGAATTGTTGGCGTTTTTCAATTTTGAGGTTGTTGTTGAATTTGTTGGTGTTTTTCAATGTTGAGGTTGTTGTTGTTTTTCAATGTTGAGGTTGTTGTTGAATTTGTTGGTGTTTTTCAATGTTGAGGTTGTTGTTGAATTTGTTGGTGTTTTTCAATGTTGAGGTTGTTGTTGTTTTTCAATGCTGAGGTTGTTGTTGAACTTGTTGGTCTTTTTCAATGTTCAGGTTGTTGTTGTTTTTCAATGTTGAGGTTGTTGTTGAATTTGTTGGAGTTTTTCAATGTTGAGGTTGTTGTTGAATTTGTTGGTGTTTTTCAAAGTTGAGGTTGTTGTTGTTTTTCAATGTTAAGGTTGTTGTTGAATTTGTTGGTGTTTCTCAATGTTGAGATTGTTGTTGAATTTGTTGGTGGTTTTCAATGTTGAGGTTGTTGTTATTTTTCAATGTTGAGGTTGTTGTTGAATTTTTTAGTGTTTTTCAATGTTGAGGTTGTTGTTGTTTTTCAATGTTGAGGTTGTTGTTGAATTTGTTGGTGTTTTTCAATGTCGAGGTTGTTGTTGAATTTGTTGGTGTTTTTCAATGTTGAAGTTGTTGTTGAATTTGTTGTAGTTTTTCAATGTTGAGGTTGATGTTATTTTTCAATGTTGAGGTTGTTTAATTTGTTGGTGTTTTTCAATGTCGAAGTTGTTGTTGAATTTTTTGCTGTTTTTCAATGTTGAAATTGTTGCTAATTTGTTGGTGTTTTTCAATGTTGAGGTTGTTGCTGTTTTTCAATGTTGAGGTTGTTGTTGAATTTGTTGGTGTTTTTCAATGTTGAGGTTGTTGTTGAATTTGTTGGTGTTTTTCAATGTCGAAGTTGTTGTTGAATTTTTTGTTGTTTTTCAATGTTGAAGTTGTTGCTAATTTGTTGGTGTTTTTCAATGTTGAGGTTGTTGTTGTTTTTCAATGTTGAGGTTTTTGTTGAATTTGTTGGTGTTTTTCAATGTTGAGGCTGTTGTTGAATTTGTTGCTGTTTTTCAATGTTGATATTGTTGTTATTTTTCAATTTCGAGGTTGTTGTTGAATTTTTTGGTGTTTTTCAATGTTGAAGTTGTTGTTGAATTTGTTGGTGTTTTTCAATGTTGAGGTTGTTGTTGTTTTTCAATGTTAAGGTTTTTGTTGAATTTGTTGGTGTTTTTCAATGTTGAGGTTGTTGTTGAATTGTTGGCGTTTTTCAATTTTGAGGTTGTTGTTGAATTTGTTGGTGTTTTTCAATGTTGAGGTTGTTGTTGTTTTTCAATGTTGAGGATGTTGTTGAATTTGTTGGTGTTTTTCAATGTTGAGGTTGTTGGTGAATTTGCTGGTGTTTTTCAATGTTGAGATTGTGGTTGTTTTTCAATGTTGAGGTTGTTGTTGAATTTTTTGGTGTTTTTCAATGTTGAGGTTGTTGTTGAATTTGTTGTTGTTTTTCAATTTTGAGGTGGTTGTTGTTTTTCAATTTCGAGGCTGTTGTTGAATTTGTTGGTGTTTTTCAATGTTGAGGTTGTTGTTGAATTTGTTGGTGTTTCTCAATGTTGAGGTTGTTGTTATTTTTCAATGTTGAGGTTGTTTAATTTGTTGGTGTTTTTCAATGTCGAAGTTGTTGTTGAATTTTTTGCTGTTTTTCAATGTTGAAATTGTTGCTAATTTGTTGGTGTTTTTCAATGTTGAGGTTGATGTTGTTTTTCAATGTTGAGGTTGTTGTTGAAATTGTTGGTGTTTTTCAATGTTGAGGTTGTTGTTGTTTTTCAATGTTGAGGTTGTTGTTGAATTTGTTGGTGTTTTTCAATGTTGAGGTTGTTGTTGAATTTGTTGGTGTTTTTCGATGTTGAGGTTGTTGTTGTTTTTCCATGTTGAGGTTGTTGTTGAATTTGTCGGTGTTTTTCAATGTTGAGGTTGTTGTTGAATTTGTTGGTGTTTCTCAATGTTGAGGTTGTTGTTATTTTTCAATGTTGAGGTTGTTTAATTTGTTGGTGTTTTTCAATGTCGAAGTTGTTGTTGAATTTTTTGCTGTTTTTCAATGTTGAAATTGTTGCTAATTTGTTGGTGTTTTTCAATGTTGAGGTTGTTGCTGTTTTTCAATGTTGAGGTTGTTGTTGAATTTGTTGGTGTTTTTCAATGTTGAGGTTGTTGTTGAATTTGTTGGTGTTTTTCAATGTCGAAGTTGTTGTTGAATTTTTTGTTGTTTTTCAATGTTGAAGTTGTTGCTAATTTGTTGGTGTTTTTCAATGTTGAGGTTGTTGTTGTTTTTCAATGTTGAGGTTTTTGTTGAATTTGTTGGTGTTTTTCAATGTTGAGGCTGTTGTTGAATTTGTTGCTGTTTTTCAATGTTGATATTGTTGTTATTTTTCAATTTCGAGGTTGTTGTTGAATTTTTTGGTGTTTTTCAATGTTGAAGTTGTTGTTGAATTTGTTGGTGTTTTTCAATGTTGAGGTTGTTGTTGTTTTTCAATGTTAAGGTTTTTGTTGAATTTGTTGGTGTTTTTCAATGTTGAGGTTGTTGTTGAATTGTTGGCGTTTTTCAATTTTGAGGTTGTTGTTGAATTTGTTGGTGTTTTTCAATGTTGAGGTTGTTGTTGTTTTTCAATGTTGAGGATGTTGTTGAATTTGTTGGTGTTTTTCAATGTTGAGGTTGTTGGTGAATTTGCTGGTGTTTTTCAATGTTGAGATTGTGGTTGTTTTTCAATGTTGAGGTTGTTGTTGAATTTTTTGGTGTTTTTCAATGTTGAGGTTGTTGTTGAATTTGTTGTTGTTTTTCAATTTTGAGGTGGTTGTTGTTTTTCAATTTCGAGGCTGTTGTTGAATTTGTTGGTGTTTTTCAATGTTGAGGTTGTTGTTGAATTTGTTGGTGTTTTTCAATGTTGAGGTTGTTGTTGAACTTGTTGGTGTTTTTCTATGTTGAGGTTGTTGTTGAATTTGTTGGTGTTTTTCAATGTTGAGGTTGTTGTAGTTTTTCAATGTTGAGGTTGTTGAATTTGTTGGTGTTTTTCAATGTCGAGGTTGTTGTTGAATTTGTTGGTGTATTTCAAAGTTGTAGTTGTTGTTGAATTTGTTGGTGTTTTTCAATGTTGAGGTTGTTGTTGTTTTTCAATGATGAGGTTGTTGTTGAATTTGTTGGTGTTTTTCAATGTTGAGGTTGTTGTTGTTTTTCAATGTTGAGGTTGTTGTTGAATTTGTTGGTGTTTTTCAATGTTGAGGTTGTTGTTGAATTTGTTGGTGTTTTTCAATGTTGAGGTTGTTGTTGTTTTTCAATGTTGAGGTTGTTGTTCAATTTGTTGGTGTTTTTTAATGTTGAGGTTGGTGTTGAATTTGTTGGTTTTTTTCAATGTTGAGGTTGTTGTTGTTTTTCAATGTTGAGTTTGTTGTTGAATTTGTTGGTGTTTTTCAATGTTGAGGTTGCTGTTGTTTTTCAAAGTTGAGGTTGTTGTTGAATTTGTTGGTGTTTTTAAATGTTGAGGTTGTTGTTGAATTTGTTGTTGTTTTTCAATGTTGAGGTTGTTGTTGAATTTGTTGGTGTTTTTCAATGTTGAGGTTGTTGTTGAATTTGTTGGTGTTTTTCCATGTTGAGGTTTTTGTTGTTTTTCAATGTTGAGGTTGTTGTTGAATTTGTTGGTGTTTTTCAATGTTGAGGTTGTTGTTGAATTGTTGGCGTTTTTCAATTTTGAGGTTGTTGTTGAATTTGTTGGTGTTTTTCAATGTTGAGGTTGTTGTTGTTTTTCAATGTTGAGGTTGTTGTTGAATTTGTTGGTGTTTTTCAATGTTGAGGTTGTTGTTGAATTTGTTGGTGTTTTTCAATGTTGAGGTTGTTGTTGTTTTTCAATGCTGAGGTTGTTGTTGAACTTGTTGGTCTTTTTCAATGTTCAGGTTGTTGTTGTTTTTCAATGTTGAGGTTGTTGTTGAATTTGTTGGAGTTTTTCAATGTTGAGGTTGTTGTTGAATTTGTTGGTGTTTTTCAAAGTTGAGGTTGTTGTTGTTTTTCAATGTTAAGGTTGTTGTTGAATTTGTTGGTGTTTCTCAATGTTGAGATTGTTGTTGAATTTGTTGGTGGTTTTCAATGTTGAGGTTGTTGTTATTTTTCAATGTTGAGGTTGTTGTTGAATTTTTTAGTGTTTTTCAATGTTGAGGTTGTTGTTGTTTTTCAATGTTGAGGTTGTTGTTGAATTTGTTGGTGTTTTTCAATGTCGAGGTTGTTGTTGAATTTGTTGGTGTTTTTCAATGTTGAAGTTGTTGTTGAATTTGTTGTAGTTTTTCAATGTTGAGGTTGATGTTATTTTTCAATGTTGAGGTTGTTTAATTTGTTGGTGTTTTTCAATGTCGAAGTTGTTGTTGAATTTTTTGCTGTTTTTCAATGTTGAAATTGTTGCTAATTTGTTGGTGTTTTTCAATGTTGAGGTTGTTGCTGTTTTTCAATGTTGAGGTTGTTGTTGAATTTGTTGGTGTTTTTCAATGTTGAGGTTGTTGTTGAATTTGTTGGTGTTTTTCAATGTCGAAGTTGTTGTTGAATTTTTTGTTGTTTTTCAATGTTGAAGTTGTTGCTAATTTGTTGGTGTTTTTCAATGTTGAGGTTGTTGTTGTTTTTCAATGTTGAGGTTTTTGTTGAATTTGTTGGTGTTTTTCAATGTTGAGGCTGTTGTTGAATTTGTTGCTGTTTTTCAATGTTGATATTGTTGTTATTTTTCAATTTCGAGGTTGTTGTTGAATTTTTTGGTGTTTTTCAATGTTGAAGTTGTTGTTGAATTTGTTGGTGTTTTTCAATGTTGAGGTTGTTGTTGTTTTTCAATGTTAAGGTTTTTGTTGAATTTGTTGGTGTTTTTCAATGTTGAGGTTGTTGTTGAATTGTTGGCGTTTTTCAATTTTGAGGTTGTTGTTGAATTTGTTGGTGTTTTTCAATGTTGAGGTTGTTGTTGTTTTTCAATGTTGAGGATGTTGTTGAATTTGTTGGTGTTTTTCAATGTTGAGGTTGTTGGTGAATTTGCTGGTGTTTTTCAATGTTGAGATTGTGGTTGTTTTTCAATGTTGAGGTTGTTGTTGAATTTTTTGGTGTTTTTCAATGTTGAGGTTGTTGTTGAATTTGTTGTTGTTTTTCAATTTTGAGGTGGTTGTTGTTTTTCAATTTCGAGGCTGTTGTTGAATTTGTTGGTGTTTTTCAATGTTGAGGTTGTTGTTGAATTTGTTGGTGTTTTTCAATGTTGAGGTTGTTGTTGAACTTGTTGGTGTTTTTCTATGTTGAGGTTGTTGTTGAATTTGTTGGTGTTTTTCAATGTTGAGGTTGTTGTAGTTTTTCAATGTTGAGGTTGTTGAATTTGTTGGTGTTTTTCAATGTCGAGGTTGTTGTTGAATTTGTTGGTGTATTTCAAAGTTGTAGTTGTTGTTGAATTTGTTGGTGTTTTTCAATGTTGAGGTTGTTGTTGTTTTTCAATGTTGAGGTTGTTGTTGAATTTGTTGGTGTTTTTCAATGTTGAGGTTGTTGTTGTTTTTCAATGTTGAGGTTGTTGTTGAATTTGTTGGTGTTTTTCAATGTTGAGGTTGTTGTTGAATTTGTTGGTGTTTTTCAATGTTGAGGTTGTTGTTGTTTTTCAATGTTGAGGTTGTTGTTCAATTTGTTGGTGTTTTTTAATGTTGAGGTTGGTGTTGAATTTGTTGGTTTTTTTCAATGTTGAGGTTGTTGTTGTTTTTCAATGTTGAGTTTGTTGTTGAATTTGTTGGTGTTTTTCAATGTTGAGGTTGCTGTTGTTTTTCAAAGTTGAGGTTGTTGTTGAATTTGTTGGTGTTTTTAAATGTTGAGGTTGTTGTTGAATTTGTTGTTGTTTTTCAATGTTGAGGTTGTTGTTGAATTTGTTGGTGTTTTTCAATGTTGAGGTTGTTGTTGAATTTGTTGGTGTTTTTCCATGTTGAGGTTTTTGTTGTTTTTCAATGTTGAGGTTGTTGTTGAATTTGTTGGTGTTTTTCAATGTTGAGGTTGTTGTTGAATTGTTGGCGTTTTTCAATTTTGAGGTTGTTGTTGAATTTGTTGGTGTTTTTCAATGTTGAGGTTGTTGTTGTTTTTCAATGTTGAGGTTGTTGTTGAATTTGTTGGTGTTTTTCAATGTTGAGGTTGTTGTTGAATTTGTTGGTGTTTTTCAATGTTGAGGTTGTTGTTGTTTTTCAATGCTGAGGTTGTTGTTGAACTTGTTGGTCTTTTTCAATGTTCAGGTTGTTGTTGTTTTTCAATGTTGAGGTTGTTGTTGAATTTGTTGGTGTTTTTCAATGTTGAGGTTGTTGTTGAATGTGTTGTTGTTTTTCAATTTTGAGGTGGTTGTTGTTTTTCAATTTCGAGGTTGTTGTTGAATTTGTTGGTGTTTTTCAATGTTGAGGTTGTTGTTGAATTTGTTGGTGTTTTTCAATGTTGAGGTTGTTGTTGAATTTGTTGGTGTTTTTCTATGTTGAGGTTGTTGTTGTTTTTCAATGTTGAGGTCGTTGTTGAACTTGTTGGTGTTTTTCAATGTTGAGGTTTTTATTGTTTTTCAATGTTGAGGTTGTTGTTGAATTTGTTGATGTTTTTCAATGTTGAGGTTGTTGTTGTTTTTAGATGTTGAAGTTGTTGTTGAATTTGTTGGTGTTTTTCAATGTTGAGGTTGTTGTAGTTTTTCAATGTTGAGGTTGTTGAATTTGTTGGTGTTTTTCAATGTCGAGGTTGTTGTTGAATTTGTTGGTGTATTTCAAAGTTGAAGTTGTTGTTGTTTTTCAATGTTGAGGTTGTTGTTGTTTTTCAATTTTGAGGTTGTTGTTGTTTTTCAATGTTGAGGTTGTTGTTGAATTTGTTGGTGTTTTTCAATGTTGAGGTTGTTGTTGTTTTTCAATGTTGAGGTTGTTGTTGAATTTGTTGGTGTTTTTCAATGTTGAGGTTGTTGTTGAATTTGTTGGTGTTTTTCAATTTTGAAGTTGTTGCTGTTTTTCAATTTTCAGGTTGTTGTTGAATTTGTTGGTGTTTTTCAATGTTGAGGTTGTTGTAGTTTTTAAATGTAGAGGTTGTTGTTGAATTTGTTGGTGTTTTTCAATGTTGAGGTTGTTGTTTTTCAATTTTGAGATTGTTGTTGAATTTGTTGGTGTTTTTCAATGTTGAGGTTGTTGTTTTTTTCAATGTTGAGGTTGTTGTTGAATTTGTTGGTGTTTTTCAATGTTGAGGTTGTTGTTGTTTTTCAATGTTGAGGTTTTTGTTGAATTTGTTGGTGTTTTTCAATGTTGAGGTTGTTGTTATTTTTCAATGTTGAGGTTGTTGTTGAATTTTTTGGTGTTTTTCAATGTTGAGGTTGTTGTTGTTTTTCAATGTTGAGGTTGTTGTTGAATTTGTTGGTGTTTTTCAATGTGAGGTTGTTGTTGAATTTATTGGTGTTTTTCAATGTTGAAGTTGTTGTTGAAATTGTTGGTGTTTTTCAATGTTGAGGTTGTTGTTGTTTTGCAATGTTGAGGTTGTTGTTGAATTTGTTGGTGTTTTTCAACGTTGAGGTTGTTTTTGTTTTTCAATGTTGAGGTTGTTGTTGAATTTGTTGTTGTTTTTCAATGTTGATGTTGGTGTTGAATTTGTTTGTGTTTTTCAATGTTGAGGTTGTTGTTGTTTTTCAATGTTGAGGTTGTTGTTGAATTTATTGGTGTTTTTCAATGTTGAGGTTGTTGTTGAATTTGTTGGTGTTTTTCAATGTTGAGGTTGTTGTTGTTTATCAATGTTGAGGTTGTTGTTCAATTTGTTGGTGTTTTTCGGTGTTGAGGTTGTTGTTGAATTTGTTGGTGTTTTTCAATGTTGAGGTTGTTGTTGTTTTTCAATGCTGAGGTTGTTGTTGAACTTGTTGGTGTTTTTCAATGTTCAGGTTGTTGTTGTTTTTCAATGTTGAGGTTGTTGTTGAATTTGTTGGTGTTTTTCAATGTTGAGGTTGTTGTTGAATGTGTTGTAGTTTTTCAATTTTGAGGTGGTTGTTGTTTTTCAATTTCGAGGTTCTTGTTGAATTTGTTGGTGTTTTTCAATGTTGAGGTTGTTGTTGAATTTGTTGGTGTTTTTCAATGTTGAGGTTGTTGTTGAATTTGTTGGTGTTTTTCTATGTTGAGGTTGTTGTTGAATTTGTTGGTGTTTTTCAATGTTGAGGTTGTTGTTGTTTTTCAATGTTGAGGTCGTTGTTGAACTTGTTGGTGTTTTTCAATGTTGAGGTTTTTATTGTTTTTCAATGTTGAGGTTGTTGTTGAATTTGTTGATGTTTTTCAATGATGAGGTTGTTGTTGTTTTTAGATGTTGAAGTTGTTGTTGAATTTGTTGGTGTGTTTCAATGTTGAGGTTGTTGTAGTTTTTCAATGTTGAGGTTGTTGAATTTGTTGGTGTTTTTCAATGTCGAGGTTGTTGTTGAATTTGTTGGTGTATTTCAAAGTTGAAGTTGTTGTTGAATTTGTTGGTGTTTTTCAATGTTGAGGTTGTTGTTGTTTTTCAATTTTGAGGTTGTTGTTGTTTTTCAATGTTGAGGTTGTTGTTGAATTTGTTGGTGTTTTTCAATGTTGAGGTTGTTGTTGTTTTTCAATGTTGAGGTTGTTGTTGAATTTGTTGGTGTTTTTCAATGTTGAGGTTGTTGTTGAATTTGTTGGTGTTTTTCAATTTTGAGGTTGTTGCTGTTTTTCAATTTTGAGGTTGTTGTTGAATTTGTTGGTGTTTTTCAATGTTGAGGTTGTTGTAGTTTTTAAATGTAGAGGTTGTTGTTGAATTTGTTGGTGTTTTTCAATGTTGAGGTTGTTGTTGTTTTTCAATTTTGAGATTGTTGTTGAATTTGTTGGTGTTTTTCAATGTTGAGCTTGTTGTTGAATTTGTTGGTGTTTTTCAATGTTGAGGTTGTTGTTTTTTTCAATGTTGAGGTTGTTGTTGAATTTGTTGGTGTTTTTCAATGTTGAGGTAGTTGTTGTTTTTCAATATTGAGGTTTTTGTTGAATTTGTTGGTGTTTTTCAATGTTGAGGTTGTTGTTATTTTTCAATGTTGAGGTTGTTGTTGAATTTTTTGGTGTTTTTCAATGTTGAGGTTGTTGTTGTTTTTCAATGTTGAGGTTGTTGTTGAATTTGTTGGTGTTTTTCAATGTGAGGTTGTTGTTGAATTTATTGGTGTTTTTCAATGTTGAAGTTGTTGTTGAAATTGTTGGTGTTTTTCAATGTTGAGGTTGTTGTTGTTTTGCAATGTTGAGGTTGTTGTTGAATTTGTTGGTGTTTTTCAACGTTGAGGTTGTTTTTGTTTTTCAATGTTGAGGTTGATGTTGAATTTGTTGTTGTTTTTCAATGTTGATGTTGGTGTTGAATTTGTTTCTGTTTTTCAATGTTGAGGTTGTTGTTGTTTTTCAATGTTGAGGTTGTTGTTGAATTTGTTGGTGTTTTTCAATGTTGAGGTTGTTGTTGAATTTGTTGCTGTTTTTCAATGTTGAGGTTGTTGTTGTTTATCAATGTTGAGGTTGTTGTTCAATTTGTTGGTGTTTTTCGGTGTTGAGGTTGTTGCT
Organism: Isurus oxyrinchus; assembly: GCA_026770705.1. NCBI lineage: Eukaryota > Metazoa > Chordata > Chondrichthyes > Lamniformes > Lamnidae > Isurus > Isurus oxyrinchus. Next base: position 285,768 of record JANJGN010000518.1, on the reverse strand, counting down.
GTTTTTCAAAGTTCAGGTTGCTGTTGTTTTTCAATGTTGAGGTGTTTGTTGAATTTGTTGGTGTTTTTCAATGTTGAGGTTGTTGTTGAATTTGTTGATGTTTTTCAATGTTGAGGTTGTTGTTGTTTTTAGATGTTGAAGTTGTTGTTGAATTTGTTGGTGTTTTTCAATGTTGAGGTTGTTGCAGTTTTTCAATGTTGAGGTTGTTGAATTTGTTGGTGTTATTCAATGTCGAGGTTGTTGTTGAATTTGTTGGTGTATTTCAAAGTTCAAGTTGTTGTTGAATTTGTTGGTGTTCTTCAATGTTGAGGTTGTTGTTGTTTTTCAATGTTGATGTTGTTGTTGTTTTTCAATGTTGAGGTTGTTGTTGAATTTGTTGGTATTTTTCAATGTTGAGGTTGTTGTTGTTTTTCAATGTTGAGGTTGTTGTTGAATTTGTTAGTGTTCTTCAATGTTGAGGTTGTTGTTGAATTTGTTGGTGTTTTTCAATTTTGAGGTTGTTGCTGTTTTTCAATTTTGAGGTTGTTGTTGAATTTGTTGGTGTTTTTCAATGTTGAGGTTGTTGTAGTTTTTAAATGTAGAGGTTGTTGTTGAATTTGTTGGTGTTTTTCAATGTTGAGGTTGTTGTTGTTTTTCAATTTTGAGATTGTTGTTGAATTTGTTGGTGTTTTTCAATGTTGAGGTTGTTGTTGAATTTGTTGGTGTTTTTCAATGTTGAGGTTGTTTTTTTCAATGTTGAGGTTGTTGTTGAATTTGTTGGTGTTTTTCAATGTTGAGGTTGTTCTTATTTTTCAATGTTGAGTTTGTTGTTGAATTTTTTGGTGTTTTTCAATGTTGAGGATGTTGTTGTTTTTCAATGTTGAGGTTGTTGTTGAATTTGTTGGTGTTTTTCAATGTGAGGTTGTTGTTGAATTTATTGGTGTTTTTCAATGTTGAAGTTGTTGTTGAAATTGTTGGTGTTTTTCAATGTTGAGGTTGTTGTTGTTTTGCAATGTTGAGGTTGTTGTTGAATTTGTTGGTGTTTTTCAACGTTGAGGGTGTTTTTGTTTTTCAATGTTGAGGTTGTTGTTGAATTTGTTGTTGTTTTTCAATGTTGATGTTGGTGTTGAATTTGTTTGTGTTTTTCAATGTTGAGGTTGTTGTTGTTTTTCAATTTTGAGGTTTTTGTTGAATTTGTTGGTGTTTTTCAATGTTGAGGTTGTTGTTATTTTTCAATGTTGAGGTTGTTGTTGGATTTTTTGGTTTTTTTCAATGTTGAGGTTGTTGTTGTTTTTCAATGTTGAGGTTGTTGTTGAATTTGTTGGTGTTTTTCAATGTGAGGTTGTTGTTGAATTTATTGGTGTTTTTCAATGTTGAAGTTGTTGTTGAAATTGTTGGTGTTTTTCAATGTTGAGGTTGTTGTTGTTTTGCAATGTTGAGGTTGTTGTTGAATTTGTTGGTGTTTTTCAACGTTGAGGTTGTTTTTGTTTTTCAATGTTGAGGTTGTTGTTGAATTTGTTGTTGTTTTTCAATGTTGATGTTGGTGTTGAATTTGTTTGCGTTTTTCAATGTTGAGGTTGTTGTTGTTTTTCAATGTTGAGGTTGTCGTTGAATTTGTTGTTGTTTTTCAATGTTGAGGTTGTTGTTGAATTTGTTGTTGTTTCTCAATGTTGAGGTTGTTGTTGAATTTGTTGGTGGTTTTCAATGTTGAGGTTGTTGTTATTTATCAATGTTGAGGTTGTTGTTGAATTTTTTGTGTTTTTCATTGTTGAGGTTGCTGTTGTTTTTCAATGTTGAGGTTGTTGTTGAATTTGTTGGTGTTTTTCAATTCGAGGTTGTTGTTGAATTTGTTGCTGTTTTTCCATGTTGAAGTTGTTGTTGAATTTGTTGCTGTTTTTCAATGTTGAGGTTGTTGTTGTTTTTCAATGTTGAGGTTGCTGTTGAATTTGTTGGTATTTTTCAGTGTTGAGGTTGTTGTTGAATTTGTTGGTGTTTTTCGATGTTGAGGTTGTTGTTGTTTTTCCATGTTGAGGTTGTTGTTGAATTTGTCGGTGTTTTTCAATGTTGAGGTTGTTGTTGAATTTGTTGGTGTTTTTCAATGTTGAGGTTGTTGTTGTTTTTCCATGTTGAGGTTGTTGTTGAATTTGTCGGTGTTTTTCAATGTTGAGGTTGTTGTTGAATTTGTTGGTGTTTTACAATGTTGAGTTTGTTGTTATTTTTCAATGTTGAGGTTGTTGTTGAATTTTTCGGTGTTTTTCAATGTTGAGGTTGTTGTTGTTTTTCAATGTTGAGGTTGTTGTTGAATTTGTTGGTGTTTTTAAATGTTGAGGTTTTTGTTGAATTTGTTGGTGTTTTTCAATGTTGAGGTTGTTGTTATTTTTCAATGTTGAGGTTGTTGTTGTTTTTCAATGTTGAGGTTGTTGTTGACTTTGTTGGTGTTTTTCAAAGTCGAGGTTGTTGTTGAATTTGTTGGTGTTTTTCACTGTTGAAGTTGTTGTTGAATTTGTTGGTGTTTTTCAACGTTGAGGTTGTTTTTATTTTTCAATGTTGAGGTTGTTGTTGAATTTGTTGTTGTTTTTCAATGTTGATGTTGGTGTTGAATTTGTTTGTGTTTTTCAATGTTGAGGTTGTTGTTGTTTTTCAATGTTGAGGTTGTTGTTGAATTTGTTGGTGTTTTTCAATGTTGAGGTTGTTGTTGAATTTGTTGGTGTTTTTCAATGTTGAGGTTGTTGTTGTTTATCAATGTTGAGGTTGTTGTTCAATTTGTTGGTGTTTTTCAGTGTTGAGGTTGTTGCTGTTTTTCAATGTTGAGGTTGTTGTTGTTTTTCAATGTTGAGGTGTTTGTTGAATTTGTTGGTGTTGTTAAATGTTGAGGTTGTTGTTGAATTTGTTGGTGTTTTTCAATGTTGAGGTACTTGTTGTTTTTCAATGTTGAGGTTGTTGTTGAATTTGTTGGTGTTTTTAAATGTTGAGGTTGTTGTTGAATTTGTTGGTGTTTTTCAATGTTGAGGTTGTTGTTCAATTTGTTGGTGTTTTTCAATGTAGAAGTTGTTGTGGAATTTGTTGGTGTTTTTCAATGTTGAGGTTGTTGTTGTTTTTCAATGTTGAGGTTGTTGTTGAATTTGTTGGTGTTTTTCAATGTTGAGGTTGTTGTTGAATTTGTTGGTGTTTTTCAATGTTGAGGTTGTTGTTGTTTTTCAATGTTGAGGTTGTTGTTGAAATTGTTGGTGTTTTTCAATGTTGAGGTTGTTGTTGTTTTTCAATTTTGAGGTTGTTGTTGAATTTGTTGGTGTTTTTCAATGCTGAGGTTGTTGTTGAATTTGTTGGCGTTTTTCAATGTTGAGGTTGTTGTTGTTTTTCAATGTTGAGGTTGTTGTTGAATTTGTTGGTGTTTTTCAATGTTGAGGTTGTTGGTGTTTTTCAATGTTGAGGTTGTTGTTGAATTTGTTGGTGTTTTTCAAAGTTGAGGTTGTTGTTGTTTTTCAATTTTGAGGTTGTTGTTGAATTTGTTGGTGTTTTTCAATGTTGCGGTTGTTTTTGAATTTGTTGGTGTTTTTGAATGTTGAGGTTGTTGTTGTTTTTCAATGTTGAGGTTGTTGTTGAATTTGTTGGTGTTTTTCAATGTTGAGGTTGTTGTTGTTTTTCAATGTTGAGGTTGTTGTTGAATTTGTTGGTGTTTTTCAATGTTGAGGTTGTTGTTGAATTTGTTGGCATTTTTCAATGTTGAGGTTGTTGTTGTTTTTCAATGTTGAAGTTGTTGTTGAATTTGTTGGTGTTTTTCAATGTTGAGGTTGTTGTAGTTTTTCAATGTTGAGGTTGTTGTTGAATTTGTTGGTGTTTTTCTAAGTCGAGGTTGTTGTTGAATTTGTTGTTGTTTTTCAATGTTGAGGTTGTTGTTGAATTTGTTGGTGTTTCTCAATGTTGAGGTTGTTGTTGAATTTGTTGGTGGTTTTCAATGTTGAGGTTGTTGTTATTTATCAATGTTGAGGTTGTTGTTGAATTTTTTGTGTTTTTCATTGTTGCGGTTGCTGTTGTTTTTCAATGTTGAGGTTGTTGTTGAATTTGTTGGTGTTTTTCAATTCGAGGTTGTTGTTGAATTTGTTGCTGTTTTTCCATGTTGAAGTTGTTGTTGAATTTGTTGCTGTTTTTCAATGTTGAGGTTGTTGTTGTTTTTCAATGTTGAGGTTGCTGTTGAATTTGTTGGTATTTTTCAGTGTTGAGGTTGTTGTTGAATTTGTTGGTGTTTTGCGATGTTGAGGTTGCTGTTGTTTTTCCATGTTGAGGTTGTTGTTGAATTTGTCGGTGTTTTTCAATGTTGAGGTTGTTGTTGAATTTGTTGGTGTTTTTCAATGTTGAGGTTGTTGTTGTTTTTCCATGTTGAGGTTGTTGTTGAATTTGTCGGTGTTTTTCAATGTTGAGGTTGTTGTTGAATTTGTTGTTGTTTTTCAATGTTGATGTTGGTGTTGAATTTGTTTGCGTTTTTCAATGTTGAGGTTGTTGTTGTTTTTCAATGTTGAGGTTGTTGTTGAATTTGTTGTTGTTTTTCAATGTTGAGGTTGTTGTTGAATTTGTTGTTGTTTCTCAATGTTGAGGTTGTTGTTGAATTTGTTGGTGGTTTTCAATGTTGAGGTTGTTGTTATTTATCAATGTTGAGGTTGTTGTTGAATTTTTTGTGTTTTTCATTGTTGAGGTTGCTGTTGTTTTTCAATGTTGAGGTTGTTGTTGAATTTGTTGGTGTTTTTCAATTCGAGGTTGTTGTTGAATTTGTTGCTGTTTTTCCATGTTGAAGTTGTTGTTGAATTTGTTGCTGTTTTTCAATGTTGAGGTTGTTGTTGTTTTTCAATGTTGAGGTTGCTGTTGAATTTGTTGGTATTTTTCATTGTTGAGGTTGTTGTTGAATTTGTTGGTGTTTTTCGATGTTGAGGTTGTTGTTGTTTTTCCATGTTGAGGTTGTTGTTGAATTTGTCGGTGTTTTTCAATGTTGAGGTTGTTGTTGAATTTGTTGGTGTTTTTCAATGTTGAGGTTGTTGTTGTTTTTCCATGTTGAGGTTGTTGTTGAATTTGTCGGTGTTTTTCAATGTTGAGGTTGTTGTTGAATTTGTTGGTGTTTTACAATGTTGAGGTTGTTGTTATTTTTCAATGTTGAGGTTGTTGTTGAATTTTTCGGTGTTTTTCAATGTTGAGGTTGTTGTTGTTTTTCAATTTTGAGGTTGTTGTTGAATTTGTTGGTGTTTTTAAATGTTGAGGTTTTTGTTGAATTTGTTGGTGTTTTTCAATGTTGAGGTTGTTGTTATTTTTCAATGTTGAGGTTGTTGTTGTTTTTCAATGTTGAGGTTGTTGTTGACTTTGTTGGTGTTTTTCAAAGTCGAGGTTGTTGTTGAATTTGTTGGTGTTTTTCACTGTTGAAGTTGTTGTTGAATTTGTTGGTGTTTTTCAACGTTGAGGTTGTTTTTATTTTTCAATGTTGAGGTTGTTGTTGAATTTGTTGTTGTTTTTCAATGTTGATGTTGGTGTTGAATTTGTTTGTGTTTTTCAATGTTGAGGTTGTTGTTGTTTTTCAATGTTGAGGTTGTTGTTGAATTTGTTGGTGTTTTTCAATGTTGAGGTTGTTGTTGAATTTGTTGGTGTTTTTCAATGTTGAGGTTGTTGTTGTTTATCAATGTTGAGGTTGTTGTTCAATTTGTTGGTGTTTTTCAGTGTTGAGGTTGTTGCTGTTTTTCAATGTTGAGGTTGTTGTTGTTTTTCAATGTTGAGGTGTTTGTTGAATTTGTTGGTGTTGTTAAATGTTGAGGTTGTTGTTGAATTTGTTGGTGTTTTTCAATGTTGAGGTACTTGTTGTTTTTCAATGTTGAGGTTGTTGTTGAATTTGTTGGTGTTTTTAAATGTTGAGGTTGTTGTTGAATTTGTTGGTGTTTTTCAATGTTGAGGTTGTTGTTCAATTTGTTGGTGTTTTTCAATGTAGAAGTTGTTGTGGAATTTGTTGGTGTTTTTCAATGTTGAGGTTGTTGTTGTTTTTCAATGTTGAGGTTGTTGTTGAATTTGTTGGTGTTTTTCAATGTTGAGGTTGTTGTTGAATTTGTTGGTGTTTTTCAATGTTGAGGTTGTTGTTGTTTTTCAATGTTGAGGTTGTTGTTGAAATTGTTGGTGTTTTTCAATGTTGAGGTTGTTGTTGTTTTTCAATTTTGAGGTTGTTGTTGAATTTGTTGGTGTTTTTCAATGCTGAGGTTGTTGTTGAATTTGTTGGCGTTTTTCAATGTTGAGGTTGTTGCTGTTTTTCAATGTTGAGGTTGTTGTTGAATTTGTTGGTGTTTTTCAATGTTGAGGTTGTTGGTGTTTTTCAATGTTGAGGTTGTTGTTGAATTTGTTGGTGTTTTTCAAAGTTGAGGTTGTTGTTGTTTTTCAATTTTGAGGTTGTTGTTGAATTTGTTGGTGTTTTTCAATGTTGCGGTTGTTTTTGAATTTGTTGGTGTTTTTGAATGTTGAGGTTGTTGTTGTTTTTCAATGTTGAGGTTGTTGTTGAATTTGTTGGTGTTTTTCAATGTTGAGGTTGTTGTTGTTTTTCAATGTTGAGGTTGTTGTTGAATTTGTTGGTGTTTTTCAATGTTGAGGTTGTTGTTGAATTTGTTGGCATTTTTCAATGTTGAGGTTGTTGTTGTTTTTCAATGTTGAAGTTGTTGTTGAATTTGTTGGTGTTTTTCAATGTTGAGGTTGTTGTAGTTTTTCAATGTTGAGGTTGTTGTTGAATTTGTTGTTGTTTTTCAATGTTGAGGTTGTTGTTGAATTTGTTGGTGTTTCTCAATGTTGAGGTTGTTGTTGAATTTGTTGGTGGTTTTCAATGTTGAGGTTGTTGTTATTTATCAATGTTGAGGTTGTTGTTGAATTTTTTGTGTTTTTCATTGTTGAGGTTGCTGTTGTTTTTCAATGTTGAGGTTGTTGTTGAATTTGTTGGTGTTTTTCAATTCGAGGTTGTTGTTGAATTTGTTGCTGTTTTTCCATGTTGAAGTTGTTGTTGAATTTGTTGCTGTTTTTCAATGTTGAGGTTGTTGTTGTTTTTCAATGTTGAGGTTGCTGTTGAATTTGTTGGTATTTTTCAGTGTTGAGGTTGTTGTTGAATTTGTTGGTGTTTTTCGATGTTGAGGTTGTTGTTGTTTTTCCATGTTGAGGTTGTTGTTGAATTTGTCGGTGTTTTTCAATGTCGAGGTTGTTGTTGAATTTGTTGGTGTTTTTCAATGTTGAGGTTGTTGTTGTTTTTCCATGTTGAGGTTGTTGTTGAATTTGTCGGTGTTTTTCAATGTTGAGGTTGTTGTTGAATTTGTTGGTGTTTTACAATGTTGAGGTTGTTGTTATTTTTCAATGTTGAGGTTGTTGTTGAATTTTTCGGTGTTTTTCAATGTTGAGGTTGTTGTTGTTTTTCAATGTTGAGGTTGTTGTTGAATTTGTTGGTGTTTTTAAATGTTGAGGTTTTTGTTGAATTTGTTGGTGTTTTTCAATGTTGAGGTTGTTGTTATTTTTCAATGTTGAGGTTGTTGTTGTTTTTCAATGTTGAGGTTGTTGTTGACTTTGTTGGTGTTTTTCAAAGTCGAGGTTGTTGTTGAATTTGTTGGTGTTTTTCACTGTTGAAGTTGTTGTTGAATTTGTTGGTGTTTTTCAACGTTGAGGTTGTTTTTATTTTTCAATGTTGAGGTTGTTGTTGAATTTGTTGTTGTTTTTCAATGTTGATGTTGGTGTTGAATTTGTTTGTGTTTTTCAATGTTGAGGTTGTTGTTGTTTTTCAATGTTGAGGTTGTTGTTCAATTTGTTGGTGTTTTTCAATGTAGAAGTTGTTGTGGAATTTGTTGGTGTTTTTCACTGTTGAGGTTGTTGTTGTTTTTCAATGTTGAGGTTGTTGTTGAATTTGTTGGTGTTTTTCAATGTTGAGGTTGTTGTTGAATTTGTTGGTGTTTTTCAATGTTGAGGTTGTTGTTGTTTTTCAATGTTGAGGTTGTTGTTGAAATTGTTGGTGTTTTTCAATGTTGAGGTTGTTGTTGTTTTTCAATTTTGAGGTTGTTGTTGAATTTGTTGGTGTTTTTCAATGCTGAGGTTGTTGTTGAATTTGTTGGCGTTTTTCAATGTTGAGGTTGTTGCTGTTTTTCAATGTTGAGGTTGTTGTTGAATTTGTTGGTGTTTTTCAATGTTGAGGTTGTTGGTGTTTTTCAATGTTGAGGTTGTTGTTGAATTTGTTGGTGTTTTTCAAAGTTGAGGTTGTTGTTGTTTTTCAATTTTGAGGTTGTTGTTGAATTTGTTGGTGTTTTTCAATGTTGCGGTTGTTTTTGAATTTGTTGGTGTTTTTGAATGTTGAGGTTGTTGTTGTTTTTCAATGTTGAGGTTGTTGTTGAATTTGTTGGTGTTTTTCAATGTTGAGGTTGTTGTTGTTTTTCAATGTTGAGGTTGTTGTTGAATTTGTTGGTGTTTTTCAATGTTGAGGTTGTTGTTGAATTTGTTGGCATTTTTCAATTTTGAGGTTGTTGTTGTTTTTCAATGTTGAAGTTGTTGTTGAATTTGTTGGTGTTTTTCAATGTTGAGGTTGTTGTAGTTTTTCAATGTTGAGGTTGTTGTTGAATTTGTTGGTGTTTTTCTAAGTCGAGGTTGTTGTTGAATTTGTTGTTGTTTTTCAATGTTGAGGTTGTTGTTGAATTTGTTGGTGTTTCTCAATGTTGAGGTTGTTGTTGAATTTGTTGGTGGTTTTCAATGTTGAGGTTGTTGTTATTTATCAATGTTGAGGTTGTTGTTGAATTTTTTGTGTTTTTCATTGTTGAGGTTGCTGTTGTTTTTCAATGTTGAGGTTGTTGTTGAATTTGTTGGTGTTTTTCAATTCGAGGTTGTTGTTGAATTTGTTGCTGTTTTTCCATGTTGAAGTTGTTGTTGAATTTGTTGCTGTTTTTCAATGTTGAGGTTGTTGTTGTTTTTCAATGTTGAGGTTGCTGTTGAATTTGTTGGTATTTTTCAGTGTTGAGGTTGTTGTTGAATTTGTTGGTGTTTTTCGATGTTGAGGTTGTTGTTGTTTTTCCATGTTGAGGTTGTTGTTGAATTTGTCGGTGTTTTTCAATGTCGAGGTTGTTGTTGAATTTGTTGGTGTTTTTCAATGTTGAGGTTGTTGTTGTTTTTCCATGTTGAGGTTGTTGTTGAATTTGTCGGTGTTTTTCAATGTTGAGGTTGTTGTTGAATTTGTTGGTGTTTTACAATGTTGAGGTTGTTGTTATTTTTCAATGTTGAGGTTGTTGTTGAATTTTTCGGTGTTTTTCAATGTTGAGGTTGTTGTTGTTTTTCAATGTTGAGGTTGTTGTTGAATTTGTTGGTGTTTTTAAATGTTGAGGTTTTTGTTGAATTTGTTGGTGTTTTTCAATGTTGAGGTTGTTGTTATTTTTCAATGTTGAGGTTGTTGTTGTTTTTCAATGTTGAGGTTGTTGTTGACTTTGTTGGTGTTTTTCAAAGTCGAGGTTGTTGTTGAATTTGTTGGTGTTTTTCACTGTTGAAGTTGTTGTTGAATTTGTTGGTGTTTTTCAACGTTGAGGTTGTTTTTATTTTTCAATGTTGAGGTTGTTGTTGAATTTGTTGTTGTTTTTCAATGTTGATGTTGGTGTTGAATTTGTTTGTGTTTTTCAATGTTGAGGTTGTTGTTGTTTTTCAATGTTGAGGTTGTTGTTGAATTTGTTGGTGTTTTTCAATGTTGAGGTTGTTGTTGAATTTGTTGGTGTTTTTCAATGTTGAGGTTGTTGTTGTTTATCAATGTTGAGGTTGTTGTTCAATTTGTTGGTGTTTTTCAGTGTTGAGGTTGTTGCTGTTTTTCAATGTTGAGGTTGTTGTTGTTTTTCAATGTTGAGGTGTTTGTTGAATTTGTTGGTGTTGTTAAATGTTGAGGTTGTTGTTGAATTTGTTGGTGTTTTTCAATGTTGAGGTACTTGTTGTTTTTCAATGTTGAGGTTGTTGTTGAATTTGTTGGTGTTTTTCAATGTTGATGTTGTTGTTGAATTGTTGGTGTTTTTCAATTTTGAGGTTTTTGTTGAATTTGTTGTTGTTTTTCAATGTTGAGGTTGTTGTTGAATTTGTTGGTGTTTTTCAATGTTGAGGTTGTTGTTGTTTTTCATTGTTGAGGTTGTTGAATTTGTTGGTGTTTTTCAATGTTGAGGTTGTTGTTGAATTTGGTGTTTTTCAATGTTGAGGTTGTTGTTGTTTTTCTATGTTGAGGTTGTTGTTGAATTTGTTGGTGTTTTTCAATGTTGAGCTTGTTGTTGAATTTTTTGGTGTTTTTCAATTTTGAGGTTATTGTTGTTTTTCAATTTTGAGGTTGTTGTTGAATTTGTTGGTGTTTTTCAATGTTGAGGTTGTTGTAGTTTTTAAATGTTGAGGTTGTTGTTGAATTTGTTGGTGTTTTTCAATGTTGAGGTTGTTGTTGTTTTTCAATTTTGAGGTTGTTGTTGAATTTGTAGGTGTTTTTCTAAGTTGAGGTTGTTGTTGAATTTTTTAGTGTTTTTCAATGTTGAGGTTGTTGTTGTTTTTCAATGTTGAGGTTGTTGAATTTGTTGGTGTTTTTCAATGTCGAGGTTGTTTTTGAATCTGTTGGTGTATTTCAATGTTGAAGTTGTTGTTGAATTTGTTGGTGTTTTTCAATGTTGAGGTTGTTGTTGAATTTGTTGGTGTTTTTCAACGTTGAGGTTGTTGTTGTTTTTCAATGTTGAGGTTGCTGTTGAATTTGTTGGTGTTTTTCAGTGTTGAGGTTGTTGTTGAATTTGTTGGTGTTTTTCAATGTTGAGGTTGTTGTTATTTTTCAATGTTGAGGTTGTTGTTGAATTTTTCGGTGCTTTTCAATGTTGAGGTTGTTGTTGTTTTTCAATGTTGAGGTTGTTGTTGAATTTGTTGGTGTTTTTAAATGTTGAGGTTTTTGTTGAATTTTTTGGTGTTTTTCAATGTTGAGGTTGTTGTTATTTTTCAATGTTGAGGTTGTTGTTGAATTTGTTGGTGTTTTTCAATGTTGAGGTTGTTGTTGTTTTTCAATGTTGAGGTTGTTGTTGAATTTGTTGGTGTTTTTCAAAGTCGAGGTTGTTGTTGAATTTGTTGGTGTTTTTCAATGTTGAAGTTGTTGTTGAAATTGTTGGTGTTTTTCAATGTTGAGGTTGTTGTTGTTTTGCAATGTTGAGGTTGTTTTTATTTTTCAATGTTGAGGTTGTTGTTGAATTTGTTGTTGTTTTTCAATGTTGATGTTGGTGTTGAATTTGTTTGTGTTTTTCAATGTTGAGGTTGTTGTTGTTTTTCAATGTTGAGGTTGTTGTTGAATTTGTTGGTGTTTTTCAATGTTGAGGTTGTTGTTGAATTTGTTGGTGTTTTTCAATGTTGAGGTTGTTGTTGTTTATCAATGCTGAGGTTGTTGTTCAATTTGTTGGTGTTTTTCAGTGTTGAGGTTGTTGCTGTTTTTCAATGTTGAGGTTGTTGTTGTTTTTCAAAGTTGAGGTGTTTGTTGAATTTGTTGGTGTTTTTAAATGTTGAGGTTGTTGAATTTGTTGGTGCTTTTCAATGTTGAGGTTGTTGATCTTTTTCAATGTTGAGGTTGTTGTTGAATTTGTTGGTGTTTTTCAATGTTGAGGTACTTGTTGTTTTTCAATGTTGAGGTTGTTGTTGAATTTGTTGGTGTTTTTCAATGTTGATGTTGTTGTTGAATTGTTGGTGTTTTTCAATTTTGAGTTTGTTGTTGAATTTGTTGGTGTTTTTCAATGTTGAGGTTGTTGTTGTTTTTCATTGTTGAGGTTGTTGTTGAATTTGTTGGTGTTTTTCAATGTTGAGGTTGTTGTTGAATTTTTTGGTGTTTTTCAATTTTGAGGTTATTGTTGTTTTTCAATTTTGAGGTTGTTGTTGAATTTGTTGGTGTTTTTCAATGTTGAGGTTGTTGTAGTTTTTAAATGTTGAGGTTGTTGTTGAATTTGTTGGTGTTTTTCAATGATGAGGTTGTTGTTGTTTTTCAATTTTGAGGTTGTTGTTGAATTTGTTGGTGTTTTTCTAAGTTGAGGTTGTTGTTGAATTTGTTGGTGTTTTTCAATGTTGAGGTCTTTTTGTTTTTCAATGTTGTGGTCGTTGTTGAATTTGTTGGTGTTTTTCAATGTTGAGGTTGTTATTGTTTTTCAATGTTGAGGTTGTTGTTGAATTTGTTGATGTTTTTCAATGTTGAGGTTGTTGTTTTTTTTAGATGTTGAGGTTGTTGTTGAATTTGTTGGTGTTTTTCAATGTTGAGGTTGTTGTAGTTTTTCAATGTTGACGTTGTTGAATTTGTTGGTGTTTTTCAATGTCGAGGTTGTTTTTGAATCTGTTGGTGTATTTCAATGTTGAGGTTGTTGTTGAATTTGTTGGTGTTTTTCAATGTTGAGGTTGTTGATCTTTTTCAATGTTGAGGTTGTTGTTGAATTTGTTGGTGTTTTTCAAAGTTGAGGTACTTGTTGTTTTTCAATGTTGAGGTTGTTGTTGAATTTGTTGGTGCTTTTCAATGTTGATGTTGTTGTTGAATTGTTGGTGTGTTTCAATTTTGAGGTTGTTATTGAATTTGTTGTTGTTTTTCAATTTTGAGGTTGTTGTTGAATTTTTTGGTGTTTTTCAATGTTGAGGTTGCTGTAGTTTTTAAATGTTGAGGTTGTTGTCGAATTTGTTGGTGTTTTTCAACGTTGAGGTTGTTGTTGTTTTTCAATTTTGAGGTTGTTGTTGAATTTGTTGGTGTTTTTCTAAGTTGAGGTTGTTGAATTTGTTGGTGTTTTTCAATGTTGAGGTTGTTATTGTTGTTCAATGTTGTGGTCGTTGTTGAATTTGTTGGTGTTTTTCAATGTTGAGGTTGTTATTGTTTTTCAATGTTGAGGTTGTTGTTGAATTTGTTGATGTTTTTCAATGTTGAGGTTGTTGTTGAATTTGTTGGTTTTTTTCAATGTTGAGGTTGTTGTTGTTTTTAGATGTTGAGGTTGTTGTTGAATTTGTTGGTGTTTTTCAATGTTGAGGTTGTTGTCGTTTTTCAATGTTGAGGTTGTTGAATTTGTTGGTGTTTTTCAATGTCGAGGTTGTTTTTGAATCTGTTGGTGTATTTCAAAGTTGAAGTTGTTGTTGAATTTGTTGGTGATGTTCAATGTTGAGGTTGTTGTTGAATTTGTTGGTGTTTTTCAATGTTGAGGTTGTTGTTGTTTTTCAATGTTGAGGTTGTTGTTGAATTTGTTGGTGTTTTTAAATGTTGAGGTTGTTGTTGAATTTGTTGGTGTTTTTCAATGTTGAGGTTGTTGTTCAATTTGTTGATGTTTTTCAGTGTTGAAGTTGTTGTGGAATTTGTTGGTGTTTTTCAATGTTGAGGTTGTTGTTGTTTTTCAATGTTGAGGTTGTTGTTGAATTTGTTGGTGTTTTTCAATGTTGAGGTTGTTGTTGAATTTGTTGGTGTTATTCAATGTTGAGGTTGTTGTTTTTCAATGTTGAGGTTGTTGTTGAATTTGTTGGTGTTTTTCAATGTTGAGGTTGTTGTTGTTTTTCAATTTTGAGGTTGTTGTTGAATTTGTTGGTGTTTTTCAATGCTGAGGTTGTTGTTGAATTTGTTGGTGTTTTTCAATGTTGAGGTTGTTGCTGTTTTTCAATGTTGAGGTTGTTGTTGAATTTGTTGGTGTTTTTCAATGTTGAGGTTGTTGGTGTTTTTCAATGTTGAGGTTGTTGTTGAATTTGTTGGTATTTTTGAATGTTGAGGTTGTTGTTGTTTTTCAATGTTGAGGTTGTTGTTGAATTTGGTGGTGTTTTTCAATGTTGAGGTTATTGTTGTTTTTCAATGTTGAGGTTGTTGTTGAATTTGTTGGTGTTTTTCAATGTTGAGGTTGTTGTTGAATTTGTTGGCATTTTTCAATGTTGAGGTTGTTGTTGTTTTTCAATGTTGAAGTTGTTGTTGAATTTGTTGGTGTTTTTCAATGTTGAGGTTGTTGTAGTTTTTCTATGTTGAGGTTGTTGTTGAATTTGTTGGTGTTTTTCTAAGTCGAGGTTGTTGTTGAATTTGTTGTTGTTTTTCAATGTTGAGGTTGTTGTTGAATTTGTTGGTGTTTCTCAATGTTGAGGTTGTTGTTGAATTTGTTGGTGGTTTTCAATGTTGAGGTTGTTGTTATTTATCAATGTTGAGGTTGTTGTTGAATTTTTTGTGTTTTTCATTGTTGAGGTTGCTGTTGTTTTTCAATGTTGAGGTTGTTGTTGAATTTGTTGGTGTTTTTCAATGTCGAGGTTGTTGTTGAATTTGTTGCTGTTTTTCCATGTTGAAGTTGTTGTTGAATTTGTTGCTGTTTTTCAGTGTTGAGGTTGTTGTTGTTTTTCAATGTTGAGGTTGTTGTTGAATTTGTTGGTGTTTTTCAACGTTGAGGTTGTTGTTGTTTTTCAATGTTGAGGTTGCTGTTGAATTTGTTGGTGTTTTTCAATGTTGAGGTTGTTGTTGAATTTGTTGGCATTTTTCAATGTTGAGGTTGTTGTTGTTTTTCAATGTTGAAGTTGTTGTTGAATTTGTTGGTGTTTTTCAATGTTGAGGTTGTTGTAGTTTTTCTATGTTGAGGTTGTTGTTGAATTTGTTGGTGTTTTTCTAAGTCGAGGTTGTTGTTGAATTTGTTGTTGTTTTTCAATGTTGAGGTTGTTGTTGAATTTGTTGGTGTTTCTCAATGTTGAGGTTGTTGTTGAATTTGTTGGTGGTTTTCAATGTTGAGGTTGTTGTTATTTATCAATGTTGAGGTTGTTGTTGAATTTTTTGTGTTTTTCATTGTTGAGGTTGCTGTTGTTTTTCAATGTTGAGGTTGTTGTTGAATTTGTTGGTGTTTTTCAATGTCGAGGTTGTTGTTGAATTTGTTGCTGTTTTTCCATGTTGAAGTTGTTGTTGAATTTGTTGCTGTTTTTCAATGTTGAGGTTGTTGTTGTTTTTCAATGTTGAGGTTGTTGTTGAATTTGTTGGTGTTTTTCAACGTTGAGGTTGTTGTTGTTTTTCAATGTTGAGGTTGCTGTTGAATTTGTTGGTATTTTTCAGTGTTGAGGTTGTTCTTGAATTTGTTGGTGTTTTTCGATGTTGAGGTTGTTGTTGTTTTTCCATGTTGAGGTTGTTGTTGAATATGTCGGTGTTTTTCAATGTTGAGGTTGTTGTTGAATTTGTTGGTGTTTTTCAATGTTGAGGTTGTTGTTATTTTTCAATGTTGAGGTTGTTGTTGAATTTTTCGGTGTTTTTCAATGTTGAGGTTGTTGTTGTTTTTCAATGTTGAGGTTGTTGTTGAATTTGTCGGTGTTTTTAAATGTTGAGGTTTTTGTTGTATTTGTTGGTGATTTTCAATGTTGAGCTTGTTGTTATTTTTCAATGTTAAGGTTGTTGTTGAATTTTTTGGTGTTTTTCAATGTTGAGGTTGTTGTTGTTTTTCAATGTTGAGGTTGTTGTTGAATTTGTTGGTGTTTTTCAAAGTCGAGGTTGTTGTTGAATTTGTTGGTGTTTTTCACTGTTGAAGTTATTGTTGAAATTGTTGGTGTTTTTCAATGTTGAGGTTGTTGTTGTTTTGCAATGTTGAGGTTGTTGTTGAATTTGTTGGTGTTTTTCAACGTTGAGGTTGTTTTTATTTTTCAATGTTGAGGTTGTTGTTCAATTTGTTGTTGTTTTTCAATGTTGATGTTGCTGTTGAATTTGTTTGTGTTTTTCAATGTTGAGGTTGTTGTTGTTTTTCAATGTTGAGGTTGTTGTTGAATTTGTTGGTGTTTTTCAATGTTGAGGTTGTTGTTGAATTTGTTGGTGTTTTTCAATGTTGAGGTTGTTGTTGTTTATCAATGTTGAGGTTGTTGCTCAATTTGTTGGTGTTTTTCAGTGTTGAGGTTGTTGCTGTTTTTCAATGTTGAGGTTGTTGTTGTTTTTCAATGTTGAGGTGTTTGTTGAATTTGTTGGTGTTTTTAAATGTTGAGGTTGTTGTTGAATTTGTTGGTGTTTTTCAATGTTGAGGTACTTGTTGTTTTTCAATGTTGAGGTTGTCGTTGAATTTGTTGGTGTTTTTCAATGTTGATGTTGTTGTTGAATTGTTGGTGTTTTTCAATTTTGAGGTTTTTGTTGAATTTGTTGGTGTTTTTCAAAGTTGAGGTTGTTGTTGAATTTGTTGGTGTTTTTCAAAGTTGTGGTTGTTGTTGTTTTTCATGGTTGAGGTTGTTGTCGAATTTGTTGGTGTTTTTCAATGTTGAGGTTGTTGTTGAATTTGCTGTTTTTCAATGTTGAGGTTGTTGTTGTTTTTCTATGTTGAGGTTGTTGTTGAATTTGTTGGTGTTTTTTAATGTTGAGGTTGTGGTTGTTTTTCAATGTTGAGGTTGTTGTTGAATTTGTTGGTGTTTTTCAATGTTGAGGTTGTTGTTGAATTTTTTGGTGTTTTTCAATTTTGAGGTTGTTGTTGAATTTGTTGGTGTTTTTCAATGTTGAGGTTGTTGTAGTTTTTAAATGTTGAGGTTGTTGTTGAATTTGTTGGTGTTTTTCAATGTTGAGGTTGTTGTTGTTTTTCAATTTTGAGGTTGTTGTTGAATTTGTTGGTGTTTTTCTAAGTTGAAGTTGTTCTTGAATTTGTTGGTGTTCTTCAATGTTGAGGTTGTTGTTGTTTTTCAATGTTGTGGTCGTTGTTGAATTTGTTCGTGTTTTTCAATGTTGAGGTTGTTATTGTTTTTCAATGTTGAGGTTGTTGTTGAATTTGTTGATGTTTTTCAATGTTGAGGTTGTTGTTGAATTTGTTGGTTTTTTTCAATGTTGAGGTTGTTGTTGTTTTTAGATGTTGAGGTTGTTGTTGAATTTGTTGGTGTTTTTCAATGTTGAGGTTGTTGTAGTTTTTCAATGTTGAGGTTGTTGAATTTGTTGGTGTTTTTCAATGTCGAGGTTGTTTTTGAATCTGTTGGTGTATTTCAATGTTGAAGTTGTTGTTGAATTTGTTGGTGTTTTTCAATGTTGAGGATGTTGTTGAATTTGTTGGTGTTTTTCAACGTTGAGGTTGTTGTTGTTTTTCAATCTTGATGTTGCTGTTGAATTTGTTGGTGTTTTTCAGTGTTGAGGTTGTTGTTGAATTTGTTGGTGTTTTTCGATGTTGAGGTTGTTGTTGTTTTTCCATGTTGAGGTTGTTGTTGAATTTGTCGGTGTTTTTCAATGTTGAGGTTGTTGTTGAATTTGTTGGTGTTTTTCAATGTTGAGGTTGTTGTTATTTTTCAATGTTGAGGTTGTTGTTGAATTTTTCGGTGTTTTTCAATGTTGAGGTTGTTGTTGTTTTTCAATGTTGAGGTTGTTGTTGAATTTGTTGGTGTTTTTAAATGTTGAGGTTTTTGTTGAATTTGTTGGTGTTTTTCAATGTTGAGGTTGTTGTTATTTTTCAATGTTGAGGTTGTTGTTGAATTTGTTGGTGTTTTTCAATGTTGAGGTTGTTGTTGTTTTTCAATGTTGAGGTTGTTGTTGAATTTGTTGGTGTTTTTCAAAGTCGAGGTTGTTGTTGAATTTGTTGGTGTTTTTCAATGTTGAAGTTGTTGTTGAAATTGTTGGTGTTTTTCAATGTTGAGGTTGTTTTTATTTTTCAATGTTGAGGTTGTTGTTGAATTTGTTGTTGTTTTTCAATGTTGATGTTGGTGTTGAATTTGTTTGTGTTTTTCAATGTTGAGGTTGTTGTTGTTTTTCAATGTTGAGGTTGTTGTTGAATTTGTTTGTGTTTTTCAATGTTGAGTTTGTTGTTGAATTTGGTGGTGTTTTTCAATGTTGAGGTTGTTGTTGTTTATCAATGTTGAGGTTGTTGTTCAATTTGTTGGTGTTTTTCAGTGTTGAGGTTGTTGCTGTTTTTCAATGTTGAGGTTGTTGTTGTTTTTCAATGTTGAGGTGTTTGTTGAATTTGTTGGTGTTTTTAAATGTTGAGGTTGTGGTTGAATTTGTTGGTGTTTTTCAATGTTGAGGTTGTTGATCTTTTTCAATGTTGAGGTTGTTGTTGAATTTGTTGGTGTTTTTCAATGTTGAGGTACTTGTTGTATTTCAATGTTGAGGTTGTTGTTGAATTTGTTGGTGTTTTTCAATGTTGATGTTGTTGTTGAATTGTTGGTGTTTTTCAATTTTGAGGTTGTTGTTGAATTTGTTGTTGTTTTTCAATGTTGAGGTTGTTGTTGAATTTGTTGGTGTTTTTCAATGTTGAGGTTGTTGTTGTTTTTCATTGTTGAGGTTGTTGTTGAATATGTTGGTGTTTTTCAAAGTTGAGGTTGTTGTTGAATTTGTAGGTGTTTTTCAATGTTGAGGTTGTTGTTGTCTTTCT
This sequence comes from Isurus oxyrinchus, assembly GCA_026770705.1. Taxonomy (NCBI): domain Eukaryota; kingdom Metazoa; phylum Chordata; class Chondrichthyes; order Lamniformes; family Lamnidae; genus Isurus; species Isurus oxyrinchus. Next base: position 267,496 of record JANJGN010000518.1, on the reverse strand, counting down.
ATGTTGAGGTTGTTGTTGAATTTGTTGGTGTTTTTTAATGTTGAGGTTGTGGTTGTTTTTCAATGTTGAGGTTGTTGTTGAATTTGTTGGTGTTTTTCAATGTTGAGGTTGTTGAATTTTTTGGTGTTTTTCAATTTTGAGGTTATTGTTGTTTTTCAATTTTGAGGTTGTTGTTGAATTTGTTGGTGTTTTTCAATGTTGAGGTTGTTGTAGTTTTTAATTGTTGAGGTAATTGTTGAATTTGTTGGTGTTTTTCAATGTTGAGGTTGTTGTTGTTTTTCAATTTTGAGGTTGTTGTTGAATTTGTTGGTGTTTTTCTAAGTTGAGGTTGTTGTTGAATTTGTTGGTGTTTTTCAATGTTGAGGTTGTTGTTGTTTTTCAATGTTGTGGTCGTTGTTGAATTTGTTGGTGTTTTTCAATGTTGAGGTTGTTATTGTTTTTCAATGTTGAGGTTGTTGTTGAATTTGTTGATGTTTTTCAATGTTGAGGTTGTTGTTGAATTTGTTGTTTTTTTTCAATGTTGAGGTTGTTGTTGTTTTTAGATGTTGAGGTTGTTGTTGAATTTGTTGGTGTTTTTCAATGTTGAGGTTGTTGTAGTTTTTCAATGTTGAGGTTGTTGAATTTGTTGGTGTTTTTCAATGTCGAGGTTGTTTTTGAATCTGTTGGTGTATTTCAATGTTGAGGTTGTTAGTGAATTTGTTGGTGTTTTTCAATGTTGAGGTTGTTGATCTTTTTCAATGTTGAGGTTGTTGTTGAATTTGTTGGTGTTTTTCAGTGTTGAGGTACTTGTTGTTTTTCAATGTTGAGGTTGTTGTTGAATTTGTTGGTGTTGTTCAATGTTGATGTTGTTGTTGAATTGTTGGTGTTTTTCAATTTTGAGGTTGTTGTTGAATTTGTTGTTGTTTTTCAATGTTGAGGTTGTTATGGAATTTGTTGGTGTTTTTCAATGTTGAGGTTGTTGTTGTTTTTCATTGTTGAGGTTGTTGTTGAATTTGTTGGTGTTTTTCAATGTTGAGGTTGTTGTTGAATTTGTTGGTGTTTTTCAATGTTGAGGTTGTTGTTGTCTTTCTATGTTGAGGTTGTTGTTGAAATTGTTGGTGTTTTTTAATGTTGAGGTTGTGGTTGTTTTTCAATGTTGAGGTTGTTGTTGAATTTGTAGGTGTTTTTCAATGTTGAGGTTGTTGTTGAATTTTTTGGTGTTTTTCAATTTTGAGGTTATTGTTGTTTTTCAAATTTTGGGTTGTTGTTGAATTTGTTGGTGTTTTTCAATGTTGAGGTTGTTGTAGTTTTTAAACGTTGAGGTTGTTGTTGAATTTGTTGGTGTTTTTCAATGTTGAGGTTGTTGTAGTTTTTCAATTTTGAGGTTGTTGTTGAATTTGTTGGTGTTTTTCTAAGTTGAGGTTGTTGTTGGATTTGTTGGTTTTTTTCAATGTTGAGGTTGTTGTTGTTTTTAGATGTTGAGGTTGTTGTTGAATTTGTTGGTGTTTTTCAATGTTGAGGTTGTTGTAGTTTTTCAATGTTGAGGTTGTTGAATTTGTTGGTGTTTTTCAATGTCGAGGTTGTTTTTGAATCTGTTGGTGTATTTCAATGTTGAAGTTGTTGTTGAATTTGTTGGTGTTTTTCAATGTTGAGGTTGTTGTTGAATTTGTTGGTGTTTTTCAATGTTGAGGTTGTTGTTGTTTTTCAATGTTGAGGTTGTTGTTGAATTTGTAGGTGTTATTCAATGTTGAGGTTATTGTTGAATTTGTTGGTGTTTTTCAATGTTGAGGTTGTTGTTGAATTTGTTGGTGTTTTTCAATGTTGAAGTTGTTGTGGAATTTGTTGGTGTTTTTCAATGTTGAGGTTGTTGTTGTTTTTCAATGTTGAGGTTGTTGTTGAATTTGTTGGTGTTTTTCAATGTTGAGGTGGTTGTTGTTTTTCAATGATGAGGTTGTTGTTGAATTTGTTGGTGTTTTTCAATTTTGAGGTTGTTGCTGAATTTGTTGGTGTTTTTCAATGTTGAGGTTGTTGTTGTTTTTCAATGTTGAGGTTGTTGTTGAATTTGTTGGTGTTTTTCAATGTTGAGGTTGTTGTTGTTTTTCAATTTTGAGGTTGTTGTTGAATTTGTTGCTCTTTTTCAATGTTGAGGTTGTTGTTGAATTTGTTGGTGTTTTTCAATGTTGAGGTTGTTGTTGTTTTTCAATTTTGAGGTTGTTGTTGAATTTGCTGGTGTTTTTCAATGTTGAGGTTGTTGGTGTTTTTCAATGTAGAGGTTGTTGTTGAATTTGTTGGTGTTTTTCAATGTTGAGGTTGTTGTTGTTCTTCAATTTTGAGGTTGTTGTTGAATTTGTTGGTGTTTTTCAATGTTGAGGTTGATGTTGAATTTGTTGGTGTTTTTCAATGTTGAGGTTGTTGTTGTTTTTCAATGTTGAGGTTGTTGTTGAATTTGTTGGTGTTTTTCAATGTTGAGGTTGTTGTTGTTTTTCAATGTTGAGGTTGTTGTTGAATTTGTTGGTGTTTTTCAATGTTGAGGTTGTTGTTGAATTTGTTGGCGTTTTTCAATGTTGAGGTTGTTGTTGTTTTTCAATGTTGAAGTTGTTGTTGAATTTGTTGGTGTTTTTCAATGTTGAGGTTGTTGCAGTTTTTCAATGTTGAGGTTGTTGTTGAATTTGTTGGTGTTTTTCAAAGTCGAGGTTGTTGTTGAATTTGTTGGTGTTTTTCAATGTTGAGGTTGTTGTTGTTTTTCAATTTTGAGGTTGTTGTTGAATTTGTTGGTGTTTTTCTAAGTTGAGGTTGTTGTTGAATTTGTTGGTGTTTTTCAATGTTGAGGTTGTAGTTGTTTTTCAATGTTGTGGTCGTTGTTGAATTTGTTGGTGTTTTTCAATGTTGAGGTTGTTATTGTTTTTCAATGTTGAGGTTGTTTTGAATTTGTTGATGTTTTTCAATGTTGAGGTTGTTGTTGAATTTGTTGGTTTTTTACAAAGTTGAGGTTGTTGTTGTTTTTAGATGTTGAGGTTGTTGTTGAATTTGTTGGTGTTTTTCAATGTTGAGGTTGTTGTTATTTTTCAATGTTGAGGTTGTTGTTGAATTTTTTGGTGTTTTTCAATGTTGAGGTTGTTGTTGTTTTTCAGTGTTGATGTTGTTGTTGAATTTGTTGGTGTTTTTCAAAGTCGAGGTTGTTGTTGAATTTGTTGGTGTTTTTCAATGTTGAAGTTGTTGTTGAAATTGTTGGTGTTTTTCAATGTTGAGGTTGTTGTTGTTTTGCAATGTTGAGGTTGTTGTTGAATTTGTTGGTGTTTTTCAACGTTGAGGTTGTTTTTATTTTTCAATGTTGAGGTTGTTGTTGAATTTGTTGTTGTTTTTCAATGTTGATGTTGGTGTTGAATTTGTTTGTGTTTTTCAATGTTGAGGTTGTTGTTGTTTTTCAATGTTGAGGTTGTTGTTGAATTTGTTGGTGTTTTTCAATGTTGAGGTTGTTGTTGAATTTGTTGGTGTTTTTCAATGTTGAGGTTGTTGTTGTTTATCAATGTTGAGGTTGTTGTTCAATTTGTTGGTGTTTTTCAGTGTTGAGGTTGTTGCTGTTTTTCAACGTTGAGGTTGTTGTTGTTTTTCAATGTTGAGGTGTTTGTTGAATTTGTGGGTGTTTTTAAATGTTGAGGTAGTTGTTGAATTTGTTGGTGTTTTTCAATGTTGAGGTTGTTGATCTTTTTCAATGTTGAGGTTGTTGTTGAATTTCTTGGTGTTTTTCAATGTTGAGGTTGTTGTTGTTTTTCATTGTTGAGGTTGTTGTTGAATTTGTTGGTGTTTTTCAATGTTGAGGTTGTTGTTGAATTTGTTGGTGTTTTTCAATGTTGAGGTTGTTGTTGTTTTTCTATGTTGAGGCTGTTGTTGAATCTGTTGGTGTATTTCAATGTTGAAGTTGTTGTTGAATTTGTTGGTGTTTTTCAATGTTGAGGTTGTTGTTGAATTTGTTCGTGTTTTTCAATGTTGAGGTTGTTGTTGTTTTTCAATGTTGAGGTTGTTGTTGAATTTGCTGGTGTTATTCAATGTTGAGGTTGTTGTTGAATTTGTTGGTGTTTTTCAATGTTGAGGTTGTTGTTGTTTTTCAATGTTGAGGTTGTTGTTGAATTTGTTGGTGTTTTTCAATGTGGAAGTTGTTGTGGAATTTGTTGGTGTTTTTCAATGTTGAGCTTGTTGTTGTTTTTCAATGTTGAGGTTGTTGTTGAATTTGTTGGTGTTTTTCAATGTTGAGGTTGTTGTTGTTTTTCAATGTTGAGGTTGTTGTTGAATTTGTTGGTGTTTTTCAATGTTGAGGTTGTTGCTGAATTTGTTGGTGTTTTTCAATGTTGAGGTTGTTGTTGTTTTTCAATGTTGAGGTTGTTGTTGAATTTGTTGGTGTTTTGCAATGTTGAGGTTGTTGTTGTTTTTCAATTTTGAGGTTGTTGTTGAATTTGTTGGTGTTTTTCAATGTTGAGGTTGTTGTTGAATTTGTTGGTGTTTTTCAATGTTGAGGTTGCTGTTGTTTTTCAATTTTGAGGTTGTTGTTGAATTTGTTGGTGTTTTTCAATGTTAAGGTTGTTGGTGTTTTTCAATGTTGAGGTTGTTGTTGAATTTGTTGGTGTTTTTCAATGTTGAGGTTGTTGTTGTTTTTCAATTTTGAGGTTGTTGTTGAATTTGTTGGTGTTTTTCAATGTTGAGGTTGTTGTTGAATTTGTTGGTGTTTTTCAATGTTGAGGTTGTTGTTGTTTTTCAATGTTGAGGTTGTTGTTGAATTTGTTGGTGTTTTTCAATGTTGAGGTTGTTGTTGTTTTTCAATGTTGAGGTTGTTGTTGAATTTGTTGGTGTTTTTCAATGTTGAGGTTGTTGTTGAATTTGTTGGCGTTTTTCAATGTTGACGTTGTTGTTGTTTTTCAATGTTGAAGTTGTTGTTGAATTTGTTGGTGTTTTTCAATGTTGAGGTTGTTGCAGTTTTTCAATGTTGAGGTTGTTGTTGAATTTGTTGGTGTTTTTCAAAGTCGAGGTTGTTGTTGAATTTGTTGGTGTTTTTCAATGTTGAGGTTGTTGTTGTTTTTCAATTTTGAGGTTGTTGTTGAATTTGTTGGTGTTTTTCTAAGTTGAGGTTTTTGTTGAATTTGTTGGTGTTTTTCAATGTTGAGGTTGTTGTTGTTTTTCAGTGTTGAGGTTGTTGTTGAATTTGTTGGTGTTTTTCAATGTTGAAGTTGTTGTTGAAATTGTTGGTGTTTTTCAATGTTGAGGTTGTTGTTGTTTTGCAATGTTGAGGTTGTTGTTGAATTTGTTGGTGTTTTTCAACGTTGAGGTTGTTTTTATTTTTCAATGTTGAGGTTGTTGTTGAATTTGTTGTTGTTTTTCAATGTTGATGTTGGTGTTGAATTTGTTTGTGTTTTTCAATGTTGAGGTTGTTGTTGTTTTTCAATGTTGAGGTTGTTGTTGAATTTGTTGGTGTTTTTCAATGTTGAGGTTGTTGTTGAATTTGTTGGTGTTTTTCAATGTTGAGGTTGTTGTTGTTTATCAATGTTGAGGTTGTTGTTCAATTTGTTGGTGTTTTTCAGTGTTGAGGTTGTTGCTGTTTTCCAACGTTGAGGTTGTTGTTGTTTTTCAATGTTGAGGTGTTTGTTGAATTTGTTGGTGTTTTTAAATGTTGAGGTAGTTGTTGAATTTGTTGGTGTTTTTCAATGTTGAGGTTGTTGATCTTTTTCAATGTTGAGGTTGTTGTTGAATTTCTTGGTGTTTTTCAATGTTGAGGTTGTTGTTGTTTTTCATTGTTGAGGTTGTTGTTGAATTTGTTGGTGTTTTTCAATGTTGAGGTTGTTGTTGAATTTGTTGGTGTTTTTCAATGTTGAGGTTGTTGTTGTTTTTCTATGTTGAGGCTGTTGTTGAATCTGTTGGTGTATTTCAATGTTGAAGTTGTTGTTGAATTTGTTGGTGTTTTTCAATGTTGAGGTTGTTGTTGAATTTGTTCGTGTTTTTCAATGTTGAGGTTGTTGTTGTTTTTCAATGTTGAGGTTGTTGTTGAATTTGCTGGTGTTATTCAATGTTGAGGTTGTTGTTGAATTTGTTGGTGTTTTTCAATGTTGAGGTTGTTGTTGTTTTTCAATGTTGAGGTTGTTGTTGAATTTGTTGGTGTTTTTCAATGTTGAAGTTGTTGTGGAATTTGTTGGTGTTTTTCAATGTTGAGCTTGTTGTTGTTTTTCAATGTTGAGGTTGTTGTTGAATTTGTTGGTGTTTTTCAATGTTGAGGTTGTTGTTGTTTTTCAATGTTGAGGTTGTTGTTGAATTTGTTGGTGTTTTTCAATGTTGAGGTTGTTGCTGAATTTGTGGGTGTTTTTCAATGTTGAGGTTGTTGTTGTTTTTCAATGTTGAGGTTGTTGTTGAATTTGTTGGTGTTTTGCAATGTTGAGGTTGTTGTTGTTTTTCAATTTTGAGGTTGTTGTTGAATTTGTTGGTGTTTTTCAATGTTGAGGTTGTTGTTGAATTTGTTGGTGTTTTTCAATGTTGAGGTTGCTGTTGTTTTTCAATTTTGAGGTTGTTGTTGAATTTGTTGGTGTTTTTCAATGTTAAGGTTGTTGGTGGTTTTCAATGTTGAGGTTGTTGTTGAATTTGTTGGTGTTTTTCAATGTTGAGGTTGTTGTTGTTTTTCAATTTTGAGGTTGTTGTTGAATTTGTTGGTGTTTTTCAATGTTGAGGTTGTTGTTGAATTTGTTGGTGTTTTTCAATGTTGAGGTTGTTGTTGTTTTTCAATGTTGAGGTTGTTGTTGAATTTGTTGGTGTTTTTCAATGTTGAGGTTGTTGTTGTTTTTCAATGTTGAGGTTGTTGTTGAATTTGTTGGTGTTTTTCAATGTTGAGGTTGTTGTTGAATTTGTTGGCGTTTTTCAATGTTGACGTTGTTGTTGTTTTTCAATGTTGAAGTTGTTGTTGAATTTGTTGGTGTTTTTCAATGTTGAGGTTGTTGCAGTTTTTCAATGTTGAGGTTGTTGTTGAATTTGTTGGTGTTTTTCAAAGTCGAGGTTGTTGTTGAATTTGTTGGTGTTTTTCAATGTTGAGGTTGTTGTTGTTTTTCAATTTTGAGGTTGTTGTTGAATTTGTGGGTGTTTTTCTAAGTTGAGGTTTTTGTTGAATTTGTTGGTGTTTTTCAATGTTGAGGTTGTTGTTGTTTTTCAGTGTTGAGGTTGTTGTTGAATTTGTTGGTGTTTTTCAATGTTGAAGTTGTTGTTGAAATTGTTGGTGTTTTTCAATGTTGAGGTTGTTGTTGTTTTGCAATGTTGAGGTTGTTGTTGAATTTGTTGGTGTTTTTCAACGTTGAGGTTGTTTTTATTTTTCAATGTTGAGGTTGTTGTTGAATTTGTTGTTGTTTTTCAATGTTGATGTTGGTGTTGAATTTGTTTATGTTTTTCAATGTTGAGGTTGTTGTTGTTTTTCAATGTTGAGGTTGTTGTTGAATTTGTTGGTGTTTTTCAATGTTGAGGTTGTTGTTGAATTTGTTGGTGTTTTTCAATGTTGAGGTTGTTGTTGTTTATCAATGTTGAGGTTGTTGTTCAATTTGTTGGTGTTTTTCAGTGTTGAGGTTGTTGCTGTTTTTCAATGTTGAGGTTGTTGTTGTTTTTCAATGTTGAGGTGTTTGTTGAATTTGTTGGTGTTTTTAAATGTTGAGGTAGTTGTTGAATTTGTTGGTGTTTTTCAATGTTGAGGTTGTTGATCTTTTTCAATGTTGAGGTTGTTGTTGAATTTGTTGGTGTTTTTCAATGTTGAGGTTGTTGTTCTTTTTCATTGTTGAGGTTGTTGTTGAATTTGTTGGTGTTTTTCAATGTTGAGGTTGTTGTTGAATTTGTTGGTGTTTTTCAGTGTTGAGGTTGTTGTTGTTTTTCTATGTTGAGGTTGTTGTTGAATCTGTTGGTGTATTTCAATGTTGAAGTTGTTGTTGAATTTGTTGGTGTTTTTCAATGTTGAGGTTGTTGTTGAATTTGTTGGTGTTTTTCAATGTTGAGGTTGTTGTTGTTTTTCAATGTTGAAGTTGTTGTTGAATTTGCTGGTGTTATTCAATGTTGAGGTTGTTGTTGAATTTGTTGGTGTTTTTCAATGTTGAGGTTGTTGTTGTTTTTCAATGTTGAGGTTGTTGTTGAATTTGTTGGTGTTTTTCAATGTTGAAGTTGTTGTGGAATTTGTTGGTGTTTTACAATGTTGAGCTTGTTGTTGTTTTTCAATGTTGAGGTTGTTGTTGAATTTGTTGGTGTTTTTCAATGTTGAGGTTGTTGTTGTTTTTCAATGTTGAGGTTGTTGTTGAATTTGTTGGTGTTTTTCAATGTTGAGGTTGTTGCTGAATTTGTTGGTGTTTTTCAATGTTGAGGTTGTTGCTGTTTTTCAATGTTGAGGTTGTTGTTGAAATTGTTGGTGTTTTGCAATGTTGAGGTTGTTGTTGTTTTTCAATTTTGAGGTTGTTGTTGAATTTGTTGGTGTTTTTCAATGTTGAGGTTGTTGTTGAATTTGTTGGTGTTTTTCAATGTTGAGGTTGCTGTTGTTTTTCAATTTTGAGGTTGTTGTTGAATTTGTTGGTGTTTTTCAATGTTAAGGTTGTTGGTGGTTTTCAATGTTGAGGTTGTTGTTGAATTTGTTGGTGTTTTTCAATGTTGAGGTTGTTGTTGTGTTTCAATTTTGAGGTTGTTGTTGAATTTGTTGGTGTTTTTCAATGTTGAGGTTGTTGTTGAATTTGTTGGTGTTTTTCAATGTTGAGGTTGTTGTTGTTTTTCAATGTTGAGGTTGTTGTTGAATTTGTTGGTGTTTTTCAATGTTGAGGTTGTTGTTGTTTTTCAATGTTGAGGTTGTTGTTGAATTTGTTGGTGTTTTTCAATGTTGAGGTTGTTGTTGAATTTGTTGGCGTTTTTCAATGTTGAGGTTGTTGTTGTTTTTCAATGTTGAAGTTGTTGTTGAATTTGTTGGTGTTTTTCAATGTTGAGGTTGTTGCAGTTTTTCAATGTTGAGGTTGTTGTTGAATTTGTTGGTGTTTTTCAAAGTCGAGGTTGTTGTTGAATTTGTTGGTGTTTTTCAATGTTGAGGTTGTTGTTGTTTTTCAATTTTGAGGTTGTTGTTGAATTTGTTGGTGTTTTTCTAAGTTGAGGTTGTTGTTGAATTTGTTGGTGTTTTTCAATGTTGAGGTTGTTGTTGTTTTTCAATGTTGTGGTCGTTGTTGAATTTGTTGGTGTTTTTCAATGTTGAGGTTGTTATTGTTTTTCAATGTTGAGGTTGTTGTTGAATTTGTTGATGTTTTTCAATGTTGAGGTTGTTGTTGAATTTGTTGGTTTTTTTCAATGTTGAGGTTGTTGTTGTTTTTAGATGTTGAGGTTGTTGTTGAATTTGTTGGTGTTTTTCAATGTTGAGGTTGTTGTTATTTTTCAATGTTGAGGTTGTTGTTGAATTTTTTGGTGTTTTTCAATGTTGAGGTTGTTGTTGTTTTTCAATGTTGAGGTTCTTGTTGAATTTGTTGTTGTTTTTCAAAGTCGAGGTTGTTGTTGAATTTGTTGGTGTTTTTCAATGTTGAAGTTGTTGTTGAAATTGTTGGTGTTTTTCAATGTTGAGGTTGTTGTTGTTTTTCAATGTTGAGGTTGTTGTTGAATTTGTTGGTGTTTTTCAATGTTGAGGTTGTTGTTGAATTTGTTGGTGTTTTTCAATGTTGAGGTTGTTGTTGTTTATCAATGTTGAGGTTGTTGTTCAATTTGTTGGTGTTTTTCAGTGTTGAGGTTGTTGCTGTTTTTCAATGTTGAGGTTGTTGTTGTTTTTCAATGTTGAGGTGTTTGTTGAATTTGTTGGTGTTTTTAAATGTTGAGGTAGTTGTTGAATTTGTTGGTGTTTTTCAATGTTGAGGTTGTTGATCTTTTTCAATGTTGAGGTTGTTGTTGAATTTGTTGGTGTTTTTCAATGTTGAGGTTGTTGTTGTTTTTCATTGTTGAGGTTGTTGTTGAATTTGTTGGTGTTTTTCAATGTTGAGGTTGTTGTTGAATTTGTTGGTGTTTTTCAGTGTTGAGGTTGTTGTTGTTTTTCTATGTTGAGGTTGTTGTTGAATCTGTTGGTGCATTTCAATGTTGAAGTTGTTGTTGAATTTGTTGGTGTTTTTCAATGTTGAGGTTGTTGTTGAATTTGTTGGTGTTTTTCAATGTTGAGGTTGTTGTTGTTTTTCAATGTTGAGGTTGTTGTTGAATTTGCTGGTGTTATTCAATGTTGAGGTTGTTGTTGAATTTGTTGGTGTTTTTCAATGTTGAGGTTGTTGTTGTTTTTCAATGTTGAGGTTGTTGTTGAATTTGTTGGTGTTTTTCAATGTTGAAGTTGTTGTGGAATTTGTTGGTGTTTTACAATGTTGAGCTTGTTGTTGTTTTTCAATGTTGAGGTTGTTGTTGAATTTGTTGGTGTTTTTCAATGTTGAGGTTGTTGTTGTTTTTCAATGTTGAGGTTGTTGTTGAATTTGTTGGTGTTTTTCAATGTTGAGGTTGTTGCTGAATTTGTTGGTGTTTTTCAATGTTGAGGTTGTTGCTGTTTTTCAATGTTGAGGTTGTTGTTGAAATTGTTGGTGTTTTGCAATGTTGAGGTTGTTGTTGTTTTTCAATTTTGAGGTTGTTGTTGAATTTGTTGGTGTTTTTCAATGTTGAGGTTGTTGTTGAATTTGTTGGTGTTTTTCAATGTTGAGGTTGCTGTTGTTTTTCAATTTTGAGGTTGTTGTTGAATTTGTTGGTGTTTTTCAATGTTAAGGTTGTTGGTGGTTTTCAATGTTGAGGTTGTTGTTGAATTTGTTGGTGTTTTTCAATGTTGAGGTTGTTGTTGTGTTTCAATTTTGAGGTTGTTGTTGAATTTGTTGGTGTTTTTCAATGTTGAGGTTGTTGTTGAATTTGTTGGTGTTTTTCAATGTTGAGGTTGTTGTTGTTTTTCAATGTTGAGGTTGTTGTTGAATTTGTTGGTGTTTTTCAATGTTGAGGTTGTTGTTGTTTTTCAATGTTGAGGTTGTTGTTGAATTTGTTGGTGTTTTTCAATGTTGAGGTTGTTGTTGAATTTGTTGGCGTTTTTCAATGTTGAGGTTGTTGTTGTTTTTCAATGTTGAAGTTGTTGTTGAATTTGTTGGTGTTTTTCAATGTTGAGGTTGTTGCAGTTTTTCAATGTTGAGGTTGTTGTTGAATTTGTTGGTGTTTTTCAAAGTCGAGGTTGTTGTTGAATTTGTTGGTGTTTTTCAATGTTGAGGTTGTTGTTGTTTTTCAATTTTGAGGTTGTTGTTGAATTTGTTGGTGTTTTTCTAAGTTGAGGTTGTTGTTGAATTTGTTGGTGTTTTTCAATGTTGAGGTTGTTGTTGTTTTTCAATGTTGTGGTCGTTGTTGAATTTGTTGGTGTTTTTCAATGTTGAGGTTGTTATTGTTTTTCAATGTTGAGGTTGTTGTTGAATTTGTTGATGTTTTTCAATGTTGAGGTTGTTGTTGAATTTGTTGGTTTTTTTCAATGTTGAGGTTGTTGTTGTTTTTAGATGTTGAGGTTGTTGTTGAATTTGTTGGTGTTTTTCAATGTTGAGGTTGTTGTTATTTTTCAATGTTGAGGTTGTTGTTGAATTTTTTGGTGTTTTTCAATGTTGAGGTTGTTGTTGTTTTTCAATGTTGAGGTTCTTGTTGAATTTGTTGTTGTTTTTCAAAGTCGAGGTTGTTGTTGAATTTGTTGGTGTTTTTCAATGTTGAAGTTGTTGTTGAAATTGTTGGTGTTTTTCAATGTTGAGGTTGTTGTTGTTTTGCAATGTTGAGGTTGTTGTTGAATTTGTTGGTGTTTTTCAACGTTGAGGTTGTTTTTATTTTTCAATGTTGAGGTTGTTGTTGAATTTGTTGTTGTTTTTCAATGTTGATGTTGGTGTTGAATTTGTTTGTGTTATTCAATGTTGAGGTTGTTGTTCAATTTGTTGGTGTTTTTCAGTGTTGAGGTTGTTGCTGTTTTTCAATGTTGAGGTTGTTGTTGTTTTTCAATGTTGAGGTGTTTGTTGAATTTGTTGGTGTTTTTAAATGTTGAGGTTGTTGTTGAATTTGTTGGTGTTTTTCAATGTTGAGGTTGTTGATCTTTTTCAATGTTGAGGTTGTTGTTGAATTTGTTGGTGTTTCTCAATGTTGAGGTTGTTGTTGTTTTTCTATGTTGAGGTTGTTGTTGAATTTGTTGGTGTTTTTTAATGTTGAGGTTGTGGTTGTTTTTCAATGTTGAGGTTGTTGTTGAATTTGTTGGTGTTTTTCAATGTTGAGGTTGTTGTTGAATTTTTTGGTGTTTTTCAATTTTGAGGTTGTTGTTGAATTTGTTGGTGTTTTTCAATGTTGAGGTTGTTGTAGTTTTTAAATGTTGAGGTTGTTGTTGAATTTGTTGGTGTTTTTCAATGTTGAGGTTGTTGTTGTTTTTCAATTTTGAGGTTGTTGTTGAATTTGTTGGTGTTTTTCTAAGTTGAAGTTGTTCTTGAATTTGTTGGTGTTCTTCAATGTTGAGGTTGTTGTTGTTTTTCAATGTTGTGGTCGTTGTTGAATTTGTTCGTGTTTTTCAATGTTGAGGTTGTTATTGTTTTTCAATGTTGAGGTTGTTGTTGAATTTGTTGATGTTTTTCAATGTTGAGGTTGTTGTTGAATTTGTTGGTTTTTTTCAATGTTGAGGTTGTTGTTGTTTTTAGATGTTGAGGTTGTTGTTGAATTTGTTGGTGTTTTTCAATGTTGAGGTTGTTGTAGTTTTTCAATGTTGAGGTTGTTGAATTTGTTGGTGTTTTTCAATGTCGAGGTTGTTTTTGAATCTGTTGGTGTATTTCAATGTTGAAGTTGTTGTTGAATTTGTTGGTGTTTTTCAATGTTGAGGATGTTGTTGAATTTGTTGGTGTTTTTCAACGTTGAGGTTGTTGTTGTTTTTCAATCTTGAGGTTGCTGTTGAATTTGTTGGTGTTTTTCAGTGTTGAGGTTGTTGTTGAATTTGTTGGTGTTTTTCGATGTTGAGGTTGTTGTTGTTTTTCCATGTTGAGGTTGTTGTTGAATTTGTCGGTGTTTTTCAATGTTGAGGTTGTTGTTGAATTTGTTGGTGTTTTTCAATGTTGAGGTTGTTGTTATTTTTCAATGTTGAGGTTGTTGTTGAATTTTTCGGTGTTTTTCAATGTTGAGGTTGTTGTTGTTTTTCAATGTTGAGGTTGTTGTTGAATTTGTTGGTGTTTTTAAATGTTGAGGTTTTTGTTGAATTTGTTGGTGTTTTTCAATGTTGAGGTTGTTGTTATTTTTCAATGTTGAGGTTGTTGTTGAATTTGTTGGTGTTTTTCAATGTTGAGGTTGTTGTTGTTTTTCAATGTTGAGGTTGTTGTTGAATTTGTTGGTGTTTTTCAAAGTCGAGGTTGTTGTTGAATTTGTTGGTGTTTTTCAATGTTGAAGTTGTTGTTGAAATTGTTGGTGTTTTTCAATGTTGAGGTTGTTTTTATTTTTCAATGTTGAGGTTGTTGTTGAATTTGTTGTTGTTTTTCAATGTTGATGTTGGTGTTGAATTTGTTTGTGTTTTTCAATGTTGAGGTTGTTGTTGTTTTTCAATGTTGAGGTTGTTGTTGAATTTGTTTGTGTTTTTCAATGTTGAGTTTGTTGTTGAATTTGGTGGTGTTTTTCAATGTTGAGGTTGTTGTTGTTTATCAATGTTGAGGTTGTTGTTGAATTTGTTGGTGTTTTTCAGTGTTGAGGTTGTTGCTGTTTTTCAATGTTGAGGTTGTTGTTGTTTTTCAATGTTGAGGTGTTTGTTGAATTTGTTGGTGTTTTTAAATGTTGAGGTTGTGGTTGAATTTGTTGGTGTTTTTCAATGTTGAGGTTGTTGATCTTTTTCAATGTTGAGGTTGTTGTTGAATTTGTTGGTGTTTTTCAATGTTGAGGTACTTGTTGTATTTCAATGTTGAGGTTGTTGTTGAATTTGTTGGTGTTTTTCAATGTTGATGTTGTTGTTGAATTGTTGGTGTTTTTCAATTTTGAGGTTGTTGTTGAATTTGTTGTTGTTTTTCAATGTTGAGGTTGTTGTTGAATTTGTTGGTGTTTTTCAATGTTGAGGTTGTTGTTGTTTTTCATTGTTGAGGTTGTTGTTGAATTTGTTGGTGTTTTTCAAAGTTGAGGTTGTTGTTGAATTTGTAGGTGTTTTTCAATGTTGAGGTTGTTGTTGTCTTTCTATGTTGAGGTTGTTGTTGAATTTGTTGGTGTTTTTTAATGTTGAGGTTGTGGTTGTTTTTCAATGTTGAGGATGTTGTTGAATTTGTTGGTGTTTTTCAATGTTGAGGTTGTTGAATTTTTTGGTGTTTTTCAATTTTGAGGTTATTGTTGTTTTTCAATTTTGAGGTTGTTGTTGAATTTGTTGGTGTTTTTCAATGTTGAGGTTGTTGTAGTTTTTAATTGTTGAGGTAATTGTTGAATTTGTTGGTGTTTTTCAATGTTGAGGTTGTTGTTGTTTTTCAATTTTGAGGTTGTTGTTGAATTTGTTGGTGTTTTTCTAAGTTGAGGTTGTTGTTGAATTTGTTGGTGTTTTTCAATGTTGAGGTTGTTGTTGTTTTTCAATGTTGTGGTCGTTGTTGAATTTGTTGGTGTTTTTCAATGTTGAGGTTGTTATTGTTTTTCAATGTTGAGGTTGTTGTTGAATTTGTTGATGTTTTTCAATGTTGAGGTTGTTGTTGAATTTGTTGTTTTTTTTCAATGTTGAGGTTGTTGTTGTTTTTAGATGTTGAGGTTGTTGTTGAATTTGTTGGTGTTTTTCAATGTTGAGGTTGTTGTAGTTTTTCAATGTTGAGGTTGTTGAATTTGTTGGTGTTTTTCAATGTCGAGGTTGTTTTTGAATCTGTTGGTGTATTTCAATGTTGAGGTTGTTAGTGAATTTGTTGGTGTTTTTCAATGTTGAGGTTGTTGATCTTTTTCAATGTTGAGGTTGTTGTTGAATTTGTTGGTGTTTTTCAGTGTTGAGGTACTTGTTGTTTTTCAATGTTGAGGTTGTTGTTGAATTTGTTGGTGTTGTTCAATGTTGATGTTGTTGTTGAATTGTTGGTGTTTTTCAATTTTGAGGTTGTTGTTGAATTTGTTGTTGTTTTTCAATGTTGAGGTTGTTATGGAATTTGTTGGTGTTTTTCAATGTTGAGGTTGTTGTTGTTTTTCATTGTTGAGGTTGTTGTTGAATTTGTTGGTGTTTTTCAATGTTGAGGTTGTTGTTGAATTTGTTGGTGTTTTTCAATGTTGAGGTTGTTGTAGTTTTTAAACGTTGAGGTTGTTGTTGAATTTGTTGGTGTTTTTCAATGTTGAGGTTGTTGTAGTTTTTCAATTTTGAGGTTGTTGTTGAATTTGTTGGTGTTTTTCTAAGTTGAGGTTGTTGTTGGATTTGTTGGTTTTTTTCAATGTTGAGGTTGTTGTTGTTTTTAGATGTTGAGGTTGTTGTTGAATTTGTTGGTGTTTTGCAATGTTGAGGTTGTTGTAGTTTTTCAATGTTGAGGTTGTTGAATTTGTTGGTGTTTTTCAATGTCGAGGTTGTTTTTGAATCTGTTGGTGTATTTCAATGTTGAAGTTGTTGTTGAATTTGTTGGTGTTTTTCAATGTTGAGGTTGTTGTTGAATTTGTTGGTGTTTTTCAATGTTGAGGTTGTTGTTGTTTTTCAATGTTGAGGTTGTTGTTGAATTTGTAGGTGTTATTCAATGTTGAGGTTATTGTTGAATTTGTTGGTGTTTTTCAATGTTGAGGTTGTTGTTGAATTTGTTGGTGTTTTTCAATGTTGAAGTTGTTGTGGAATTTGTTGGTGTTTTTCAATGTTGAGGTTGTTGTTGTTTTTCAATGTTGAGGTTGTTGTTGAATTTGTTGGTGTTTTTCAATGTTGAGGTGGTTGTTGTTTTTCAATGATGAGGTTGTTGTTGAATTTGTTGGTGTTTTTCAATGTTGAGGTTGTTGCTGAATTTGTTGGTGTTTTTCAATGTTGAGGTTGTTGTTGTTTTTCAATGTTGAGGTTGTTGTTGAATTTGTTGGTGTTTTTCAATGTTGAGGTTGTTGTTGTTTTTCAATTTTGAGGTTGTTGTTGAATTTGTTGCTCTTTTTCAATGTTGAGGTTGTTGTTGAATTTGTTGGTGTTTTTCAATGTTGAGGTTGTTGTTGTTTTTCAATTTTGAGGTTGTTGTTGAATTTGCTGGTGTTTTTCAATGTTGAGGTTGTTGGTGTTTTTCAATGTTGAGGTTGTTGTTGAATTTGTTGGTGTTTTTCAATGTTGAGGTTGTTGTTGTTTTTCAATTTTGAGGTTGTTGTTGAATTTGTTGGTGTTTTTCAATGTTGAGGTTGTTGTTGAATTTGTTGGTGTTTTTCAATGATGAGGTTGTTGTTGTTTTTCAATGTTGAGGTTGTTGTTGAATTTGTTGGTGTTTTTCAATGTTGAGGTTGTTGTTGTTTTTCAATGTTGAGGTTGTTGTTGAATTTGTTGGTGTTTTTCAATGTTGAGGTTGTTGTTGAATTTGTTGGCGTTTTTCAATGTTGAGGTTGTTGTTGTTTTTCAATGTTGAAGTTGTTGTTGAATTTGTTGGTGTTTTTCAATGTTGAGGTTGTTGCAGTTTTTCAATGTTGAGGTTGTTGTTGAATTTGTTGGTGTTTTTCAAAGTCGAGGTTGTTGTTGAATTTGTTGGTGTTTTTCAATGTTGAGGTTGTTGTTGTTTTTCAATTTTGAGGTTGTTGTTGAATTTGTTGGTGTTTTTCTAAGTTGAAGTTGTTGTTGAATTTGTTGGTGTTTTTCAATGTTGAGGTTGTTGTTGTTTTTCAATGTTGTGGTCGTTGTTGAATTTGTTGGTGTTTTTCAATGTTGAGGTTGTTATTGTGTTTCAATGTTGAGGTTGTTTTGAATTTGTTGATGTTTTTCAATGTTGAGGTTGTTGTTGAATTTGTTGGTTTTTTACAAAGTTGAGGTTGTTGTTGTTTTTAGATGTTGAGGTTGTTGTTGAATTTGTTGGTGTTTTTCAATGTTGAGGTTGTTGTTATTTTTCAATGTTGAGGTTGTTGTTGAATTTTTTGGTGTTTTTCAATGTTGAGGTTGTTGTTGTTTTTCAGTGTTGAGGTTGTTGTTGAATTTGTTGGTGTTTTTCAAAGTCGAGGTTGTTGTTGAATTTGTTGGTGTTTTTCAATGTTGAAGTTGTTGTTGAAATTGTTGGTGTTTTTCAATGTTGAGGTTGTTGTTGTTTTGCAATGTTGAGGTTGTTGTTGAATTTGTTGGTGTTTTTCAACGTTGAGGTTGTTTTTATTTTTCAATGTTGAGGTTGTTGTTGAATTTGTTGTTGTTTTTCAATGTTGATGTTGGTGTTGAATTTGTTTGTGTTTTTCAATGTTGAGGTTGTTGTTGTTTTTCAATGTTGAGGTTGTTGTTGAATTTGTTGGTGTTTTTCAATGTTGAGGTTGTTGTTGAATTTGTTGGTGTTTTTCAATGTTGAGGTTGTTGTTGTTTATCAATGTTGAGGTTGTTGTTCAATTTGTTGGTGTTTTTCAGTGTTGAGGTTGTTGCTGTTTTTCAATGTTGAGGTTGTTGTTGTTTTTCAATGTTGAGGTGTTTGTTGAATTTGTTGGTGTTTTTAAATGTTGAGGTAGTTGTTGAATTTGTTGGTGTTTTTCAATGTTGAGGTTGTTGATCTTTTTCAATGTTGAGGTTGTTGTTGAATTTCTTGGTGTTTTTCAATGTTGAGGTTGTTGTTGTTTTTCATTGTTGAGGTTGTTGTTGAATTTGTTGGTGTTTTTCAATGTTGAGGTTGTTGTTGAATTTGTTGGTGTTTTTCAATGTTGAGGTTGTTGTTGTTTTTCTATGTTGAGGCTGTTGTTGAATCTGTTGGTGTATTTCAATGTTGAAGTTGTTGTTGAATTTGTTGGTGTTTTTCAATGTTGAGGTTGTTGTTGAATTTGTTCGTGTTTTTCAATGTTGAGGTTGTTGTTGTTTTTCAATGTTGAGGTTGTTGTTGAATTTGCTGGTGTTATTCAATGTTGAGGTTGTTGTTGAATTTGTTGGTGTTTTTCAATGTTGAGGTTGTTGTTGTTTTTCAATGTTGAGGTTGTTGTTGAATTTGTTGGTGTTTTTCAATGTTGACGTTGTTGTGGAATTTGTTGGTGTTTTTCAATGTTGAGCTTGTTGTTGTTTTTCAATGTTGAGGTTGTTGTTGAATTTGTTGGTGTTTTTCAATGTTGAGGTTGTTGTTGTTTTTCAATGTTGAGGTTGTTGTTGAATTTGTTGGTGTTTTTCAATGTTGAGGTCGTTGCTGAGTTTGTTGGTGTTTTTCAATGTTGAGGTTGTTGTTGTTTTTCAATGTTGAGGTTGTTGTTGAATTTGTTGGTGTTTTGCAATGTTGAGGTTGTTGTTGTTTTTCAATTTTGAGGTTGTTGTTGAATTTGTTGGTGTTTTTCAATGTTGAGGTTGTTGTTGAATTTGTTGGTGTTTTTCAATGTTGAGGTTGCTGTTGTTTTTCAATTTTGAGGTTGTTGTTGAATTTGTTGGTGTTTTTCAATGTTAAGGTTGTTGGTGTTTTTCAATGTTGAGGTTGTTGTTGAATTTGTTGGTGTTTTTCAATGTTGAGGTTGTTGTTGTTTTTCAATTTTGAGGTTGTTGTTGAATTTGTTGGTGTTTTTCAATGTTGAGGTTGTTGTTGAATTTGTTGGTGTTTTTCAATGTTGAGGTTGTTGTTGTTTTTCAATGTTGAGGTTGTTGTTGAATTTGTTGGTGTTTTTCAATGTTGAGGTTGTTGTTGTTTTTCAATGTTGAGGTTGTTGTTGAATTTGTTGGTGTTTTTCAATGTTGAGGTTGTTGTTGAATTTGTTGGCGTTTTTCAATGTTGACGTTGTTGTTGTTTTTCAATGTTGAAGTTGTTGTTGAATTTGTTGGTGTTTTTCAATGTTGAGGTTGTTGCAGTTTTTCAATGTTGAGGTTGTTGTTGAATTTGTTGGTGTTTTTCAAAGTCGAGGTTGTTGTTGAATTTGTTTGTGTTTTTCAATGTTGAGGTTGTTGTTGTTTTTCAATTTTGAGGTTGTTGTTGAATTTGTTGGTGTTTTTCTAAGATGAGGTTTTTGTTGAATTTGTTGGTGTTTTTCAATGTTGAGGTTGTTGTTGTTTTTCAGTGTTGAGGTTGTTGTTGAATTTGTTGGTGTTTTTCAATGTTGAAGTTGTTGTTGAAATTGTTGGTGTTTTTCAATGTTGAGGTTGTTGTTGTTTTGCAATGTTGAGGTTGTTGTTGAATTTGTTGGTGTTTTTCAACGTTGAGGTTGTTTTTATTTTTCAATGTTGAGGTTGTTGTTGAATTTGTTGTTGTTTTTCAATGTTGATGTTGGTGTTGAATTTGTTTATGTTTTTCAATGTTGAGGTTGTTGTTGTTTTTCAATGTTGAGTTGTTGTTGAATTTGTTGGTGTTTTTCAATGTTGAGCTTGTTGTTGAATTTGTTGGTGTTTTTCAATGTTGAGGTTGTTGTTGTTTATCAATGTTGAGGTTGTTGTTCAATTTGTTGGTGTTTTTCAGTGTTGAGGTTGTTGCTGTTTTTCAATGTTGAGGTTGTTGTTGTTTTTCAATGTTGAGGTGTTTGTTGAATTTGTTGGTGTTTTTAAATGTTGAGGTAGTTGTTGAATTTGTTGGTGTTTTTCAATGTTGAGGTTGTTGATCTTTTTCAATGTTGAGGTTGTTGTTGAATTTGTTGGTGTTTTTCAATGTTGAGGTTGTTGTTGTTTTTCATTGTTGAGGTTGTTGTTGAATTTGTTGGTGTTTTTCAATGTTGAGGTTGTTGTTGAATTTGTTGGTGTTTTTCAGTGTTGAGGTTGTTGTTGTTTTTCTATGTTGAGGTTGTTGTTGAATCTGTTGGTGTATTTCAATGTTGAAGTTGTTGTTGAATTTGTTGGTGTTTTTCAATGTTGAGGTTGTTGTTGAATTTGTTGGTGTTTTTCAATGTTGAGGTTGTTGTTGTTTTTCAATGTTGAGGTTGTTGTTGAATTTGCTGGTGTTATTCAATGTTGAGGTTGTTGTTGAATTTGTTGGTGTTTTTCAATGTTGAGGTTGTTGTTGTTTTTCAATGTTGAGGTTGTTGTTGAATTTGTTGGTGTTTTTCAATGTTGAAGTTGTTGTGGAATTTGTTGGTGTTTTTCAATGTTGAGCTTGTTGTTGTTTTTCAATGTTGAGGTTGTTGTTGAATTTGTTGGTGTTTTTCAATGTTGAGGTTGTTGTTGTTTTTCAATGTTGAGGTTGTTGTTGAATTTGTTGGTGTTTTTCAATGTTGAGGTTGTTGCTGAATTTGTTGGTGTTTTTCAATGTTGAGGTTGTTGCTGTTTTTCAATGTTGAGGTTGTTGTTGAAATTGTTGGTGTTTTGCAATGTTGAGGTTGTTGTTGTTTTTCAATTTTGAGGTTGTTGTTGAATTTGTTGGTGTTTTTCAATGTTGAGGTTGTTGTTGAATTTGTTGGTGTTTTTCAATGTTGAGGTTGCTGTTGTTTTTCAATTTTGAGGTTGTTGTTGAATTTGTTGGTGTTTTTCAATGTTAAGGTTGTTGGTGGTTTTCAATGTTGAGGTTGTTGTTGAATTTGTTGGTGTTTTTCAATGTTGAGGTTGTTGTTGTGTTTCAATTTTGAGGTTGTTGTTGAATTTGTTGGTGTTTTTCAATGTTGAGGTTGTTGTTGAATTTGTTGGTGTTTTTCAATGTTGAGGTTGTTGTTGTTTTTCAATGTTGAGGTTGTTGTTGAATTTGTTGGTGTTTTTCAATGTTGAGGTTGTTGTTGTTTTTCAATGTTGAGGTTGTTGTTGAATTTGTTGGTGTTTTTCAATGTTGAGGTTGTTGTTGAATTTGTTGGTGTTTTTCAATGTTGAGGTTGTTGTTGTTTTTCATTGTTGAGGTTGTTGTTGAATTTGTTGGTGTTTTTCAAAGTTGAGGTTGTTGTTGAATTTGTAGGTGTTTTTCAATGTTGAGGTTGTTGTTGTCTTTCTATGTTGAGGTTGTTGTTGAATTTGTTGGTGTTTTTTAATGTTGAGGTTGTGGTTGTTTTTCAATGTTGAGGATGTTGTTGAATTTGTTGGTGTTTTTCAATGTTGAGGTTGTTGAATTTTTTGGTGTTTTTCAATTTTGAGGTTATTGTTGTTTTTCAATTTTGAGGTTGTTGTTGAATTTGTTGGTGTTTTTCAATGTTGAGGTTGTTGTAGTTTTTAATTGTTGAGGTAATTGTTGAATTTGTTGGTGTTTTTCAATGTTGAGGTTGTTGTTGTTTTTCAATTTTGAGGTTGTTGTTGAATTTGTTGGTGTTTTTCTAAGTTGAGGTTGTTGTTGAATTTGTTGGTGTTTTTCAATGTTGAGGTTGTTGTTGTTTTTCAATGTTGTGGTCGTTGTTGAATTTGTTGGTGTTTTTCAATGTTGAGGTTGTTATTGTTTTTCAATGTTGAGGTTGTTGTTGAATTTGTTGATGTTTTTCAATGTTGAGGTTGTTGTTGAATTTGTTGTTTTTTTTCAATGTTGAGGTTGTTGTTGTTTTTAGATGTTGAGGTTGTTGTTGAATTTGTTGGTGTTTTTCAATGTTGAGGTTGTTGTAGTTTTTCAATGTTGAGGTTGTTGAATTTGTTGGTGTTTTTCAATGTCGAGGTTGTTTTTGAATCTGTTGGTGTATTTCAATGTTGAGGTTGTTAGTGAATTTGTTGGTGTTTTTCAATGTTGAGGTTGTTGATCTTTTTCAATGTTGAGGTTGTTGTTGAATTTGTTGGTGTTTTTCAGTGTTGAGGTACTTGTTGTTTTTCAATGTTGAGGTTGTTGTTGAATTTGTTGGTGTTGTTCAATGTTGATGTTGTTGTTGAATTGTTGGTGTTTTTCAATTTTGAGGTTGTTGTTGAATTTGTTGTTGTTTTTCAATGTTGAGGTTGTTATGGAATTTGTTGGTGTTTTTCAATGTTGAGGTTGTTGTTGTTTTTCATTGTTGAGGTTGTTGTTGAATTTGTTGGTGTTTTTCAATGTTGAGGTTGTTGTTGAATTTGTTGGTGTTTTTCAATGTTGAGGTTGTTGTAGTTTTTAAACGTTGAGGTTGTTGTTGAATTTGTTGGTGTTTTTCAATGTTGAGGTTGTTGTAGTTTTTCAATTTTGAGGTTGTTGTTGAATTTGTTGGTGTTTTTCTAAGTTGAGGTTGTTGTTGGATTTGTTGGTTTTTTTCAATGTTGAGGTTGTTGTTGTTTTTAGATGTTGAGGTTGTTGTTGAATTTGTTGGTGTTTTTCAATGTTGAGGTTGTTGTAGTTTTTCAATGTTGAGGTTGTTGAATTTGTTGGTGTTTTTCAATGTCGAGGTTGTTTTTGAATCTGTTGGTGTATTTCAATGTTGAAGTTGTTGTTGAATTTGTTGGTGTTTTTCAATGTTGAGGTTGTTGTTGAATTTGTTGGTGTTTTTCAATGTTGAGGTTGTTGTTGTTTTTCAATGTTGAGGTTGTTGTTGAATTTGTAGGTGTTATTCAATGTTGAGGTTATTGTTGAATTTGTTGGTGTTTTTCAATGTTGAGGTTGTTGTTGAATTTGTTGGTGTTTTTCAATGTTGAAGTTGTTGTGGAATTTGTTGGTGTTTTTCAATGTTGAGGTTGTTGTTGTTTTTCAATGTTGAGGTTGTTGTTGAATTTGTTGGTGTTTTTCAATGTTGAGGTGGTTGTTGTTTTTCAATGATGAGGTTGTTGTTGAATTTGTTGGTGTTTTTCAATGTTGAGGTTGTTGCTGAATTTGTTGGTGTTTTTCAATGTTGAGGTTGTTGTTGTTTTTCAATGTTGAGGTTGTTGTTGAATTTGTTGGTGTTTTTCAATGTTGAGGTTGTTGTTGTTTTTCAATTTTGAGGTTGTTGTTGAATTTGTTGCTCTTTTTCAATGTTGAGGTTGTTGTTGAATTTGTTGGTGTTTTTCAATGTTGAGGTTGTTGTTGTTTTTCAATTTTGAGGTTGTTGTTGAATTTGCTGGTGTTTTTCAATGTTGAGGTTGTTGGTGTTTTTCAATGTTGAGGTTGTTGTTGAATTTGTTGGTGTTTTTCAATGTTGAGGTTGTTGTTGTTTTTCAATTTTGAGGTTGTTGTTGAATTTGTTGGTGTTTTTCAATGTTGAGGTTGTTGTTGAATTTGTTGGTGTTTTTCAATGTTGAGGTTGTTGTTGTTTTTCAATGTTGAGGTTGTTGTTGAATTTGTTGGTGTTTTTCAATGTTGAGGTTGTTGTTGTTTTTCAATGTTGAGGTTGTTGTTGAATTTGTTGGTGTTTTTCAATGTTGAGGTTGTTGTTGAATTTGTTGGCGTTTTTCAATGTTGAGGTTGTTGTTGTTTTTCAATGTTGAAGTTGTTGTTGAATTTGTTGGTGTTTTTCAATGTTGAGGTTGTTGCAGTTTTTCAATGTTGAGGTTGTTGTTGAATTTGTTGGTGTTTTTCAAAGTCGAGGTTGTTGTTGAATTTGTTGGTGTTTTTCAATGTTGAGGTTGTTGTTGTTTTTCAATTTTGAGGTTGTTGTTGAATTTGTTGGTGTTTTTCTAAGTTGAGGTTGTTGTTGAATTTGTTGGTGTTTTTCAATGTTGAGGTTGTTGTTGTTTTTCAATGTTGTGGTCGTTGTTGAATTTGTTGGTGTTTTTCAATGTTGAGGTTGTTATTGTTTTTCAATGTTGAGGTTGTTTTGAATTTGTTGATGTTTTTCAATGTTGAGGTTGTTGTTGAATTTGTTGGTTTTTTACAAAGTTGAGGTTGTTGTTGTTTTTAGATGTTGAGGTTGTTGTTGAATTTGTTGGTGTTTTTCAATGTTGAGGTTGTTGTTATTTTTCAATGTTGAGGTTGTTGTTGAATTTTTTGGTGTTTTTCAATGTTGAGGTTGTTGTTGTTTTTCAGTGTTGAGGTTGTTGTTGAATTTGTTGGTGTTTTTCAAAGTCGAGGTTGTTGTTGAATTTGTTGGTGTTTTTCAATGTTGAAGTTGTTGTTGAAATTGTTGGTGTTTTTCAATGTTGAGGTTGTTGTTGTTTTGCAATGTTGAGGTTGTTGTTGAATTTGTTGGTGTTTTTCAACGTTGAGGTTGTTTTTATTTTTCAATGTTGAGGTTGTTGTTGAATTTGTTGTTGTTTTTCAATGTTGATGTTGGTGTTGAATTTGTTTGTGTTTTTCAATGTTGAGGTTGTTGTTGTTTTTCAATGTTGAGGTTGTTGTTGAATTTGTTGGTGTTTTTCAATGTTGAGGTTGTTGTTGAATTTGTTGGTGTTTTTCAATGTTGAGGTTGTTGTTGTTTATCAATGTTGAGGTTGTTGTTCAATTTGTTGGTGTTTTTCAGTGTTGAGGTTGTTGCTGTTTTTCAATGTTGAGGTTGTTGTTGTTTTTCAATGTTGAGGTGTTTGTTGAATTTGTTGGTGTTTTTAAATGTTGAGGTAGTTGTTGAATTTGTTGGTGTTTTTCAATGTTGAGGTTGTTGATCTTTTTCAATGTTGAGGTTGTTGTTGAATTTCTTGGTGTTTTTCAATGTTGAGGTTGTTGTTGTTTTTCATTGTTGAGGTTGTTGTTGAATTTGTTGGTGTTTTTCAATGTTGAGGTTGTTGTTGAATTTGTTGGTGTTTTTCAATGTTGAGGTTGTTGTTGTTTTTCTATGTTGAGGCTGTTGTTGAATCTGTTGGTGTATTTCAATGTTGAAGTTGTTGTTGAATTTGTTGGTGTTTTTCAATGTTGAGGTTGTTGTTGAATTTGTTCGTGTTTTTCAATG
Source organism: Isurus oxyrinchus (assembly GCA_026770705.1). Classification (NCBI taxonomy): domain Eukaryota; kingdom Metazoa; phylum Chordata; class Chondrichthyes; order Lamniformes; family Lamnidae; genus Isurus; species Isurus oxyrinchus. The sequence continues at coordinate 242,818 of JANJGN010000518.1, read as the reverse complement.
TTGAGGTTGTTGTTGTTTTTCAATGTTGAGGTTGTTGTTGAATTTGCTGGTGTTATTCAATGTTGAGGTTGTTGTTGAATTTGTTGGTGTTTTTCAATGTTGAGGTTGTTGTTGTTTTTCAATGTTGAGGTTGTTGTTGAATTTGTTGGTGTTTTTCAATGTTGACGTTGTTGTGGAATTTGTTGGTGTTTTTCAATGTTGAGCTTGTTGTTGTTTTTCAATGTTGAGGTTGTTGTTGAATTTGTTGGTGTTTTTCAATGTTGAGGTTGTTGTTGTTTTTCAATGTTGAGGTTGTTGTTGAATTTGTTGGTGTTTTTCAATGTTGAGGTTGTTGCTGAATTTGTTGGTGTTTTTCAATGTTGAGGTTGTTGTTGTTTTTCAATGTTGAGGTTGTTGTTGAATTTGTTGGTGTTTTGCAATGTTGAGGTTGTTGTTGTTTTTCAATTTTGAGGTTGTTGTTGAATTTGTTGGTGTTTTTCAATGTTGAGGTTGTTGTTGAATTTGTTGGTGTTTTTCAATGTTGAGGTTGCTGTTGTTTTTCAATTTTGAGGTTGTTGTTGAATTTGTTGGTGTTTTTCAATGTTAAGGTTGTTGGTGTTTTTCAATGTTGAGGTTGTTGTTGAATTTGTTGGTGTTTTTCAATGTTGAGGTTGTTGTTGTTTTTCAATTTTGAGTTTGTTGTTGAATTTGTTGGTGTTTTTCAATGTTGAGGTTGTTGTTGAATTTGTTGGTGTTTTTCAATGTTGAGGTTGTTGTTGTTTTTCAATGTTGAGGTTGTTGTTGAATTTGTTGGTGTTTTTCAATGTTGAGGTTGTTGTTGTTTTTCAATGTTGAGGTTGTTGTTGAATTTGTTGGTGTTTTTCAATGTTGAGGTTGTTGTTGAATTTGTTGGCGTTTTTCAATGTTGACGTTGTTGTTGTTTTTCAATGTTGAAGTTGTTGTTGAATTTGTTGGTGTTTTTCAATGTTGAGGTTGTTGCAGTTTTTCAATGTTGAGGTTGTTGTTGAATTTGTTGGTGTTTTTCAAAGTCGAGGTTGTTGTTGAATTTGTTGGTGTTTTTCAATGTTGAGGTTGTTGTTGTTTTTCAATTTTGAGGTTGTTGTTGAATTTGTTGGTGTTTTTCTAAGTTGAGGTTTTTGTTGAATTTGTTGGTGTTTTTCAATGTTGAGGTTGTTGTTGTTTTTCAGTGTTGAGGTTGTTGTTGAATTTGTTGGTGTTTTTCAATGTTGAAGTTGTTGTTGAAATTGTTGGTGTTTTTCAATGTTGAGGTTGTTGTTGTTTTGCAATGTTGAGGTTGTTGTTGAATTTGTTGGTGTTTTTCAACGTTGAGGTTGTTTTTATTTTTCAATGTTGAGGTTGTTGTTGAATTTGTTGTTGTTTTTCAATGTTGATGTTGGTGTTGAATTTGTTTATGTTTTTCAATGTTGAGGTTGTTGTTGTTTTTCAATGTTGAGGTTGTTGTTGAATTTGTTGGTGTTTTTCAATGTTGAGCTTGTTGTTGAATTTGTTGGTGTTTTTCAATGTTGAGGTTGTTGTTGTTTATCAATGTTGAGGTTGTTGTTCAATTTGTTGGTGTTTTTCAGTGTTGAGGTTGTTGCTGTTTTTCAATGTTGAGGTTGTTGTTGTTTTTCAATGTTGAGGTGTTTGTTGAATTTGTTGGTGTTTTTAAATGTTGAGGTAGTTGTTGAATTTGTTGGTGTTTTTCAATGTTGAGGTTGTTGATCTTTTTCAATGTTGAGGTTGTTGTTGAATTTGTTGGTGTTTTTCAATGTTGAGGTTGTTGTTGTTTTTCATTGTTGAGGTTGTTGTTGAATTTGTTGGTGTTTTTCAATGTTGAGGTTGTTGTTGAATTTGTTGGTGTTTTTCAGTGTTGAGGTTGTTGTTGTTTTTCTATGTTGAGGTTGTTGTTGAATCTGTTGGTGTATTTCAATGTTGAAGTTGTTGTTGAATTTGTTGGTGTTTTTCAATGTTGAGGTTGTTGTTGAATTTGTTGGTGTTTTTCAATGTTGAGGTTGTTGTTGTTTTTCAATGTTGAGGTTGTTGTTGAATTTGCTGGTGTTATTCAATGTTGAGGTTGTTGTTGAATTTGTTGGTGTTTTTCAATGTTGAGGTTGTTGTTGTTTTTCAATGTTGAGGTTGTTGTTGAATTTGTTGGTGTTTTTCAATGTTGAAGTTGTTGTGGAATTTGTTGGTGTTTTTCAATGTTGAGCTTGTTGTTGTTTTTCAATGTTGAGGTTGTTGTTGAATTTGTTGGTGTTTTTCAATGTTGAGGTTGTTGTTGTTTTTCAATGTTGAGGTTGTTGTTGAATTTGTTGGTGTTTTTCAATGTTGAGGTTGTTGCTGAATTTGTTGGTGTTTTTCAATGTTGAGGTTGTTGCTGTTTTTCAATGTTGAGGTTGTTGTTGAAATTGTTGGTGTTTTGCAATGTTGAGGTTGTTGTTGTTTTTCAATTTTGAGGTTGTTGTTGAATTTGTTGGTGTTTTTCAATGTTGAGGTTGTTGTTGAATTTGTTGGTGTTTTTCAATGTTGAGGTTGCTGTTGTTTTTCAATTTTGAGGTTGTTGTTGAATTTGTTGGTGTTTTTCAATGTTAAGGTTGTTGGTGGTTTTCAATGTTGAGGTTGTTGTTGAATTTGTTGGTGTTTTTCAATGTTGAGGTTGTTGTTGTGTTTCAATTTTGAGGTTGTTGTTGAATTTGTTGGTGTTTTTCAATGTTGAGGTTGTTGTTGAATTTGTTGGTGTTTTTCAATGTTGAGGTTGTTGTTGTTTTTCAATGTTGAGGTTGTTGTTGAATTTGTTGGTGTTTTTCAATGTTGAGGTTGTTGTTGTTTTTCAATGTTGAGGTTGTTGTTGAATTTGTTGGTGTTTTTCAATGTTGAGGTTGTTGTTGAATTTGTTGGCGTTTTTCAATGTTGAGGTTGTTGTTGTTTTTCAATGTTGAAGTTGTTGTTGAATTTGTTGGTGTTTTTCAATGTTGAGGTTGTTGCAGTTTTTCAATGTTGAGGTTGTTGTTGAATTTGTTGGTGTTTTTCAAAGTCGAGGTTGTTGTTGAATTTGTTGGTGTTTTTCAATGTTGAGGTTGTTGTTGTTTTTCAAATTTGAGGTTGTTGTTGAATTTGTTGGTGTTTTTCTAAGTTGAGGTTGTTGTTGAATTTGTTGGTGTTTTTCAATGTTGAGGTTGTTGTTGTTTTTCAATGTTGTGGTCGTTGCTGAATTTGCTGGTGTTTTTCAATGTTGAGGTTGTTATTGTTTTTCAATGTTGAGGTTGTTGTTGAATTTGTTGATGTTTTTCAATGTTGAGGTTGTTGTTGAATTTGTTGGTTTTTTTCAATGTTGAGGTTGTTGTTGTTTTTAGATGTTGAGGTTGTTGTTGAATTTGTTGGTGTTTTTCAATGTTGAGGTTGTTGTTATTTTTCAATGTTGAGGTTCTTGTTGAATTTTTTGGTGTTTTTCAATGTTGAGGTTGTTGTTGTTTTTCAATGTTGAGGTTCTTGTTGAATTTGTTGTTGTTTTTCAAAGTCGAGGTTGTTGTTGAATTTGTTGGTGTTTTTCAATGTTGAAGTTGTTGTTGAAATTGTTGGTGTTTTTCAATGTTGAGGTTGTTGTTGTTTTGCAATGTTGAGGTTGTTGTTGAATTTGTTGGTGTTTTTCAACGTTGAGGTTGTTTTTATTTTTCAATGTTGAGGTTGTTGTTGAATTTGTTGTTGTTTTTCAATGTTGATGTTGGTGTTGAATTTGTTTGTGTTATTCAATGTTGAGGTTGTTGTTGTTTTTCAATGTTGAGGTTGTTGTTGAATTTGTTGGTGTTTTTCAATGTTGAGGTTGTTGTTGAATTTGTTGGTGTTTTTCAATGTTGAGGTTGTTGTTGTTTATCAATGTTGAGGTTGTTGTTCAATTTGTTGGTGTTTTTCAGTGTTGAGGTTGTTGCTGTTTTTCAATGTTGAGGTTGTTGTTGTTTTTCAATGTTGAGGTGTTTGTTGAATTTGTTGGTGTTTTTAAATGTTGAGGTTGTTGTTGAATTTGTTGGTGTTTTTCAATGTTGAGGTTGTTGATCTTTTTCAATGTTGAGGTTGTTGTTGAATTTGTTGGTGTTTCTCAATGTTGAGGTTGTTGTTGTTTTTCTATGTTGAGGTTGTTGTTGAATTTGTTGGTGTTTTTTAATGTTGAGGTTGTGGTTGTTTTTCAATGTTGAGGTTGTTGTTGAATTTGTTGGTGTTTTTCAATGTTGAGGTTGTTGTTGAATTTTTTGGTGTTTTTCAATTTTGAGGTTATTGTTGTTTTTCAATTTTGAGGTTGTTGTTGAATTTGTTGGTGTTTTTCAATGTTGAGGTTGTTGTAGTTTTTAAATGTTGAGGTTGTTGTTGAATTTGTTGCTGTTTTTCAATGTTGAGGTTGTTGTTGTTTTTCAATGTTGAGGTGTTTGTTGAATTTGTTGGTGCTTTTAAATGTTGAGGTTGTTGTTGAATTTGTTGGTGTTTTTCACTGTTGAGGTTGTTGATCTTTTTCAATGTTGAGGTTGTTGTTGAATTTGTTGGTGTTTTTCAATTTTGAGGTTGTTGTTGTTTTTCAATTTTGAGGTTTTTGTTGAATTTGTTGGTGTTTTTCAATGTTGAGGTTGTTGAAGTTTTATCAATGTTGAGGTTGTTGTTGAATTTGTTGGTGTTTTTCAATGTTAAAGTTGTTGTTGTTTTTCAATTTTGAGGTTTTTGTTGAATTTGTTGGTGTTTTTCAATGTTGAGGTTGTCGTTGTTTTTCAATGTTGCGGTTGTTGTTGAATTTGTTGGTGTTTTTCAATGTTGAGGTTGTTGTTGTTTTTCAATGTTGAGGTTGTTGTTGAATTTGTTGGTGTTTTTCAATGTTGAGGTTGTTGTTGAATTTGTTGGTGTTTTTCAATGTTGAGGTTGTTGTTGTTTTTCAATTTTGAGGTTGTTGTTGAATTTGTTGTTTTTCAATGTTGAGGTTGTTGCAGTTTTTCAAAGTTGAGGTTGTTGTTGAAATTGTTGGTGTTTTTCAATGTTGAGGTTGTTGTTGTTTTTCAATTTAGAGGTTGTTGTTGAATTTGTTAGTGTTTTTCAATGTTGAGGTTGTTGTTGAATTTGTTGGTGTTTTTCAATGTTGAGGTTGTTGTTGTTTTTCAAAGTTGAGGTTGTTGTTGAATTTGTTGGTGTTTTTCAATGTTGAGGTTGTTGTTGAATTTGTTGGCGTTTTTCAATGTTGAGGTTGTTGTTCTTTTTCAATGTTCAGGTTGTTGTTGAATTTGTTGGTGTTTTTCAATGTTGAGGTTGTTGTAGTTTTTCAATGTTGAGGTTGTTGAATTTGTTGGTGTTTTTCAATGTCGAGGTTGTTTTTGAATCTGTTGGTGTATTTCAATGATGAAGTTGTTGTTGAATTTGTTGGTGTTTTTCAATGTCGAAGTTGTTGTTGAATTTTTTGGTGTTTTTCAATGTTGAAGTTGTTGTTGAAATTGTTGGTGTTTTTCAATGTTGAGGTTGTTGTTGTTTTGCAATGTTGAGGATGTTGTTGAATTTGTTGGTGTTTTTCAACGTTGAGGTTGTTGTTGTTTTTCAATGTTGAGGTTGTTGTTGAATTTGTTGGTGTTTTTAAATGTTGAGGTTGTTGTTGAATTTGTTGGTGTTTTTCAATGTTGAGGTTGTTGTTGAATTTGTTGGTGTTTTTCAATGTTGAAGTTGTTGTGGAATTTGTTGGTGTTTTTCAATGTTGAGGTTGTTGTTGTTTTTCAATGTTGAGGTTGTTGTTGAATTTGTTGGTGTTTTTCAATGTTGAGGTTGTTGTTGTTTTTCAATGTTGAGGTTGTTGTTGAATTTGTTGGTGTTTTTCAATGTTGACGTTGTTGTTGAATTTGTTGGTGTTTTTCAATGTTGAGGTTGTTGAAGTTTTATCAATGTTGAGGTTGTTGTTGAATTTGTTGGTGTTTTTCAATGTTAAAGTTGTTGTTGTTTTTCAATTTTGAGGTTTTTGTTGAATTTGTTGGTGTTTTTCAATGTTGAGGTTGTTGTTGTTTTTCAATGTTGAGGTTGTTGTTGAATTTGTTGGTGTTTTTCAATGTTGAGGTTGTTGTTGTTTTTCAATGTTGAGGTTGTTGTTGAATTTGTTGGTGTTTTTCAATGTTGAGGTTGTTGTTGAATTTGTTGGTGTTTTTCAATGTTGAGGTTGTTGTTGTTTTTCAATTTTGAGGTTGTTGTTGAATTTGTTGTTTTTCAATGTTGAGGTTGTTGCAGTTTTTCAAAGTTGAGGTTGTTGTTGAAATTGTTGGTGTTTTTCAATGTTGAGGTTGTTGTTGTTTTTCAATTTAGAGGTTGTTGTTGAATTTGTTAGTGTTTTTCAATGTTGAGGTTGTTGTTGAATTTGTTGGTGTTTTTCAATGTTGAGGTTGTTGTTGTTTTTCAATGTTGAGGTTGTTGTTGAATTTGTTGGTGTTTTTCAATGTTGAGGTTGTTGTTCAATTTGTTGGCGTTTTTCAATGTTGAGGTTGTTGTTCTTTTTCAATGTTCAGGTTGTTGTTGAATTTGTTGGTGTTTTTCAATGTTGAGGTTGTTGTAGTTTTTCAATGTTGAGGTTGTTGAATTTGTTGGTGTTTTTCAATGTCGAGGTTGTTTTTGAATCTGTTGGTGTATTTCAATGATGAAGTTGTTGTTGAATTTGTTGGTGTTTTTGAATGTTCAGGTTGTTGTTGAATTTGTTGGTGTTTTTGAATGTTGATTTTTTTGTTGTTTTTCAATGTTGAGGTTGTTGTTGTTTTTCAATGTTGTGGTCGTTGTTGAATTTGTTGGTGTTTTTCAATGTTGAGGTTGTTATTGCTTTTCAATGTTGAGGTTGTTGTTGAATTTGTTGATGTTTTTCAATGTTGAGGTTGTTGTTGAATTTGTTGGTTTTTTTCAATGTTGAGGTTGTTGTTGTTTTTAGATGTTGAGGTTGTTGTTGAATTTGTTGGTGTTTTTCAATGTTGAGGTTGTTGTAGTTTTTCAATGTTGAGGTTGTTGAATTTGTTGGTGTTTTTCAATGTCGAGGTTGTTTTTGAATCTGTTGGTGTATTTCAATGATGAAGTTGTTGTTGAATTTGTTGGTGTTTTTCAATGTTGAGGATGTTGTTGAATTTGTTGGTGTTTTTCAACGTTGAGGTTGTTGTTGTTTTTCAATGTTGAGGTTGCTGTTGAATTTGTTGGTGTTTTTCAGTGTTGAGGTTGTTGTTGAATTTGTTGGTGTTTTTCGATGTTGAGGTTGTTGTTGTTTTTCCATGTTGAGGTTGTTGTTGAATTTGTCGGTGTTTTTCAATGTTGAGGTTGTTGTTGAATTTGTTGGTGTTTTTCAATGTTGAGGTTGTTGTTATTTTTCAATGTTGAAGTTGTTGTTGAATTTTTCGGTGTTTTTCAATGTTGAGGTTGTTGTTGTTTTTCAATGTTGAGGTTGTTGTTGAATTTGTTGGTGTTTTTAAATGTTGAAATTTGTTGAATTTGTTGGTGTTTTTCAATGTTGAGGTTGTTGTTATTTTTCAATGTTGAGGTTGTTGTTGAACTTGTTGGTGTTTTTCAATGTTGAGGTTGTTGTTGTTTTTCAATGTTGAGGTTGTTGTTGAATTTGTAGGTGTTTTTCAAAGTCGAGGTTGTTGTTGAATTTGTTGGTGTTTTTCAATGTTGAAGTTGTTGTTGAAATTGTTGGTGTTTTTCAATGTTGAGGTTGTTTTTATTTTTCAATGTTGAGGTTGTTGTTGAATTTGTTGTTGTTTTTCAATGTTGATGTTGGTGTTGAATTTGTTTGTGTTTTTCAATGTTGAGGTTGTTGTTGTTTTTCAATGTTGAGGTTGTTGTTGAATTTGTTTGTGTTTTTCAATGTTGAGGTTGTTGTTGAATTTGTTGGTGTTTTTCAATGTTGAGGTTGTTGTTGTTTATCAATGTTGAGGTTGTTGTTCAATTTATTGGTGTTTTTCAGTGTTGAGGTTGTTGCTGTTTTTCAATGTTGAGGTTGTTGTTGTTTTTCAATGTTGAGGTTGTTGTTGAATTTGTTGGTGTTTTTAAATGTTGAGGTTGTGGTTGAATTTGTTGGTGTTTTTCAATGTTGAGGTTGTTGATCTTTTTCAATGTTGAGGTTGTTGTTGAATTTGTTGGTGTTTTTCAATGTTGAGGTACTTGTTGTTTTTCAATGTTGAGGTTGTTGTTGAATTTGTTGGTGTTTTTCAATGTTGATGTTGTTGTTGAATTGTTGGTGTTTATCAATTTTGAGGTTGTTGTTGAATTTGTTGTTGTTTTTCAATGTTGAGGTTGTTGTTGAATTTGTTGGTGTTTTTCAATGTTGAGGTTGTTGTTGTTTTACATTGTTGAGGTTGTTGTTGAATTTGTTGGTGTTTTTCAATGTTGAGGTTGTTGTTGAATTTGTAGGTGTTTTTCAATGTTGAGGTTGTTGTTGTCTTTCTATGTTGAGGTTGTTGTTGAATTTGTTGGTGTTTTTAACGTTGAGGTTGTGGTTGTTTTTCAATGTTGAGGTTGTTGTTGAATTTGTTGGTGTTTTTCAATGTTGAGGTTGTTGTTGAATTTTTTGGTGTTTTTCAATTTTGAGGTTATTGTTGTTTTTCAATTTTGAGGTTGTTGTTGAATTTGTTGGTGTTTTTCAATGTTGAGGTTGTTGTAGTTTTTAAATGTTGAGGTTGTTGTTGAATTTGTTGGTGTTTTTCAATGTTGAGGTTGTTGTTGTTTTTCAATTTTGAGGTTGTTGTTGAATTTGTTGGTGTTTTTCTAGAGTTGAGGTTGTTGTTGAATTTGTTGGTGTTTTTCAATGTTGAGGTTGTTGTTGTTTTTCAATGTTGTGGTCGTTGTTGAATTTGTTGGTGTTTTTCAATGTTGAGGTTGTTGTTGAATTTGTTGTTTTTTTCAATGTTGAGGTTGTTGTTGTTTTTAGATGTTGAGGTTGTTGTTGAATTTGTTGGTGTTTTTCAATGTTGAGGTTGTTGTAGTTTTTCAATGTTGAGGTTGTTGAATTTGTTGGTGTTTTTCAATGTCGAGGTTGTTTTTGAATCTGTTGGTGTATTTCAATGTTGAGGTTGTTGTTGAATTTGTTGGTGTTTTTCAATGTTGAGGTTGTTGATCTTTTTCAATGTTGAGGTTGTTGTTGAATTTGTTGGTGTTTTTCAGTGTTGAGGTACTTGTTGTTTTTCAATGTTGAGGTTGTTGTTGAATTTGTTGGTGTTGTTCAATGTTGATGTTGTTGTTGAATTGTTGGTGTTTTTCAATTTTGAGGTTGTTGTTGGATTTGTTGTTGTTTTTCAATGTTGAGGTTGTTATGGAATTTGTTGGTGTTTTTCAATGTTGAGGTTGTTGTTGTTTTTCATTGTTGAGGTTGTTGTTGAATTTGTTGGTGTTTTTCAATGTTGAGGTTGTTGTTGAATTTGTTGGTGTTTTTCAATGTTGAGGTTGTTGTTGTCTTTCTATGTTAAGGTTGTTGTTGAATTTGTTGGTGTTTTTTAATGTTGAGGTTGTGGTTGTTTTTCAATGTTGAGGTTGTTGTTGAATTTGTTGGTGTTTTTCAATGTTGAGGTTGTTGTTGAATTTTTTGGTGTTTTTCAATTTTGAGGTTATTGTTGTTTTTCAATTTTGAGGTTGTTGTTGAATTTGTTGGTGTTTTTCAATGTTGAGGTTGTTGTAGTTTTTAAACGTTGAGGTTGTTGTTGAATTTGTTGGTGTTTTTCAATGTTGAGGTTGTTGTAGTTTTTCAATTTTGAGGTTGTTGTTGAATTTGTTGGTGTTTTTCTAAGTTGAGGTTGTTGTTGAATTTGTTGGTTTTTTTCAATGTTGAGGTTGTTGTAGTTTTTCAATGTTGAGGTTGTTGAATTTGTTGGTATTTTCAAAGTCGAGGTTGTTTTTGAATCTGTTGGTGTATTTCAATGTTGAAGTTGTTGTTGAATTTGTTGGTGTTTTTCAATGTTGAGGTTGTTGTTGAATTTGTTGGTGTTTTTCAATGTTGAGGTTGTTGTTGTTTTTCAATGATGAGGTTGTTGTTGAATTTTTTGGTGTTATTCAATGTTGAGGTTATTGTTGAATTTGTTGGTGTTTTTCAATGTTGAGGTTGTTGTTGAATTTGTTGGTGTTTTTCAATGTTGAAGTTGTTGTGGAATTTGTTGGTGTTTTTCAATGTTGAGGTTGTTGTTGTTTTTCAATGTTGAGGTTGTTGTTGAATTTGTTGGTGTTTTTCAATGTTGAGGTGGTTGTTGTTTTTCAATGTTGAGGTTGTTGTTGAATTTGTTGGTGTTTTTCAATGTTGAGGTTGTTGCTGAATTTGTTGGTGTTTTTCAATGTTGAGGTTGTTGTTGTTTTTCAATGTTGAGGTTGTTGTTGAATTTGTTGGTGTTTTTCAATGTTGAGGTTGTTGTTGTTTTTCAATTTTGAGGTTGTTGTTGAATTTGTTGGTGTTTTTCAATGTTGAGGTTGTTGTTGAATTTGTTGGTGTTTTTCAATGTTGAGGTTGTTGTTGTTTTTCAATTTTGAGGTTGTTGTTGAATTTGTTGGTGTTTTTCAATGTTGAGGTTGTTGGTGTTTTTCAATGTTGAGGTTGTTGTTGAATTTGTTGGTGTTTTTCAATGTTGAGGTTGTTGTTGTTTTTCAATTTTTAGGTTGTTGTTGAATTTGTTGGTGTTTTTCAATGTTGAGGTTGTTGTTGAATTTGTTGGTGTTTTTCAATGTTGAGGTTGTTGTTGTTTTTCAATGTTGAGGTTGTTGTTGAATTTGTTGGTGTTTTTCAATGTTGAGGTTGTTGTTGTTTTTCAATGTTGAGGTTGTTGTTGAATTTGTTGGTGTTTTTCAATGTTGAGGTTGTTGTTGAATTTGTTGGCGTTTTTCAATGTTGAGGTTGTTGTTGTTTTTCAATGTTGAAGTTGTTGTTGAATTTGTTGGTGTTTTTCAATGTTGAGGTTGTTGCAGTTTTTCAATGTTGCGGTTGTTGTTGAATTTGTTGGTGTTTTTCAAAGTCGAGGTTGTTGTTGAATTTGTTGGTTTTTTACAAAGTTGAGGTTGTTGTTGTTTTTAGATGTTGAGGTTGTTGTTGAATTTGTTGGTGTTTTTCAATGTTGAGGTTGTTGTTATTTTTCAATGTTGAGGTTGTTGTTGAATTTGTTGGTGTTTTTCAATGTTGAGGTTGTTGTTGTTTTTCAGTTTTGAGGTTGTTGTTGAATTTGTTGGTGTTTTTCAAAGTCGAGGTTGTAGTTGAATTTGTTGGTGTTTTTCAATGTTGAAGTTGTTGTTGAAATTGTTGGTGTTTTTCAATGTTGAGGTTGTTGTTGAATTTGTTGGTGTTTTTCAATGTTGAGGTTGTTGCTGAATTTGTTGGTGTTTTTCAATGTTGAGGTGGTTGTTGTTTTTCAATGTTGAGGTTGTTGTTGAATTTGTTGGTGTTTTTCAATGTTGAGGTTGTTGCTGAATTTGTTGGTGTTTTTCAATGTTGAGGTTGTTGTTGTTTTTCAATGTTGAGGTTGTTGTTGAATTTGTTGGTGTTTTTCAATGTTGAGGTTGTTGTTGTTTTTCAATTTTGAGGTTGTTGTTGAATTTGTTGGTGTTTTTCAATGTTGAGGTTGTTGTTGAATTTGTTGGTGTTTTTCAATGTTGAGGTTGTTGTTGTTTTTCAATTTTGAGGTTGTTGTTGAATTTGTTGGTGTTTTTCAATGTTGAGGTTGTTGGTGTTTTTCAATGTTCAGGTTGTTGTTTAATTTGTTGGTGTTTTTCAATGTTGAGGTTGTTGTTGTTTTTCAATTTTGAGGTTGTTGTTGAATTTGTTGGTGTTTTTCAATATTGAGGTTGTTGTTGAATTTGTTGGTGTTTTTCAATGTTGAGGTTGTTGTTGTTTTTCAATGTTGAGGTTGTTGTTGAATTTGTTGGTGTTTTTCAATGTTGAGGTTGTTGTTGTTTTTCAATGTTGAGGTTGTTGCTGAATTTGTTGGTGTTTTTCAATGTTGAGGTTGTTGTTGAATTTGTTGGCGTTTTTCAATGTTGAGGTTGTTGCTGTTTTTCAATGTTGAAGTTGTTGTTGAATTTGTTGGTGTTTTTCAATGTTGAGGTTGTTGCAGTTTTTCAATGTTGAGGTTGTTGTTGAATTTGTTGGTGTTATTCAAAGTCGAGGTTGTTGTTGAATTTGTTGGTGTTTTTCAATGTTGAGGTTGTTGTTGTTTTTCAATTTTGAGGTTGTTGTTGAATTTGTTGGTGTTTTTCTAAGTTGAGGTTGTTGTTGAATTTGTTGGTGTTTTTCAATGTTGAGGTTGTTGTTGTTTTTCAATGTTGTGGTCGTTGTTGAATTTGCTGGTGTTTTTCAATGTTGAGGTTGTTATTGTTTTTCAATGTTGAGGTTGTTGTTGAATTTGTTGATGTTTTTCAATGTTGAGGTTGTTGTTGAATTTGTTGGTTTTTTACAAAGTTGAGGTTGTTGTTGTTTTTAGATGTTGAGGTTGTTGTTGAATTTGTTGGTGTTTTTCAATCTTGAGGTTGTTGTTATTTTTCAATGTTGAGGTTGTTGTTGAATTTTTTGGTGTTTTTCAATGTTGAGGTTGTTGTTGAATTTGTTGGTGTTTTTCAATGTTGAGGTTGTTGTTGTTTTTCAATGATGAGGTTGTTGTTGAATTTTTTGGTGTTATTCAATGTTGAGGTTATTGTTGAATTTGTTGGTGTTTTTCAATGTTGAGGTTGTTGTTGAATTTGTTGGTGTTTTTCAATGTTGAAGTTGTTGTGGAATTTGTTGGTGTTTTTCAATGTTGAGGTTGTTGTTGTTTTTCAATGTTGAGGTTGTTGTTGAATTTGTTGGTGTTTTTCAATGTTGAGGTGGTTGTTGTTTTTCAATGTTGAGGTTGTTGTTGAATTTGTTGGTGTTTTTCAATGTTGAGGTTGTTGCTGAATTTGTTGGTGTTTTTCAATGTTGAGGTTGTTGTTGTTTTTCAATGTTGAGGTTGTTGTTGAATTTGTTGGTGTTTTTCAATGTTGAGGTTGTTGTTGTTTTTCAATTTTGAGGTTGTTGTTGAATTTGTTGGTGTTTTTCAATGTTGAGGTTGTTGTTGAATTTGTTGGTGTTTTTCAATGTTGAGGTTGTTGTTGTTTTTCAATTTTGAGGTTGTTGTTGAATTTGTTGGTGTTTTTCAATGTTGAGGTTGTTGGTGTTTTTCAATGTTGAGGTTGTTGTTGAATTTGTTGGTGTTTTTCAATGTTGAGGTTGTTGTTGTTTTTCAATTTTTAGGTTGTTGTTGAATTTGTTGGTGTTTTTCAATGTTGAGGTTGTTGTTGAATTTGTTGGTGTTTTTCAATGTTGAGGTTGTTGTTGTTTTTCAATGTTGAGGTTGTTGTTGAATTTGTTGGTGTTTTTCAATGTTGAGGTTGTTGTTGTTTTTCAATGTTGAGGTTGTTGTTGAATTTGTTGGTGTTTTTCAATGTTGAGGTTGTTGTTGAATTTGTTGGCGTTTTTCAATGTTGAGGTTGTTGTTGTTTTTCAATGTTGAAGTTGTTGTTGAATTTGTTGGTGTTTTTCAATGTTGAGGTTGTTGCAGTTTTTCAATGTTGAGGTTGTTGTTGAATTTGTTGGTGTTTTTCAAAGTCGAGGTTGTTGTTGAATTTGTTGGTTTTTTACAAAGTTGAGGTTGTTGTTGTTTTTAGATGTTGAGGTTGTTGTTGAATTTGTTGTTGTTTTTCAATGTTGAGGTTGTTGTTATTTTTCAATGTTGAGGTTGTTGTTGAATTTGTTGGTGTTTTTCAATGTTGAGGTTGTTGTTGTTTTTCAGTGTTGAGGTTGTTGTTGAATTTGTTGGTGTTTTTCAAAGTCGAGGTTGTAGTTGAATTTGTTGGTGTTTTTCAATGTTGAAGTTGTTGTTGAAATTGTTGGTGTTTTTCAATGTTGAGGTTGTTGTTGAATTTGTTGGTGTTTTTCAATGTTGAGGTTGTTGCTGAATTTGTTGGTGTTTTTCAATGTTGAGGTGGTTGTTGTTTTTCAATGTTGAGGTTGTTGTTGAATTTGTTGGTGTTTTTCAATGTTGAGGTTGTTGCTGAATTTGTTGGTGTTTTTCAATGTTGAGGTTGTTGTTGTTTTTCAATGTTGAGGTTGTTGTTGAATTTGTTGGTGTTTTTCAATGTTGAGGTTGTTGTTGTTTTTCAATTTTGAGGTTGTTGTTGAATTTGTTGGTGTTTTTCAATGTTGAGGTTGTTGTTGAATTTGTTGGTGTTTTTCAATGTTGAGGTTGTTGTTGTTTTTCAATTTTGAGGTTGTTGTTGAATTTGTTGGTGTTTTTCAATGTTGAGGTTGTTGGTGTTTTTCAATGTTCAGGTTGTTGTTTAATTTGTTGGTGTTTTTCAATGTTGAGGTTGTTGTTGTTTTTCAATTTTGAGGTTGTTGTTGAATTTGTTGGTGTTTTTCAATATTGAGGTTGTTGTTGAATTTGTTGGTGTTTTTCAATGTTGAGGTTGTTGTTGTTTTTCAATGTTGAGGTTGTTGTTGAATTTGTTGGTGTTTTTCAATGTTGAGGTTGTTGTTGTTTTTCAATGTTGAGGTTGTTGCTGAATTTGTTGGTGTTTTTCAATGTTGAGGTTGTTGTTGAATTTGTTGGCGTTTTTCAATGTTGAGGTTGTTGCTGTTTTTCAATGTTGAAGTTGTTGTTGAATTTGTTGGTGTTTTTCAATGTTGAGGTTGTTGCAGTTTTTCAATGTTGAGGTTGTTGTTGAATTTGTTGGTGTTATTCAAAGTCGAGGTTGTTGTTGAATTTGTTGGTGTTTTTCAATGTTGAGGTTGTTGTTGTTTTTCAATTTTGAGGTTGTTGTTGAATTTGTTGGTGTTTTTCTAAGTTGAGGTTGTTGTTGAATTTGTTGGTGTTTTTCAATGTTGAGGTTGTTGTTGTTTTTCAATGTTGTGGTCGTTGTTGAATTTGCTGGTGTTTTTCAATGTTGAGGTTGTTATTGTTTTTCAATGTTGAGGTTGTTGTTGAATTTGTTGATGTTTTTCAATGTTGAGGTTGTTGTTGAATTTGTTGGTTTTTTACAAAGTTGAGGTTGTTGTTGTTTTTAGATGTTGAGGTTGTTGTTGAATTTGTTGGTGTTTTTCAATGTTGAGGTTGTTGTTATTTTTCAATGTTGAGGTTGTTGTTGAATTTTTTGGTGTTTTTCAATGTTGAGGTTGTTGTTGTTTTTCAGTGTTGAGGTTGTTGTTGAATTTGTTGGTGTTTTTCTAAGTCGAGGTTGTTGTTGAATTTGTTGGTGTTTTTCAATGTTGAAGTTGTTGTTGAAATTGTTGGTGTTTTTCAATGTTGAGGTTGTTGTTGTTTTGCAATGTTGAGGTTGTTGTTGAATTTGTTGGTGTTTTTCAACGTTGAGGTTGTTTTTATTTTTCAATGTTGAGGTTGTTGTTGAATTTGTTGTTGTTTTTCAATGTTGATGTTGGTGTTGAATTTGTTTGTGTTTTTCAATGTTGAGGTTGTTGTTGTTTTTCAATGTTGAGGTTGTTGTTGAATTTGTTGGTGTTTTTCAATGTTGAAGTTGTTGTGGAATTTGTTGGTGTTTTTCAATGTTGAGGTTGTTGTTGTTTTTCAATGTTGAGGTTGTTGTTGAATTTGTTGGTGTTTTTCAATGTTGAGGTGGTTGTTGTTTTTCAATGTTGAGGTTGTTGTTGAATTTGTTGGTGTTTTTCAATGTTGAGGTTGTTGCTGAATTTGTTGGTGTTTTTCAATGTTGAGGTTGTTGTTGTTTTTCAATGTTGAGGTTGTTGTTGAATTTGTTGGTGTTTTTCAATGTTGAGGTTGTTGTTGTTTTTCAATTTTGAGGTTGTTGTTGAATTTGTTGGTGTTTTTCAATGTTGAGGTTGTTGTTGAATTTGTTGGTGTTTTTCAATGTTGAGGTTGTTGTTGTTTTTCAATTTTGAGGTTGTTGTTGAATTTGTTGGTGTTTTTCAATGTTGAGGTTGTTCGTGTTTTTCAATGTTCAGGTTGTTGTTTAATTTGTTGGTGTTTTTCAATGTTGAGGTTGTTGTTGTTTTTCAATTTTGAGGTTGTTGTTGAATTTGTTGGTGTTTTTCAATATTGAGGTTGTTGTTGAATTTGTTGGTGTTTTTCAATGTTGAGGTTGTTGTTGTTTTTCAATGTTGAGGTTGTTGTTGAATTTGTTGGTGTTTTTCAATGTTGAGGTTGTTGTTGTTTTTCAATGTTGAGGTTGTTGCTGAATTTGTTGGTGTTTTTCAATGTTGAGGTTGTTGTTGAATTTGTTGGCGTTTTTCAATGTTGAGGTTGTTGCTGTTTTTCAATGTTGAAGTTGTTGTTGAATTTGTTGGTGTTTTTCAATGTTGAGGTTGTTGCAGTTTTTCAATGTTGAGGTTGTTGTTGAATTTGTTGGTGTTATTCAAAGTCGAGGTTGTTGTTGAATTTGTTGGTGTTTTTCAATGTTGAGGTTGTTGTTGTTTTTCAATTTTGAGGTTGTTGTTGAATTTGTTGGTGTTTTTCTAAGTTGAGGTTGTTGTTGAATTTGTTGGTGTTTTTCAATGTTGAGGTTGTTGTTGTTTTTCAATGTTGTGGTCGTTGTTGAATTTGCTGGTGTTTTTCAATGTTGAGGTTGTTATTGTTTTTCAATGTTGAGGTTGTTGTTGAATTTGTTGATGTTTTTCAATGTTGAGGTTGTTGTTGAATTTGTTGGTTTTTTACAAAGTTGAGGTTGTTGTTGTTTTTAGATGTTGAGGTTGTTGTTGAATTTGTTGGTGTTTTTCAATGTTGAGGTTGTTGTTATTTTTCAATGTTGAGGTTGTTGTTGAATTTTTTGGTGTTTTTCAATGTTGAGGTTGTTGTTGTTTTTCAGTGTTGAGGTTGTTGTTGAATTTGTTGGTGTTTTTCTAAGTCGAGGTTGTTGTTGAATTTGTTGGTGTTTTTCAATGTTGAAGTTGTTGTTGAAATTGTTGGTGTTTTTCAATGTTGAGGTTGTTGTTGTTTTGCAATGTTGAGGTTGTTGTTGAATTTGTTGGTGTTTTTCAACGTTGAGGTTGTTTTTATTTTTCAATGTTGAGGTTGTTGTTGAATTTGTTGTTGTTTTTCAATGTTGATGTTGGTGTTGAATTTGTTTGTGTTTTTCAATGTTGAGGTTGTTGTTGTTTTTCAATGTTGAGGTTGTTGTTGAATTTGTTGGTGTTTTTCAATGTTGAGGTTGTTGTTGAATTTGTTGGTGTTTATCAATGTTGAGGTTGTTGTTGTTTATCAATGTTGAGGTTGTTGTTCAATTTGTTGGTGTTTTTCAGTGTTGAGGTTGTTGCTGTTTTTCAATGTTGAGGTTGTTGTTGTTTTTCAATGTTGAGGTGTTTGTTGAATTTGTTGGTGTTTTTAAATGTTGAGGTAGTTGTTGAATTTGTTGGTGTTTTTCAATGTTGAGGTTGTTGATCTTTTTCAATGTTGACGTTGTTGTTGAATTTGTTGGTGTTTTTCAATGTTGAGGTTGTTGTTGTTTTTCATTGTTGAGGTTGTTGTTGAATTTGTTGGTGTTTTTCAATGTTGAGGTTGTTGTTGAATTTGTTGGTGTTTTTCAATGTTGAGGTTGTTGTTGTTTTTCTATGTTGAGGTTGTTGTTGAATCTGTTGGTGTATTTCAATGTTGAAGTTGTTGTTGAATTTGTTGGTGTTTTTCAATGTTGAGGTTGTTGTTGAATTTGTTGGTGTTTTTCAATGTTGAGGTTGTTGTTGTTTTTCAATGTTGAGGTTGTTGTTGAATTTGTTGGTGTTATTCAATGTTGAGGTTATTGTTGAATTTTTTGGTGTTTTTCAATGTTGAGGTTGTTGTTGTTTTTCAGTGTTGAGGTTGTTGTTGAATTTGTTGGTGTTTTTCAAAGTCGAGGTTGTAGTTGAATTTGTTGGTGTTTTTCAATGTTGAAGTTGTTGTTGAAATTGTTGGTGTTTTTCAATGTTGAGGTTGTTGTTGAATTTGTTGGTGTTTTTCAATGTTGAAGTTGTTGTGGAATTTGTTGGTGTTTTTCAATGTTGAGGTTGTTGTTGTTTTTCAATGTTGAGGTTGTTGTTGAATTTGTTGGTGTTTTTCAATGTTGAGGTGGTTGTTGTTTTTCAATGTTGAGGTTGTTGTTGAATTTGTTGGTGTTTTTCAATGTTGAGGTTGTTGCTGAATTTGTTGGTGTTTTTCAATGTTGAGGTTGTTGTTGTTTTTCAATGTTGAGGTTGTTGTTGAATTTGTTGGTGTTTTTCAATGTTGAGGTTGTTGTTGTTTTTCAATTTTGAGGTTGTTGTTGAATTTGTTGGTGTTTTTCAGTGTTGAGGTTGTTGTTGAATTTGTTGGTGTTTTTCAATGTTGAGGTTGTTGTTGTTTTTCAATTTTGAGGTTGTTGTTGAATTTGTTGGTGTTTTTCAATGTTGAGGTTGTTGGTGATTTTCAATGTTGAGGTTGTTGTTTAATTTGTTGGTGTTTTTCAATGTTGAGGTTGTTGTTGTTTTTCAATTTTGAGGTTGTTGTTGAATTTGTTGGTGTTTTTCAATATTGAGGTTGTTGTTGAATTTGTTGGTGTTTTTCAATGTTGAGGTTGTTGCTGTTTTTCAATGTTGAGGTTTTTGTTGAATTTGTTGGTGTTTTTCAATGTTGAGGTTGTTGTTGTTTTTCAATGTTGAGGTTGTTGCTGAATTTGTTGGTGTTTTTCAATGTTGAGGTTGTTGTTGAATTTGTTGGCGTTTTTCAATGTTGAGGTTGTTGTTGTTTTTCAATGTTGAAGTTGTTGTTGAATTTGTTGGTGTTTTTCAATGTTGAGGTTGTTGCAGTTTTTCAATGTTGAGGTTGTTGAATTTGTTGGTGTTATTCAAAGTCGAGGTTGTTGTTGAATTTGTTGGTGTTTTTCAATGTTAGAGGTTGTTGTTGTTTTTCAATTTTGAGGTTGTTGTTGAATTTGTTGGTGTTTTTCTAAGTTGAGGTTGTTGTTGAATTTGTTGGTGTTTTTCAATGTTGAGGTTGTTGTTGTTTTTCAATGTTGTGGTCGTTGTTGAATTTGTTGGTGTTTTTCAATGTTGAGGTTGTTATTGTTTTTCAATGTTGAGGTTGTTGTTGAATTTGTTGATGTTTTTCAATGTTGAGGTTGTTGTTGAATTTGTTGGTTTTTTACAAAGTTGAGGTTGTTGTTGTTTTTAGATGTTGAGGTTGTTGTTGAATTTGTTGGTGTTTTTCAATGTTGAGGTTGTTGTTATTTTTCAATGTTGAGGTTGTTGTTGAATTTTTTGGTGTTTTTCAATGTTGAGGTTGTTGTTGTTTTTCAGTGTTGAGGTTGTTGTTGAATGTGTTGGTGTTTTTCTAAGTCGAGGTTGTTGTTGAATTTGTTGGTGTTTTTCAATGTTGAAGTTGTTGTTGAAATTGTTGGTGTTTTTCAATGTTGAGGTTGTTGTTGTTTTGCAATGTTGAGGTTGTTGTTGAATTTGTTGGTGTTTTTCAACGTTGAGGTTGTTTTTATTTTTCAATGTTGAGGTTGTTGTTGAATTTGTTGTTGTTTTTCAATGTTGATGTTGGTGTTGAATTTGTTTGTGTTTTTTCAATGTTGAGGTTGTTGTTGTTTTTCAATGTTGAGGTTGTTGTTGAATTTGTTGGTGTTTTTCAATGTTGAGGTTGTTGTTGAATTTGTTGGTGTTTTTCAATGTTGAGGTTGTTGTTGTTTATCAATGTTGAGGTTGTTGTTCAATTGTTGGTGTTTTTCAGTGTTGAGGTTGTTGCTGTTTTTCAATGTTGTGGTTGTTGTTGTTTTTCAATGTTGAGGTGTTTGTTGAATTTGTTGGTGTTTTTAAATGTTGAGGTAGTTGTTGAATTTGTTGGTGTTTTTCAATGTTGAGGTTGTTGATCTTTTTCAATGTTGAGGTTGTTGTTGAATTTTTTGGTGTTTTTCAATGTTGAGGTTGTTGTTGAATTTCTTGGTGTTTTTCAATGTTGAGGTTGTTGTTGAATTTGTTGTGTTTTTCAATGTTGAGGTTGTTGTTGTTTTTCTATGTTGAGGTTGTTGTTGAATCTGTTGGTGTATTTCAATGTTGAAGTTGTTGTTGAATTTGTTGGTGTTTTTCAATGTTGAGGTTGTTGTTGAATTTGTTGGTGTTTTTCAATGTTGAGGTTGTTGTTGTTTTTCAATGTTGAGGTTGTTGTTGAATTTGTTGGTGTTATTCAATGTTGAGGTTGTTGTTGAATTTGTTGGTGTTTTTCAATGTTGAGGTTGTTGTTGTTTTTCAATGTTGAGGTTGTTGTTGAATTTGTTGGTGTTTTTTCAATGTTAGAAGTTGTTGTGGAATTTGCTGGTGTTTTTCAATGTTGAGGTTGTTGTTGTTTTTCAATGTTGAGGTTGTTGTTGAATTTGTTGGTGTTTTTCAATGTTGAGGTTGTTGTTGTTTTTCAATGTTGAGGTTGTTGTTGAATTTGTTGGTGTTTTTCAATGTTGAGGTTGTTGCTGAATTTGTTGGTGTTTTTCAATGTTGAGGTTGTTGTTGTTTTTCAATGTTGAGGTTGTTGTTGAATTTGTTGGTGTTTTTCAATGTTGAGGTTGTTGTTGTTTTTCAATTTTGAGGTTGTTGTTGAATTTGTTGGTGTTTTTCAATGTTGAGGTTGTTGTTGAATTTGTTGGTGTTCTTCAATGTTGAGGTTGCTGTTGTTTTTCAATTTTGAGGTTGTTCTTGAATTTGTTGGTGTTTTTCATGTTTAGGTTGTTGGTGTTTTTCAATGTTGAGGTTGTTGTTGAATTTGTTGTTGTTTTTCAATGTTGAGGTTGTTGTTGTTTTTCAATTTTGAGGTTGTTGTTGAATTTGTTGGTGTTTTTTCAATGTTGAGGTTGTTGTTGAATTTGTTGGTGTTTTTCAATGTTGAGGTTGTTGTTGTTTTTCAATGTTGAGGTTGTTGTTGAATTTGTTGGTGTTTTTCAATGTTGAGGTTGTTGTTGTTTTTCAATGTTGAGGTTGTTGTTGAATTTGTTGGTGTTTTTCAATGTTGAGGTTGTTGTTGAATTTGTTGGCGTTTTTCAATGTTGAGGTTGTTGTTGTTTTTCAATGTTGAAGTTGTTTTTGAATTTGTTGGTGTTTTTCAATGTTGAGGTTGTTGCAGTTTTTCAATGTTGAGGTTGTTGTTGAATTTGTTTGTGTTTTTCAAAGTCGAGGTTGCTCTTGAATTTGTTGGTGTTTTTCAATGTTGAGGTTGTTGTTGTTTTTCAATTTTGAGGTTGTTGTTGAATTTGTTGGTGTTTTTCTAAGTTGAGGTTGTTGTTGAATTTGTTGGTGTTTTTCAATGTTGAGGTTGTTGTTGTTTTTCAATGTTGTGGTCGTTGTTGAATTTGTTGGTGTTTTTTCAATGTTGAGGTTGTTATTGTTTTTCAATGTTGAGGTTGTTGTTGAATTTGTTGATGTTTTTCAATGTTGAGGTTGTTGTTGAATTTGTTGGTTTTTTTCAATGTTGAGGTTGTTGTTGTTTTTAGATGTTGAGGTTGTTGTTGAATTCGTTGGTGTTTTTCAATGTTGAGGTTGTTGTTATTTTTCAATGTTGAGGTTGTTGTTGAATTTTTGGTGTTTTTCATGTTGAGGTTGTTGTTGTTTTTCAATGTTGAGGTTGTTGTTGAATTTGTTGATGTTTTTCAAAGTCGAGGTTGTTGTTGAATTTGTTGGTGTTTTTCAATGTTGAAGTTGTTGTTGAAATTGTTGGTGTTTTTCAATGTTGAGGTTGTTGTTGTTTTGCAATGTTGAGGTTGTTGTTGAATTTGTTGGTGTTTTTCAACGTTGAGGTTGTTTTTATTTTTCAATGTTGAGGTTGTTGTTGAATTTGTTGTTGTTTTTCAATGTTGATGTTGGTGTTGAATTTGTTTGTGTTATTCAATGTTGAGGTTGTTGTTGTTTTTCAATGTTCAGGTTGTTGTTGATTTGTTGGTGTTTTTCAATGTTGAGGTTGTTTTTGAATTTGTTGGTGTTTTTCAATGTTGAGGTTGTTGTTGTTTATCAATGTTGAGGTTGTTGTTCAATTTGTTGGTGTTTTTCAGTGTTGAGGTGTTGCTGTTTTTCAATGTTGAGGTTGTTGTTGTTTTTCAATGTGAGGTGTTTGTTGAATTTGTTGGTGTTTTTAAATGTTGAGGTTGTTGTTGAATTTGTTGGTGTTTTTCAATGTTGAGGTTGTTGATCTTTTTCAATGTTGAGGTTGTTGTTGAATTTGTTGGTGTTTTTCAATGTTGAGGTTGTTGTTGTTTTTCTATGTTGAGGTTGTTGTTGAATTTGTTGGTGTTTTTTAATGTTGAGGTTGTGGTTGTTTTTCAATGTTGAGGTTGTTGTTGAATTTGTTGGTGTTTTTCAATGTTGAGGTTGTTGTTGAATTTTTTGGTGTTTTTCAATTTTGAGGTTATTGTTGTTTTTCAATTTTGAGGTTGTTGTTGAATTTGTTGGTGTTTTTTCAATGTTGAGGTTGTTGTAGTTTTTAAATGTTGAGGTTGTTGTTGAATTTGTTGCTGTTTTTCAATGTTGAGGTTGTTGTTGTTTTTCAATGTTGAGGTGTTTGTTGAATTTGTTGGTGTTTTTAAATGTTGAGGTTGTTGTTGAATTTGTTGGTGTTTTTCACTGTTGAGGTTGTTGATCTTTTTCAATGTTGAGGTTGTTGTTGAATTTGTTGGTGTTTTTCAATGTTGAGGTTGTTGTTGTTTTTCATTGTTGAGGTTGTTGTTGAATTTGTTGGTGTTTTTCAATGTTGAGGTTGTTGTTGAATTTGTTGGTGTTTTTCAATGTTGATGTTGTTGTTGTTTTTCTATGTTGAGGTTGTTGTTGAATTTGTTGGTGTTTTTTAATGTTGAGGTTGTGGTTGTTTTTCAATGTTGAGGTTGTTGGTGAATTTGTTGGTGTTTTTCAATGTTGAGGTTGTTGTTGAATTTTTTGGTGTTTTTCAATTTTGAGGTTATTGTTGTTTTTCAATTTTGAGGTTGTTGTTGAATTTGTTGGTGTTTTTCAATGTTGAGGTTGTTGTAGTTTTTAAATGTTGAGGTTGTTGTTGAATTTGTTGGTGTTTTTCAATGTTGAGGTTGTTGTTGTTTTTCAATTTTGAGGTTGTTGTTGAATTTGGTTGGTGTTTTTCTAAGTTGAGGTTTTTGTTGAATTTGTTGGTGTTTTTCAATGTTGAGGTTGTTGTTGTTTTTCAATGTTGTGGTCGTTGTTGAATTTGTTGGTGTTTTTCAATGTTGAGGTTGTTATTGTTTTTCAATGTTGAGGTTGTTGTTGAATTTGTTGATGTTTTTCAATGTTGAGGTTGTTGTTGAATTTGTTGGTTTTTTCAATGTTGAGGTTGTTGTTGTTTTTAGATGTTGAGGTTTGTTGTTGAATTTGTTGGTGTTTTTCAATGTTGAGGTTGTTGTAGTTTTTCAATGTTGAGGTTGTTGAATTTGTTGGTGTTTTTCAATGTCGAGGTTGTTTTTGAATCTGTTGGTGTATTTCAAT
This sequence comes from Isurus oxyrinchus, assembly GCA_026770705.1. Lineage (NCBI taxonomy): Eukaryota > Metazoa > Chordata > Chondrichthyes > Lamniformes > Lamnidae > Isurus > Isurus oxyrinchus. Next base: position 219,411 of record JANJGN010000518.1, on the reverse strand, counting down.
GTTGAAGTTGTTGTTGAATTTGTTGGTGTTTTTCAATGTTGAGGTTGTTGTTGAATTTGTTGATGTTTTTCAATGTTGAGGTTGTTGGTGTTTTTCAATGTTGAGGTTGTTGTTGAATTTGTTGGTGTTTTTCAATGTTGAGGTTGTTGTTGAATTTGTTGGTGTTTTTCAATGTCGAAGTTGTTGTTGAATTTTTTGGTGTTTTTCAATGTTGAAGTTGTTTCTAATTTGTTGGTGTTTTTCAATGTTGAGGTTGTTGCTGTTTTTCAATGTTGAGGTTGTTGTTGAATTTGTTCGTGTTTTTCAATGTCGAAGTTGTTGTTGAATTTTTTGGTGTTTTTCAATGTTGAAGTTGTTGTTGAAATTGTTGGTGTTTTTCAATGTTGAGGTTGTTGTTGTTTTGCAATGTTGAGGATGTTGTTGAATTTGTTGGTGTTTTTCAACGTTGAGGTTGTTTTTGTTTTTCAATGTTGAGGTTGTTGTTGAATTTGTTGGTGTTTTTCAATGTTGAGGTTGTTGTTGTTTTTCAATGTTGAGGTTGTTGTTGAATTTGTTGGTGTTTTTAAATGTTGAGGTTGTTGTTGAATTTGTTGGTGTTTTTCAATGTTGAGGTTGTTGTTGAATTTGTTGGTGTTTTTCAATGTTGAAGTTGTTGTGGAACTTGTTGGTGTTTTTCAATGTTGAGGTTGTTGTTGTTTTTCAATGTTGAGGTTGTTGTTGAATTTGTTGGGTGTTTTTCAATGTTGAGGTTGTTGTTGTTTTTCAATGTTGAGGTTGTTGTTGAATTTGTTGGTGTTTTTCAATGTTGACGTTGTTGTTGAATTTGTTGGTTTTTTTCAATGTTGAGGTTGTTGTTGTTTTTCAATGTTGAGGTTGTTGTTGAATTTGTTGGTGTTTTTCAATGTTGAGGTAGTTGTTGAATTTGTTGGTGTTTTTCAAAGTCGAGGTTGTTGTTGAATTTGTTGGTGTTTTTCAATGTTGAAGTTGTTGTTGAAATTGTTGTTGTTTTTCAATGTTGAGGTTGTTGTTGAATTTGTTGTTGTTTTTCAAAGTCGAGGTTGTTGTTGAATTTGTTGGTGTTTTTCAATGTTGAAGTTGTTGTTGAAATTGTTGGTGTTTTTCAATGTTGAGGTTGTTTTTATTTTTCAATGTTGAGGTTGTTTGTTGAATTTGTTGTTGTTTTTCAATGTTGATGTTGGTGTTGAATTTGTTTGTGTTTTTCAATGTTGAGGTTGTTGTTGTTTTTCAATGTTGAGGTTGTTGTTGAATTTGTTTGTGTTTTTCAATGTTGAGGTTGTTGTTGAATTTGTTGGTGTTTTTCAATGTTGAGGTTGTTGTTGTTTTTCAATGTTGTGGTCGTTGTTGAATTTGTTGGTGTTTTTCAATGTTGAGGTTGTTATTGTTTTTCAATGTTGAGGTTGTTGTTGAATTTGTTGATGTTTTTCAATGTTGAGGTTGTTGTTGAATTTGTTGGTTTTTTTCAATGTTGAGGTTGTTGTTGTTTTTAGATGTTGAGGTTGTTGTTGAATTTGTTGGTGTTTTTCAATGTTGAGGTTGTTGTAGTTTTTCAATGTTGAGGTTGTTGAATTTGTTGGTGTTTTTCAATGTCGAGGTTGTTTTTGAATCTGTTGGTGTATTTCAATGTTGAAGTTGTTGTTGAATTTGTTGGTGTTTTTCAATGTTGAGGTTGTTGTTGAATTTGTTGATGTTTTTCAATGTTGAGGTTGTTGGTGTTTTTCAATGTTGAGGTTGTTGTTGAATTTGTTGGTGTTTTTCAATGTTGAGGTTGTTGTTGAATTTGTTGGTGTTTTTCAATGTCGAAGTTGTTGTTGAATTTTTTGGTGTTTTTCAATGTTGAAGTTGTTTCTAATTTGTTGGTGTTTTTCAATGTTGAGGTTGTTGCTGTTTTTCAATGTTGAGGTTGTTGTTGAATTTGTTCGTGTTTTTCAATGTCGAAGTTGTTGTTGAATTTTTGGTGTTTTTCAATGTTGAAGTTGTTGTTGAAATTGTTGGTGTTTTTCAATGTTGAGGTTGTTGTTGTTTTGCAATGTTGAGGATGTTGTTGAATTTGTTGGTGTTTTTCAACGTTGAGGTTGTTTTTGTTTTTCAATGTTGAGGTTGTTGTTGAATTTGTTGGTGTTTTTCAATGTTGAGGTTGTTGTTGTTTTTCAATGTTGAGGTTGTTGTTGAATTTGTTGGTGTTTTTAAATGTTGAGGTTGTTGTTGAATTTGTTGGTGTTTTTCAATGTTGAGGTTGTTGTTGAATTTGTTGGTGTTTTTCAATGTTGAAGTTGTTGTGGAACTTGTTGGTGTTTTTCAATGTTGAGGTTGTTGTTGTTTTTCAATGTTGAGGTTGTTGTTGAATTTGTTGGTGTTTTTCAATGTTGAGGTTGTTGTTGTTTTTCAATGTTGAGGTTGTTGTTGAATTTGTTGGTGTTTTTCAATGTTGACGTTGTTGTTGAATTTGTTGGTTTTTTTCAATGTTGAGGTTGTTGTTGTTTTTCAATGTTGAGGTTGTTGTTGAATTTGTTGGTGTTTTTCAATGTTGAGGTAGTTGTTGAATTTGTTGGTGTTTTTCAAAGTCGAGGTTGTTGTTGAATTTGTTGGTGTTTTTCAATGTTGAAGTTGTTGTTGAAATTGTTGTTGTTTTTCAATGTTGAGGTTGTTGTTGAATTTGTTGTTGTTTTTCAAAGTCGAGGTTGTTGTTGAATTTGTTGGTGTTTTTCAATGTTGAAGTTGTTGTTGAAATTGTTGGTGTTTTTCAATGTTGAGGTTGTTTTTATTTTTCAATGTTGAGGTTGTTGTTGAATTTGTTGTTGTTTTTCAATGTTGATGTTGGTGTTGAATTTGTTTGTGTTTTTCAATGTTGAGGTTGTTGTTGTTTTTCAATGTTGAGGTTGTTGTTGAATTTGTTGGTGTTTTTCAATGTTGAGGTTGTTGTTGTTTATCAATGTTGAGGTTGTTGTTCAATTTGTTGGTGTTTTTCAGTGTTGAGGTTGTTGCTGTTTTTCAATGTTGAGGTTGTTGTTGTTTTTTCAATGTTGAGGTGTTTGTTGAATTTGTTGGTGGTTTTAAATTTTGAGGTTGTGGTTGAATTTGTTGGTGTTTTTCAATGTTGAGGTTGTTGATCTTTTTCAATGTTGAGGTTGTTGTTGAATTTGTTGGTGTTTTTCAATGTTGAGGTACTTGTTGTTTTTCAATGTTGAGGTTGTTGTTGAATTTGTTGGTGTTTTTCAATGTTGATGTTGTTGTTGAATTGTTGGTGTTTTTCAATTTTGAGGTTGTTGTTGAATTTGTTGTTGTTTTTCAATGTTGAGGTTGTTGTTGAATTTGTTGGTGTTTTTCAATGTTGAGGTTGTTGTTGTTTTTCATTGTTGAGGTTGTTGTTGAATTTGTTGGTGTTTTTCAATGTTGAGGTTGTTGTTGAATTTGTAGGTGTTTTTCAATGTTGAGGTTGTTGTTGTCTTTCTATGTTGAGGTTGTTGTTGAATTTGTTGGTGTTTTTTAATGTTGAGGTTGTGGTTGTTTTTCATGTTGAGGTTGTTGTTGAATTTGTTGGTGTTTTTCAATGTTGAGGTTGTTGTTGAATTTTTTGGTGTTTTTCAATTTTGAGGTTATTGTTGTTTTTCAATTTTGAGGTTGTTGTTGAATTTGTTGGTGTTTTTCAATGTTGAGATGTTGTAGTTTTTAAATGTTGAGGTTGTTGTTGAATTTGTTGGTGTTTTTCAATGTTGAGGTTGTTGTTGTTTTTCAATTTTGAGGTTGTTGTTGAATTTGTTGGTGTTTTTCTAAGTTGAGGTTGTTGTTGAATTTGTTGGTGTTTTTTCAATGTTGAGGTTGTTGTTGTTTTTCAATGTTGTGGTCGTTGTTGAATTTGTTGGTGTTTTTCAATGTTGAGGTTGTTATTGTTTTTCAATGTTGAGGTTGTTGTTGAATTTGTTGATGTTTTTCAATGTTGAGGTTGTTGTTGAATTTGTTGTTTTTTTTCAATGTTGAGGTTGCTGTTGTTTTTAGTTGAGGTTGTTGTTGAATTTGTTGGTGTTTTTCAATGTTGAGGTTGTTGTAGTTTTTAAATGTTGAGGTTGTTGTTGAATTTGTTGGTGTTTTTCAATGTTGAGGTTGTTATTGTTTTTCAATGTTGAGGTTGTTGTTGAATTTGTTGATGTTTTTCAATGTTGAGGTTGTTGTTGAATTTGTTGGTTTTTTTTCAATGTTGAGGTTGTTGTTGTTTTTAGATGTTGAGGTTGTTGTTGAATTTGTTGGTGTTTTTCAATGTTGAGGTTGTTGTAGTTTTTCAATGTTGAGGTTGTTGAATTTGTTGGTGTTTTTCAATGTCGAGGTTGTTTTTGAATCTGTTGGTGTATTTCAATGTTGAAGTTGTTGTTGAATTTGTTGGTGTTTTTCAATGTTGAGGTTGTTGTTGAATTTGTTGATGTTTTTCAATGTTGAGGTTGTTGGTGTTTTTCAATGTTGAGGTTGTTGTTGAATTTGTTGGTGTTTTTCAATGTTGAGGTTGTTGTTGAATTTGTTGGTGTTTTTCAATGTCGAAGTTGTTGTTGAATTTTTTGGTGTTTTTCAATGTTGAAGTTGTTGCTAATTTGTTGGTGTTTTTCAATGTTGAGGTTGTTGCTGTTTTTCAATGTTGAGGTTGTTGTTGAATTTGTTCGTGTTTTTCAATGTCGAAGTTGTTGTTGAAATTTTTGGTGTTTTTCAATGTTGAGGTTGTTGAATTTGTTGGTGTTTTTCAATGTCGAGGTTGTTTTTGAATCTGTTGGTGTATTTCAATGTTGAGGTTGTTGTTGAATTTGTTGGTGTTTTTCAATGTTGAGGTTGTTGATCTTTTTCAATGTTGAGGTTGTTGTTGAATTTGTTGGTGTTTTTCAGTGTTGAGGTACTTGTTGTTTTTCAATGTTGAGGTTGTTGTTGAATTTGTGGTGTTGTTCAATGTTGATGTTGTTGTTGAATGTTGGTGTTTTTCAATTTTGAGGTGTTGTTGAATTTGTTGTTGTTTTTCAATGTTGAGGTTGTTATGGAATTTGTTGGTGTTTTTCAATGTTGAGGTTGTTGTTGTTTTTCATTGTTGAGGTTGTTGTTGAATTTGTTGGTGTTTTTCAATGTTGAGGTTGTTGTTGAATTTGTTGGTGTTTTTCAATGTTGAGGTTGTTGTTGTCTTTCTATGTTGAGGTTGTTGTTGAATTTGTTGGTGTTTTTTAATGTTGAGGTTGTGGTTGTTTTTCATGTTGAGGTTGTTGTTGAATTTGTTGGTGTTTTTCAATGTTGAGGTTGTTGTTGAATTTTTTGGTGTTTTTCAATTTTGAGGTTATCGTTGTTTTTCAATTTTGAGGTTGTTGTTGAATTTGTTGGTGTTTTTCAATGTTGAGGTTGTTGTAGTTTTTAAACGTTGAGGTTGTTGTTGAATTTGTTGGTGTTTTTCAATGTTGAGGTTGTTGTAGTTTTTCAATTTTGAGGTTGTTGTTGAATTTGTTGGTGTTTTTCTATGTTGAGGTTGTTGTTGAATTTGTTGGTTTTTTTCAATGTTGAGGTTGTTGTTGTTTTTAGATGTTGAGGTTGTTGTTGAATTTGTTGGTGTTTTTCAATGTTGAGGTTGTTGTAGTTTTTCAATGTTGAGGTTGTTGAATTTGTTGGTGTTTTTCAATGTCGAGGTTGTTTTTGAATCTGTTGGTGTATTTCAATGTTGAAGTTGTTGTTGAATTTGTTGGTGTTTTGCAATGTTGAGGTTGTTGTTGAATTTGTTGGTATTTTTCAATGTTGAGGTTGTTGTTGTTTTTCAATGTTGAGTTTGTTGTTGAATTTGTTGGTGTTATTCAATGTTGAGGTTATTGTTGAATTTGTTGGTGTTTTTCAATGTTGAGGTTGTTGTTTGAATTTGTTGGTGTTTTTCAATGTTGAAGTTGTTCTGGAATTTGTTGGTGTTTTTCAATGTTGAGGTTGTTGTTGTTTTTCAATGTTGAGGTTGTTGTTGAATTTGTTGGTGTTTTTCAATGTTGAGGTGGTTGTTGTTTTTCAATGTTGAGGTTGTTGTTGAATTTGTTGGTGTTTTTCAATGTTGAGGTTGTTGCTGAATTTGTTGGTGTTTTTCAATGTTGAGGTTGGTGTTGTTTTTCAATGTTGAGGTTGTTGTTGAATTTGTTGGTGTTTTTCAATGTTGAGGTTGTTGTTGTTTTTCAATTTTGAGGTTGTTGTTGAATTTGTTGGTGTTTTTCAATGTTGAGGTTGTTGTTGAATTTGTTGGTGTTTTTCAATGTTGAGGTTGTTGTTGTTTTTCAATTTTGAGGTTGTTGTTGAATTTGTTGGTGTTTTTCAATGTTGAGGTTGTTGGTGTTTTTCAATGTTGAGGTTGTTGTTGAATTTGTTGGTGTTTTTCAATGTTGAGGTTGTTGTTGTTTTTCAATTTTGAGGTTGTTGTTGAATTTGTTGGTGTTTTTCAATGTTGAGGTTGTTGTTGAATTTGTTGGTGTTTTTCAATGTTGAGGTTGTTGTTGTTTTTCAATGTTGAGGTTGTTGTTGAATTTGTTGGTGTTTTTCAATGTTGAGGTTGTTGTTGTTTTTCAATGTTGAGGTTGTTGTTGAATTTGTTGGTGTTTTTCAATGTTGAGGTTGTTGTTGAATTTGTTGGCGTTTTTCAATGTTGAGGTTGTTGTTGTTTTTCAATGTTGAAGTTGTTGTTGAATTTGTTGGTGTTTTTCAATGTTGAGGTTGTTGCAGTTTTTCAATGTTGAGGTTGTTGTTGAATTTGTTGGTGTTTTTCAAAGTCGAGGTTGTTGTTGAATTTGTTGGTGTTTTTCAATGTTGAGGTTGTTGTTGTTTTTCAATTTTGAGGTTGTTGTTGAATTTGTTGGTGTTTTTCTAAGTTGAGGTTGTTGTTGAATTTGTTGGTGTTTTTCAATGGTGAGGTTGTTGTTGTTTTTCAATGTTGTGGTCGTTGTTGAATTTGTTGGTGTTTTTCAATGTTGAGGTTGTTATTGTTTTTCAATGTTGAGGTTGTTGTTGAATTTGTTGATATTTTTCAATGTTGAGGTTGTTGTTGAATTTGTTGGTTTTTTACAAAGTTGAGGTTGTTGTTGTTTTTAGATGTTGAGGTTGTTGTTGAATTTGTTGGTGTTTTTCAATGTTGAGGCTGTTGTTATTTTTCAATGTTGAGGTTGTTGTTGAATTTTTTGGTGTTTTTCAATGTTGAGTTGTTGTTGTTTTTCAGTGTTGAGGTTGTTGTTGAATTTGTTAGTGTTTTTCAAAGTCGAGGTTGTTGTTGAATTTGTTGGTGTTTTTCAATGTTGAAGTTGTTGTTGAAATTGTTGGTGTTTTTCAATGTTGAGGTTGTTGTTGTTTTGCAATGTTGAGGTTGTTGTTGAATTTGTTGGTGTTTTTCAACGTTGAGGTTGTTTTTATTTTTCAATGTTGAGGTTGTTGTTGAATTTCTTGTTGTTTTTCAATGTTGATGTTGGTGTTGAATTTGTTTGTGTTTTTCAATGTTGAGGTTGTTGTTGTTTTTCAATGTTGAGGTTGTTGTTGAATTTGTTGGTGTTTTTCAATGTTGAGGTTGTTGTTGAATTTGTTGGTGTTTTTCAATGTTGAGGTTGTTGTTGTTTATCAATGTTGAGGTTGTTGTTCAATTTGTTGGTGTTTTTCAGTGTTGAGGTATTTGCTGTTTTTCAATGTTGAGGTTGTTGTTGTTTTTCAATGTTGAGGTGTTTGTTGAATTTGTTGGTGTTTTTAAATGTTGAGGTAGTTGTTGAATTTGTTGGTGTTTTTCAATGTTGAGGTTGTTGATCTTTTTCAATGTTGAGGTTGTTGTTGAATTTGTTGGTGTTTTTCAATGTTGAGGTTTTTGTTGTTTTTCATTGGTGAGGTTAATGTTGAATTTGTTGGTGTTTTTCAATGTTGAGGTTGTTGTTGAATTTGTTGGTGTTTTTCAATGTTGAGGTTGTTGTTGTTTTTCTATGTTGAGGTTGTTGTTGAATCTGTTGGTGTATTTCAATGTTGAAGTTGTTGTTGAATTTGTTGGTGTTTTTCAATGTTGAGGTTGTTGTTGAATTTGTTGGTGTTTTTCAATGTTGAGGTTGTTGTTGTTTTTCAATTTTGAGGTTGTTGTTGAATTTGTTGGTGTTTTTCTAAGTTGAGGTTGTTGTTGAATTTGTTGGTGTTTTTCAATGTTGAGGTTGTTGTTGTTTTTCAATGTTGTGGTCGTTGTTGAATTTGTTGGTGTTTTTCAATGTTGAGGTTGTTATTGTTTTTCAATGTTGAGGTTGTTGTTGAATTTGTTGATATTTTTCAATGTTGAGGTTGTTGTTGAATTTGTTGGTTTTTTGCAAAGTTGAGGTTGTTGTTGTTTTTAGATGTTGAGGTTGTTGTTGAATTTGTTGGTGTTTTTCAATGTTGAGGTTGTTGTTATTTTTCAATGTTGAGGTTGTTGTTGAATTTTTTGGTGTTTTTCAATGTTGAGGTTGTTGTTGTTTTTCAGTGTTGAGGTTGTTGTTGAATTTGTTAGTGTTTTTCAAAGTCGAGGTTGTTGTTGAATTTGTTGGTGTTTTTCAATGTTGAAGTTGTTGTTGAAATTGTTGGTGTTTTTCAATGTTGAGGTTGTTGTTGTTTTGCATTGTTGAGGTTGTTGTTGAATTTGTTGGTGTTTTTCAACGTTGAGGTTGTTTTTATTTTTCAATGTTGAGGTTGTTGTTGAATTTCTTGTTGTTTTTCAATGTTGATGTTGGTGTTGAATTTGTTTGTGTTTTTCAATGTTGAGGTTGTTGTTGTTTTTCAATGTTGAGGTTGTTGGTGTTTTTCAATGTTGAGGTTGTTGTTGAATTTGTTGGTGTTTTTCAATGTTGAGGTTGTTGTTGTTTATCAATGTTGAGGTTGTTGTTCAATTTGTTGGTGTTTTTCAGTGTTGAGGTTGTTGCTGTTTTTCAATGTTGAGGTTGTTGTTGTTTTTCAATGTTGAGGTGTTTGTTGAATTTGTTGGTGTTTTTAAATGTTGAGGTAGTTGTTGAATTTGTTGGTGTTTTTCAATGTTGAGGTTGTTGATCTTTTTCAATGTTGAGGTTGTTGTTGAATTTGTTGGTGTTTTTCAATGTTGAGGTTGTTGTTGTTTTTCATTGTTGAGGTTAATGTTGAATTTGTTGGTGTTTTTCAATGTTGAGGTTGTTGTTGAATTTGTTGGTGTTTTTCAATGTTGAGGTTGTTGTTGTTTTTCTATGTTGAGGTTGTTGTTGAATCTGTTGGTGTATTTCAATGTTGAAGTTGTTGTTGAATTTGTTGGTGTTTTTCAATGTTGAGGTTGTTGTTGAATTTGTTGGTGTTTTTCAATGTTGAGGTTGTTGTTGTTTTTCAATGTTGAGGTTGTTGTTGAATTTGTTGGTGTTATTCAATGTTGAGGTTGTTGTTGAATTTGTTGGTGTTTTTCAATGTTGAGGTTGTTGTTGTTTTTCAATGTTGAGGTTGTTGTTGAATTTGTTGGTGGTTTCAATGTTGAAGTTGTTGTGGAATTTGTTGGTGTTTTTCAATGTTGAGGTTGTTGTTGTTTTTCAAAGTTGAGGTTGTTGTTGAATTTGTTGGTGTTTTTCAATGTTGAGGTTGTTGTTGTTTTTCAATGTTGAGGTTGTTGTTGAATTTGTTGGTGTTTTTCAATGTTGAGGTTGTTGCTGAATTTGTTGGTGTTTTTCAATGTTGAGGTTGTTGTTGTTTTTCAATGTTGAGGTTGTTGTTGAATTTGTTGGTGTTTTTCAATGTTGAGGTTGTTGTTGTTTTTCAATTTTGAGGTTGTTGTTGAATTTGTTGGTGTTTTTCAATGTTGAGGTTGTTGTTGAATTTGTTCGTGTTTTTCAATGTTGAGGTTGCTGTTGTTTTTCAATTTTGAGGTTGTTGTTGAATTTGTTGGTGTTTTTCAATGTTTAGGTTGTTGGTGTTTTTCAATGTTGAGGTTGTTGTTGAATTTGTTGGTGTTTTTCAATGTTGAGGTTGTTGTTGTTTTTCAATTTTGAGGTTGTTGTTGAATTTGTTGGTGTTTTTCAATGTTGAGGTTGTTGTTGAATTTGTTGGTGTTTTTCAATGTTGAGGTTGTTGTTGTTTTTCAATGTTGAGGTTGTTGTTGAATTTGTTGGTGTTTTTCAATGTTGAGGTTGTTGTTGTTTTTCAATGTTGAGGTTGTTGTTGAATTTGTTGGTGTTTTTCAATGTTGAGGTTGTTGTTGAATTTGTTGGTGTTTTTCAATGTTGAGGTTGTTGTTGTTTTTCAATGTTGAAGTTGTTGTTGAATTTGTTGGTGTTTTTCAATGTTGAGGTTGTTGCAGTTTTTCAATGTTGAGGTTGTTGTTGAATTTGTTGGTGTTTTTCAAAGTCGAGGTTGTTGTTGAATTTGTTGGTGTTTTTCAATGTTGAGGTTGTTGTTGTTTTTCAATTTTGAGGTTGTTGTTGAATTTGTTGGTGTTTTTCTAAGTTGAGGTTGTTGTTGAATTTGTTGGTGTTTTTCAATGTTGAGGTTGTTGTTGTTTTTCAATGTTGTGGTCGTTGTTGAATTTGTTGGTGTTTTTCAATGTTGAGGTTGTTATTGTTTTTCAATGTTGTGGTCGTTGTTGAATTTGTTGGTGTTTTTCAATGTTGAGGTTGTTATTGTTTTTCAATGTTGAGGTTGTTGTTGAATTTGTTGATGTTTTTCAATGTTGAGGTTGTTGTTGAATTTGTTGGCTTTTTTCAATGTTGAGGTTGTTGTTGTTTTAAGATGTTGAGGTTGTTGTTGAATTTGTTGGTGTTTTTCAATGTTGAGGTTGTTGTTGTTTTTCAATGTTGAGGTTGTTGTTGAATTTGTTGATGTTTTTCAAAGTCGAGGTTGTTGTTGAATTTGTTGGTGTTTTTCAATGTTGAAGTTGTTGTTGAAATTGTTGGTGTTTTTCAATGTTGAGGTTGTTGTTGTTTTGCAATGTTGAGGTTGTTGTTGAATTTGTTGGTGTTTTTCAACGTTGAGGTTGTTTTTATTTTTCAATGTTGAGGTTGTTGTTGAATTTGTTGTTGTTTTTTAATGTTGATGTTGGTGTTGAATTTGTTTGTGTTATTCAATGTTGAGGTTGTTGTTGTTTTTCAATGTTGAGGTTGTTGTTGAATTTGTTGGTTTTTTTCAATGTGGAGGTTGTTGTTGAATTTGTTGGTGTTTTTCAATGTTGAGGTTGTTGTTGTTTATCAATGTTGAGGTTGTTGTTCAATTTGTTGGTGTTTTTCAGTGTTGAGGTTGTTGCTGTTTTTCAATGTTGAGGTTGTTGTTGTTTTTCAATGTTGAGGTGTTTGTTGAATTTGTTGGTGTTTTTAAATGTTGAGGTTGTTGTTGAATTTGTTGGTGTTTTTCAATGTTGAGGTTGTTGATCTTTTTCAATGTTGAGGTTGTTGTTGAATTTGTTGGTGTTTTTCAATGTTGAGGTTGTTGTTGTTTTTCTATGTTGAGGTTGTTGTTGAATTTGTTGGTGTTTTTTAATGTTGAGGTTGTGGTTGTTTTTCAATGTTGAGGTTGTTGTTGAATTTGTTGGTGTTTTTCAATGTTGAGGTTGTTGTTGAATTTTTTGGTGTTTTTCAATTTTGAGGTTATTGTTGTTTTTCAATTTTGAGGTTGTTGTTGAATTTGTTGGTGTTTTTCAATGTTGAGGTTGTTGTAGTTTTTAAATGTTGAGGTTGTTGTTGAATTTGTTGCTGTTTTTCAATGTTGAGGTTGTTGTTGTTTTTCAATGTTGAGGTGTTTGTTGAATTTGTTGGTGTTTTTAAATGTTGAGGTTGTTGTTGAATTTGTTGGTGTTTTTCACTGTTGAGGTTGTTGATCTTTTTCAATGTTGAGGTTGTTGTTGAATTTGTTGGTGTTTTTCAATGTTGAGGTTGTTGTTGTTTTTCATTGTTGAGGTTGTTGTTGAATTTGTTGGTGTTTTTCAATGTTGAGGTTGTTGTTGAATTTGTTGGTGTTTTTCAATGTTGAGGTTGTTGTTGTTTTTCTATGTTGACGTTGTTGTTGAATTTGTTGGTGTTTTTTAATGTTGAGGTTGTGGTTGTTTTTCAATGTTGAGGTTGTTGTTGAACTTGTTGGTGTTTTTCAATGTTGAGGTTGTTGTTGAATTTTTTGGTGTTTTTCAATTTTGAGGTTATTGTTGTTTTTCAATTTTGAGGTTGTTGTTGAATTTGTTGGTGTTTTTCAATGTTGAGGTTGTTGTTGTTTTTCAGTGTTGAGGTTGTTGTTGAATTTGTTAGTGTTTTTCAAAGTCGAGGTTGTTGTTGAATTTGTTGGTGTTTTTCAATGTTGAAGTTGTTGTTGAAATTGTTGGTGTTTTTCAATGTTGAGGTTGTTGTTGTTTTGCAATGTTGAGGTTGTTGTTGAATTTGTTGGTGTTTTTCAACGTTGAGGTTGTTTTTATTTTTCAATGTTGAGGTTGTTGTTTCATTTCTTGTTGTTTTTCAATGTTGATGTTGGTGTTGAATTTGTTTGTGTTTTTCAATGTTGAGGTTGTTGTTGTTTTTCAATGTTGAGGTTGTTGTTGAATTTGTTGGTGTTTTTCAATGTTGAGGTTGTTGTTGAATTTGTTGGTGTTTTTCAATGTTGAGGTTGTTGTTGTTTATCAATGTTGAGGTTGTTGTTCAATTTGTTGGTGTTTTTCAGTGTTGAGGTTGTTGCTGTTTTTCAATGTTGAGGTTGTTGTTGTTTTTCAATGTTGAGGTGTTTGTTGAATTTGTTGGTGTTTTTAAATGTTGAGGTAGTTGTTGAATTTGTTGGTGTTTTTCAATGTTGAGGTTGTTGATCTTTTTCAATGTTGAGGTTGTTGTTGAATTTGTTGGTGTTTTTCAATGTTGAGGTTGTTGTTGTTTTTCATTGTTGAGGTTAATGTTGAATTTGTTGGTGTTTTTCAATGTTGAGGTTGTTGTTGAATTTGTTGGTGTTTTTCAATGTTGAGGTTGTTGTTGTTTTTCAATGTTGAGGTTGTTGTTGAATCTGTTGGTGTATTTCAATGTTGAAGTTGTTGTTGAATTTGTTGGTGTTTTTCAATGTTGAGGTTGTTGTTGAATTTGTTGGTGTTTTTCAATGTCGAGGTTGTTGTTGTTTTTCAATGTTGAGGTTGTTGTTGAATTTGTTGGTGTTATTCAATGTTGAGGTTGTTGTTGAATTTGTTGGTGTTTTTCAATGTTGAGGTTGTTGTTGTTTTTCAATGTTGAGGTTGTTGTTGAATTTGTTGGTGTTTTTCAATGTTGAAGTTGTTGTGGAATTTGTTGGTGTTTTTCAATGTTGAGGTTGTTGTTGTTTTTCAATGTTGAGGTTGTTGTTGAATTTGTTGGTGTTTTTCAATGTTGAGGTTGTTGTTGTTTTTCAATGTTGAGGTTGTTGTTGAATTTGTTGGTGTTTTTCAATGTTGAGGTTGTTGCTGAATTTGTTGGTGTTTTTCAATGTTGAGGTTGTTGTTGTTTTTCAATGTTGAGGTTGTTGTTGAATGTGTTGGTGTTTTTCAATGTTGAGGTTGTTGTTGTTTTTCAATTTTGAGGTTGTTGTTGAATTTGTTGGTGTTTTTCAATGTTGAGGTTGTTGTTGAATTTGTTGGTGTTTTTCAATGTTGAGGTTGCTGTTGTTTTTCAATTTTGAGGTTGTTGTTGAATTTGTTGGTGTTTTTCAATGTTTAGGTTGTTGGTGTTTTTCAATGTTGAGGTTGTTGTTGAATTTGTTGGTGTTTTTCAATGTTGAGGTTGTTGTTGTTTTTCAATTTTGAGGTTGTTGTTGAATTTGTTGGTGTTTTTCAATGTTGAGGTTGTTGTTGAATTTGTTGGTGTTTTTCAATGTTGAGGTTGTTGTTGTTTTTCAATGTTGAGGTTGTTGTTGAATTTGTTGGTGTTTTTCAATGTTGAGGTTGTTGTTGTTTTTCAATGTTGAGGTTGTTGTTGAATTTGTTGGTGTTTTTCAATGTTGAGGTTGTTGTTGAATTTGTTGGTGTTTTTCAATGTTGAGGTTGTTGTTGTTTTTCAATGTCGAAGTTGTTGTTGAATTTGTTGGTGTTTTTCAATGTTGAGGTTGTTGCAGTTTTTCAATGTTGAGGTTGTTGTTGAATTTGTTGGTGTTTTTCAAAGTCGAGGTTGTTGTTGAATTTGTTGGTGTTTTTCAATGTTGAGGTTGTTGTTGTTTTTCAATTTTGAGGTTGTTGTTGAATTTGTTGGTGTTTTTCTAAGTTGAGGTTGTTGTTGAATTTGTTGGTGTTTTTCAATGTTGAGGTTGTTGTTGTTTTTCAATGTTGTGGTCGTTGTTGAATTTGTTGGTGTTTTTCAATGTTGAGGTTGTTGTTGAATTTGTTGGTTTTTTTCAATGTTGAGGTTGTTGTTATTTTTCAATGTTGAGGTTGTTGTTGAATTTTTTGGTGTTTTTCAATGTTGAGGTTGTTGTTGTTTTTCAATGTTGAGGTTGTTGTTGAATTTGTTGATGTTTTTCAAAGTCGAGGTTGTTGTTGAACTTGTTGGTGTTTTTCAATGTTGAAGTTGTTGTTGAAATTGTTGGTGTTTTTCAATGTTGAGGTTGTTGTTGTTTTGCAATGTTGAGGTTGTTGTTGAATTTGTTGGTGTTTTTCAACGTTGAGGTTGTTTTTATTTTTCAATGTTGAGGTTGTTGTTGAATTTGTTGTTGTTTTTCAATGTTGATGTTGGTGTTGAATTTGTTTGTCTTATTCAATGTTGAGGTTGTTGTTGTTTTTCAATGTTGAGGTTGTTGTTGAATTTGTTGGTTTTTTTCAATGTTGAGGTTGTTGTTGAATTTGTTGGTGTTTTTCAATGTTGAGGTTGTTGTTCAATTTGTTGGTGTTTTTCAGTGTTGAGGTTGTTGCTGTTTTTCAATGTTGAGGTTGTTGTTGTTTTTCAATGTTGAGGTGTTTGTTGAATTTGTTGGTGTTTTTAAATGTTGAGGTTGTTGTTGAATTTGTTGGTGTTTTTCAATGTTGAGGTTGTTGATCTTTTTCAATGTTGAGGTTGTTGTTGAATTTGTTGGTGTTTTTCAATGTTGAGGTTGTTGTTGTTTTTCTATGTTGAGGTTGTTGTTGAATTTGTTGGTGTTTTTTAATGTTGAGGTTGTGGTTGTTTTTCAATGTTGAGGTTGTTGTTGAATTTGTTGGTGTTTTTCAATGTTGAGGATGTTGTTGAATTTTTTGGTGTTTTTCAATTTTGAGGTTATTGTTGTTTTTCAATTTTGAGGTTGTTGTTGAATTTGTTGGTGTTTTTCAATGTTGAGGTTGTTGTAGTTTTTAAATGTTGAGGTTGTTGTTGAATTTGTTGCTGTTTTTCAATGTTGAGGTTGTTGTTGTTTTTCAATGTTGAGGTGTTTGTTGAATTTGTTGGTGTTTTTAAATGTTGAGGTTGTTGTTGAATTTGTTGGTGTTTTTCACTGTTGAGGTTGTTGATCTTTTTCAATGTTGAGGTTGTTGTTGAATTTGTTGGTGTTTCTCAATGTTGAGGTTGTTGTTGTTTTTCATTGTTGAGGTTGTTGTTGAATTTGTTGGTGTTTTTCAATGTTGAGGTTGTTGTTGAATTTGTTGGTGTTTTTCAATGTTGAGGTTGTTGTTGTTTTTCTATGTTGACGTTGTTGTTGAATTTGTTGGTGTTTTTTAATGTTGAGGTTGTGGTTGTTTTTCAATGTTGAGGTTGTTGTTGAATTTGTTGGTGTTTTTCAATGTTGAGGTTGTTGTTGAATTTTTTGGTGTTTTTCATTTTGGAGGTTATTGTTGTTTTTCAATTTTGAGGTTGTTGTTGAATTTGTTGGTGTTTTTCAATGTTGAGGTTGTTGTAGTTTTTAAATGTTGAGGTTGTTGTTGAATTTGTTGGTGTTTTTCAATGTTGAGGTTGTTGTTGTTTTTCAATTTTGAGGTTGTTGTTGAATTTGTTGGTGTTTTTCTAAGTTGAGGTTGTTGTTGAATTTGTTGGTGTTTTTCAACGTTGAGGTTGTTGTTTTTCAATGTTGTGGTCGTTGTTGAATTTGTTGGTGTTTTTCAATGTTGAGGTTGTTATTGTTTTTCAATGTTGAGGTTGTTGTTGAATTTGTTGATGTTTTTCAATGTTGAGGTTGTTGTTGAATTTGTTGGTTTTTTTCAATGTTGAGGTTGTTGTTGTTTTTAGATGTTGAGGTTGTTGTTGAATTTGTTGGTGTTTTTCAATGTTGAGGTTGTTGTAGTTTTTCAATGTTGAGGTTGTTGAATTTGTTGGTGTTTTTCAAAGTCCAGGTTGTTTTTGAATCTGTTGGTGTATTTCAATGTTGAAGTTGTTGTTGAATTTGTTGGTGTTTTTCATTGTTGAGGTTGTTGTTGAATTTGTTGGTGTTTTTCAATGTTGAGGTTGTTGGTGTTTTTCAATGTTGAGGTTGTTGTTGAATTTGTTGGTGTTTTTCAATGTTGAGGTTGTTGTTGAATTTGTTGGTGTTTTTCAATGTCGAAGTTGTTGTTGAATTTTTTGGTGTTTTTCAATGTTGAAGTTGTTGCTAATTTGTTGGTGTTTTTCAATGTTGAGGTTGTTGCTGTTTTTCAATGTTAAGGTTGTTATTGAATTTGTTCGGGTTTTTCAATGTCGAAGTTGTTGTTGAATTTTTTGGTGTTTTTCAATGTTGAAGTTGTTGTTGAAATTGTTGGTGTTTTTCAATGTTGAGGTTGTTGTTGTTTTGCAATGTTGAGGATGTTGTTGAATTTGTTGGTGTTTTTCAACGTTGAGGTTGTTTTTGTTTTTCAATGTTGAGGTTGTTGTTGAATTTGTTGGTGTTTTTCAATGTTGAGGTTGTTGTTGTTTTTCAATGTTGAGGTTGTTGTTGAATTTGTTGGTCTTTTTAAATGTTGAGGTTGTTGTTGAATTTGCTGGTGTTTTTCAATGTTGAGGTTGTTGTTGAATTTCTTGGTGTTTTTCAATGTTGAAGTTGTTGTGGAATTTGTTGGTGTTTTTCAATGTTGAGGTTGTTGTTGTTTTTCAATGTTGAGGTTGTGGTTGAATTTGTTGGTGTTTTTCAATGTTGAGGTTGTTGTTGTTTTTCAATGTTGAGGTTGTTGTTGAATTTGTTGGTGTTTTTCAATGTTGACGTTGTTGTTGAATTTGTTGGTTTTTTTCAATGTTGAGGTTGTTGTTGTTTTTCAATGTTGAGGTTGTTGTTGAATTTGTTGGTGTTTTTCAATGTTGAGGTAGTTGTTGTTTTTCAATATTGAGGTTGTTGTTGAATTTGTTGGTGTTTTTCAATGTTGAGGTTGTTGTTGAATTTGTTGGTGTTTTTCAATTTTGAGGTTGTTGTTGTTTTTCAATTTTGAGGTTTTTGTTGAATTTGTTGGTGTTTTTCAATGTTGAGGTTGTTGAAGTTTTTCAATGTTGAGGTTGTTGTTGAATTTGTTGGTGTTTTTCAATGTTAAATTTGTTGTTGTTTTTTAGTTTTGAGGTTTTTGTTGAATTTGTTGGTGTTTTTCAATGTTGAGGTTGTTGTTGTTTTTCAATGTTGAGGTTGTTGTTGAATTTGTTGGTGTTTTTCAATGTTGAGGTTGTTGTTGTTTTTCAATGTTGAGGTTGTTGTTGAATTTGTTGGTGTTTTTCAATGTTGAGGTTGTTGTTGAATTTGTTGGTGTTTTTCAATGTTGAGGTTGTTGTTGTTTTTCAATTTTGAGGTTGTTGTTGAATTTGTTGTTTTTCAATGTTGAGGTTGTTGCAGTTTTTCAAAGTTGAGGTTGTTGTTGAAATTGTTGGTGTTTTTCAATGTTGAGGTTGTTGTTGTTTTTCAACTTAGAGGTTGTTGTTGAATTTGTTAGTGTTTTTCAATGTTGAGGTTGTTGTTGAATTTGTTGGTGTTTTTCAATGTTGAGGTTGTTGTTGTTTTTCAATGTTCAGGTTGTTGTTGAATTTGTTGGTGTTTTTCAATGTTGAGGTTGTTGTTGAATTTGTTGGTGTTTTTCAATGTTGAGGTTGTTTTTGTTTTTCAATGTTCAGGTTGTTGTTGAATTTGTTGGTGTTTTTCAATGTTGAGGTTGTTGTACTTTTTCAATGTTGAGGTTGTTGTTGAATTTGTTGGTGTTTTTCAATGTCGAGGTTGTTGTTGAATTTGTTGGTGTTTTTCAATGTTAAATTTGTTGTTGTTTTTTAGTTTTGAGGTTTTTGTTGAATTTGTTGGTGTTTTTCAATGTTGAGGTTGTTGTTGTTTTTCAATGTTGAGGTTGTTGTTGAATTTGTTGGTGTTTTTCAATGTTGAGGTTGTTGTTGTTTTTCAATGTTGAGGTTGTTGTTGAATTTGTTGGTGTTTTTCAATGTTGAGGTTGTTGTTGAATTTGTTGGTGTTTTTCAATGTTGAGGTTGTTGTTGTTTTTCAATTTTGAGGTTGTTGTTGAATTTGTTGTTTTTCAATGTTGAGGTTGTTGCAGTTTTTCAAAGTTGAGGTTGTTGTTGAAATTGTTGGTGTTTTTCAATGTTGAGGTTGTTGTTGTTTTTCAACTTAGAGGTTGTTGTTGAATTTGTTAGTGTTTTTCAATGTTGAGGTTGTTGTTGAATTTGTTGGTGTTTTTCAATGTTGAGGTTGTTGTTGTTTTTCAATGTTCAGGTTGTTGTTGAATTTGTTGGTGTTTTTCAATGTTGAGGTTGTTGTTGAATTTGTTGGTGTTTTTCAATGTTGAGGTTGTTTTTGTTTTTCAATGTTCAGGTTGTTGTTGAATTTGTTGGTGTTTTTCAATGTTGAGGTTGTTGTACTTTTTCAATGTTGAGGTTGTTGTTGAATTTGTTGGTGTTTTTCAATGTCGAGGTTGTTGTTGAATTTGTTGGTGTATTTCAATGATGAAGTTGTTGTTGAATTTGTTGTTGTTTTTGAATGTTCAGGTTGTTGTTGAATTTGTTGGTGTTTTTGAATGTTGATTTTTTTGTTGTTTTTCAATGTTGAGGTTGTTGTTGAATTTGATGGAGTTTTTCAATGTTGAGGTTCTTGTTGAATTTGTTGGTGTTTTTCAATGTTGAGGTTGTTGTTGTTTTTCAATGTTAAGGTTGTTGTTGAATTTGTTGGTGTTTTTCAATGTTGAGGTTGTTGTTGAATTTGTTGGTGGTTTTCAATGTTGAGGTTGTTGTTATTTTTCAATGTTGAGGTTGTTGTTGAATTTTTTAGTGTTTTTCAATGTTGAGGTTGTTGTTGTTTTTCAATGTTGAGGTTGTTGTTGAATTTGTTGGTGTTTTTCAATGTCGAGGTTGTTGTTGAATTTGTTGGTGTTTTTCAATGTTGAGGTTGTTGTTGTTTTTCAATTTTGAGGTTGTTGTTGAATTTGTTGGTGTTTTTCAATGTTGAGGTTGTTGTTGAATTTGTTGGTGTTTTTCAATGTTGAGGTTGTTGTTGTTTTTCAATGTTGAGGTTGTTGTTGAATTTGTTGGTGTTTTTCAATGTTGAGGTTGTTGGTGTTTTTCAATGTTGAGGTTGTTGTTGAATTTGTTGGTGTTTTTCAATGTTGAGGTTGTTGTTGTTTTTCAATTTTGAGGTTGTTGTTGAATTTGTTGGTGTTTTTCTAAGTTGAGGTTGTTGTTGAATTTGTTGGTGTTTTTCAACGTTGAGGTTGTTTTTATTTTTCAATGTTGAGGTTGTTGTTGAATTTGTTGTTGTTTTTCAATGTTGATGTTGGTGTTGAATTTGTTTGTGTTATTCAATGTTGAGGTTGTTGTTGTTTTTCAATGTTGAGGTTGTTGTTGAATTTGTTGGTTTTTTTCAATGTTGAGGTTGTTGTTGAATTTGTTGGTGTTTTTCAATGTTGAGGTTGTTGTTGTTTATCAATGTTGAGGTTGTTGTTCAATTTGTTGGTGTTTTTCAGTGTTGAGGTTGTTGCTGTTTTTCAATGTTGAGGTTGTTGTTGTTTTTCAATGTTGAGGTGTTTGTTGAATTTGTTGGTGTTTTTAAATGTTGAGGTTGTTGTTGAATTTGTTGGTGTTTTTCAATGTTGAGGTTGTTGATCTTTTTCAATGTTGAGGTTGTTGTTGAATTTGTTGGTGTTTTTCAATGTTGAGGTTGTTGTTGTATTTCTATGTTGAGGTTGTTGTTGAATTTGTTGGTGTTTTTTAATGTTGAGGTTGTGGTTGTTTTTCAATGTTGAGGTTGTTGTTGAATTTGTTGGTGTTTTTCAATGTTGAGGTTGTTGTTGAATTTTTTGGTGTTTTTCAATTTTGAGGTTATTGTTGTTTTTCAATTTTGAGGTTGTTGTT
The DNA here is from genome assembly GCA_026770705.1 of Isurus oxyrinchus. NCBI lineage: Eukaryota > Metazoa > Chordata > Chondrichthyes > Lamniformes > Lamnidae > Isurus > Isurus oxyrinchus. The sequence continues at coordinate 199,228 of JANJGN010000518.1, read as the reverse complement.
GAATTTGTTGGTGTTTTTCAATGTTGAGGTTGTTGTAGTTTTTAAATGTTGAGGTTGTTGTTGAATTTGTTGCTGTTTTTCAATGTTGAGGTTGTTGTTGTTTTTCAATGTTGAGGTGTTTGTTGAATTTGTTGGTGTTTTTAAATGTTGAGGTTGTTGTTGAATTTGTTGGTGTTTTTCACTGTTGAGGTTGTTTATCTTTTTCAATGTTGAGGTTGTTGTTGAATTTGTTGGTGTTTTTCAATGTTGAGGTTGTTGTTGTTTTTCATTGTTGAGGTTGTTGTTGAATTTGTTGGTGTTTTTCAATGTTGAGGTTGTTGTTGAATTTGTTGGTGTTTTTCAATGTTGAGGTTGTTGTTGTTTTTCTATGTTGACGTTGTTGTTGAATTTGTTGGTGTTTTTTAATGTTGAGGTTGTGGTTGTTTTTCAATGTTGAGGTTGTTGTTGAATTTGTTGGTGTTTTTCAATGTTGAGGTTGTTGTTGAATTTTTTGGTGTTTTTCATTTTGGAGGTTATTGTTGTTTTTCAATTTTGAGGTTGTTGTTGAAATTGTTGGTGTTTTTAAATGTTGAGGTTGTTGTAGTTTTTAAATGTTGAGGTTGTTGTTGAATTTGTTGGTGTTTTTCAATGTTGATTTTTTTGTTGTTTTTCAATGTTGAGGTTGTTGTTGAATTTGATGGAGTTTTTCAATGTTGAGGTTCTTGTTGAATTTGTTGGTGTTTTTCAATGTTGAGGTTGTTGTTGTTTTTCAATGTTAAGGTTGTTGTTGAATTTGTTGGTGTTTTTCAATGTTGAGGTTGTTGTTGAATTTGTTGGTGGTTTTCAATGTTGAGGTTGTTGTTATTTTTCAATGTTGAGGTTGTTGTTGAATTTTTTAGTGTTTTTCAATGTTGAGGTTGTTGTTGTTTTTCAATGTTGAGGTTGTTGTTGAATTTGTTGGTGTTTTTCAATGTCGAGGTTGTTGTTGAATTTGTTGGTGTTTTTCAATGTTGAGGTTGTTGTTGTTTTTCAATTTTGAGGTTGTTGTTGAATTTGTTGGTGTTTTTCAATGTTGAGGTTGTTGTTGAATTTGTTGGTGTTTTTCAATGTTGAGGTTGTTGTTGTTTTTCAATGTTGAGGTTGTTGTTGAATTTGTTGGTGTTTTTCAATGTTGAGGTTGTTGGTGTTTTTCAATGTTGAGGTTGTTGTTGAATTTGTTGGTGTTTTTCAATGTTGAGGTTGTTGTTGTTTTTCAATTTTGAGGTTGTTGTTGAATTTGTTGGTGTTTTTCTAAGTTGAGGTTGTTGTTGAATTTGTTGGTGTTTTTCAACGTTGAGGTTGTTTTTATTTTTCAATGTTGAGGTTGTTGTTGAATTTGTTGTTGTTTTTCAATGTTGATGTTGGTGTTGAATTTGTTTGTGTTATTCAATGTTGAGGTTGTTGTTGTTTTTCAATGTTGAGGTTGTTGTTGAATTTGTTGGTTTTTTTCAATGTTGAGGTTGTTGTTGAATTTGTTGGTGTTTTTCAATGTTGAGGTTGTTGTTGTTTATCAATGTTGAGGTTGTTGTTCAATTTGTTGGTGTTTTTCAGTGTTGAGGTTGTTGCTGTTTTTCAATGTTGAGGTTGTTGTTGTTTTTCAATGTTGAGGTGTTTGTTGAATTTGTTGGTGTTTTTAAATGTTGAGGTTGTTGTTGAATTTGTTGGTGTTTTTCAATGTTGAGGTTGTTGATCTTTTTCAATGTTGAGGTTGTTGTTGAATTTGTTGGTGTTTTTCAATGTTGAGGTTGTTGTTGTATTTCTATGTTGAGGTTGTTGTTGAATTTGTTGGTGTTTTTTAATGTTGAGGTTGTGGTTGTTTTTCAATGTTGAGGTTGTTGTTGAATTTGTTGGTGTTTTTCAATGTTGAGGTTGTTGTTGAATTTTTTGGTGTTTTTCAATTTTGAGGTTATTGTTGTTTTTCAATTTTGAGGTTGTTGTTGAATTTGTTGGTGTTTTTCAATGTTGAGGTTGTTGTAGTTTTTAAATGTTGAGGTTGTTGTTGAATTTGTTGCTGTTTTTCAATGTTGAGGTTGTTGTTGTTTTTCAATGTTGAGGTGTTTGTTGAATTTGTTGGTGTTTTTAAATGTTGAGGTTGTTGTTGAATTTGTTGGTGTTTTTCACTGTTGAGGTTGTTTATCTTTTTCAATGTTGAGGTTGTTGTTGAATTTGTTGGTGTTTTTCAATGTTGAGGTTGTTGTTGTTTTTCATTGTTGAGGTTGTTGTTGAATTTGTTGGTGTTTTTCAATGTTGAGGTTGTTGTTGAATTTGTTGGTGTTTTTCAATGTTGAGGTTGTTGTTGTTTTTCTATGTTGACGTTGTTGTTGAATTTGTTGGTGTTTTTTAATGTTGAGGTTGTGGTTGTTTTTCAATGTTGAGGTTGTTGTTGAATTTGTTGGTGTTTTTCAATGTTGAGGTTGTTGTTGAATTTTTTGGTGTTTTTCATTTTGGAGGTTATTGTTGTTTTTCAATTTTGAGGTTGTTGTTGAAATTGTTGGTGTTTTTAAATGTTGAGGTTGTTGTAGTTTTTAAATGTTGAGGTTGTTGTTGAATTTGTTGGTGTTTTTCAATGTTGAGGTTGTTGTTGTTTTTCAATTTTGAGGTTGTTGTTGAATTTGTTGGTGTTTTTCTAAGTTGAGGTTGTTGTTGAATTTGTTGGTGTTTTTCAACGTTGAGGTTGTTGTTGTTTTTCAATGTTGTGGTCGTTGTTGAATTTGTTGGTGTTTTTCAATGTTGAGGTTGTTATTGTTTTTCAATGTTGAGGTTGTTGTTGAATTTGTTGATGTTTTTCAATGTTGAGGTTGTTGTTGAATTTGTTGGTTTTTTTCAATGTTGAGGTTGTTGTTGTTTTTAGATGTTGAGGTTGTTGTTGAATTTGTTGGTGTTTTTCAATGTTGAGGTTGTTGTAGTTTTTCAATGTTGAGGTTGTTGAATTTGTTGGTGTTTTTCAAAGTCCAGGTTGTTTTTGAATCTGTTGGTGTATTTCAATGTTGAAGTTGTTGTTGAATTTGTTGGTGTTTTTCATTGTTGAGGTTGTTGTTGAATTTGTTGGTGTTTTTCAATGTTGAGGTTGTTGGTGTTTTTCAATGTTGAGGTTGTTGTTGAATTTGTTGGTGTTTTTCAATGTTGAGGTTGTTGTTGAATTTGTTGGTGTTTTTCAATGTCGAAGTTGTTGTTGAATTTTTTGGTGTTTTTCAATGTTGAAGTTGTTGCTAATTTGTTGGTGTTTTTCAATGTTGAGGTTGTTGCTGTTTTTCAATGTTAAGGTTGTTGTTGAATTTGTTCGGGTTTTTCAATGTCGAAGTTGTTGTTGAATTTTTTGGTGTTTTTCAATGTTGAAGTTGTTGTTGAAATTGTTGGTGTTTTTCAATGTTGAGGTTGTTGTTGTTTTGCAATGTTGAGGATGTTGTTGAATTTGTTGGTGTTTTTCAACGTTGAGGTTGTTTTTGTTTTTCAATGTTGAGGTTGTTGTTGAATTTGTTGGTGTTTTTCAATGTTGAGGTTGTTGTTGTTTTTCAATGTTGAGGTTGTTGTTGAATTTGTTGGTGTTTTTAAATGTTGAGGTTGTTGTTGAATTTGTTGGTGTTTTTCAATGTTGAGGTTGTTGTTGAATTTCTTGGTGTTTTTCAATGTTGAAGTTGTTGTGGAATTTGTTGGTGTTTTTCAATGTTGAGGTTGTTGTTGTTTTTCAATGTTGAGGTTGTGGTTGAATTTGTTGGTGTTTTTCAATGTTGAGGTTGTTGTTGTTTTTCAATGTTGAGGTTGTTGTTGAATTTGTTGGTGTTTTTCAATGTTGACGTTGTTGTTGAATTTGTTGGTTTTTTTCAATGTTGAGGTTGTTGTTGTTTTTCAATGTTGAGGTTGTTGTTGAATTTGTTGGTGTTTTTCAATGTTGAGGTAGTTGTTGTTTTTCAATATTGAGGTTGTTGTTGAATTTGTTGGTGTTTTTCAATGTTGAGGTTGTTGTTGAATTTGTTGGTGTTTTTCAATTTTGAGGTTGTTGTTGTTTTTCAATTTTGAGGTTTTTGTTGAATTTGTTGGTGTTTTTCAATGTTGAGGTTGTTGAAGTTTTTCAATGTTGAGGTTGTTGTTGAATTTGTTGGTGTTTTTCAATGTTAAAGTTGTTGTTGTTTTTTAGTTTTGAGGTTTTTGTTGAATTTGTTGGTGTTTTTCAATGTTGAGGTTGTTGTTGTTTTTCAATGTTGAGGTTGTTGTTGAATTTGTTGGTGTTTTTCAATGTTGAGGTTGTTGTTGTTTTTCAATGTTGAGGTTGTTGTTGAATTTGTTGGTGTTTTTCAATGTTGAGGTTGTTGTTGAATTTGTTGGTGTTTTTCAATGTTGAGGTTGTTGTTGTTTTTCAATTTTGAGGTTGTTGTTGAATTTGTTGTTTTTCAATGTTGAGGTTGTTGCAGTTTTTCAAAGTTGAGGTTGTTGTTGAAATTGTTGGTGTTTTTCAATGTTGAGGTTGTTGTTGTTTTTCAATTTAGAGGTTGTTGTTGAATTTGTTAGTGTTTTTCAATGTTGAGGTTGTTGTTGAATTTGTTGGTGTTTTTCAATGTTGAGGTTGTTGTTGTTTTTCAATGTTGAGGTTGTTGTTGAATTTGTTGGTGTTTTTCAATGTTGAGGTTGTTGTTGAATTTGTTGGTGTTTTTCAATGTTGAGGTTGTTGTTGTTTTTCAATGTTCAGGTTGTTGTTGAATTTGTTGGTGTTTTTCAATGTTGAGGTTGTTGTACTTTTTCAATGTTGAGGTTGTTGTTGAATTTGTTGGTGTTTTTCAATGTCGAGGTTGTTGTTGAATTTGTTGGTGTATTTCAATGATGAAGTTGTTGTTGAATTTGTTGTTGTTTTTGAATGTTCAGGTTGTTGTTGAATTTGTTGGTGTTTTTGAATGTTGATTTTTTTGTTGTTTTTCAATGTTGAGGTTGTTGTTGAATTTGATGGAGTTTTTCAATGTTGAGGTTGTTGTTGAATTTGTTGGTGTTTTTCAATGTTGAGGTTGTTGTTGTTTTTCAATGTTAAGGTTGTTGTTGAATTTGTTGGTGTTTTTCAATGTTGAGGTTGTTGTTGAATTTGTTGGTGGTTTTCAATGTTGAGGTTGTTGTTATTTTTCAATGTTGAGGTTGTTGTTGAATTTTTTAGTGTTTTTCAATGTTGAGGTTGTTGTTGTTTTTCAATGTTGAGGTTGTTGTTGAATTTGTTGGTGTTTTTCAATGTCGAGGTTGTTGTTGAATTTGTTGGTGTTTTTCAATGTTGAGGTTGTTGTTGTTTTTCAATTTTGAGGTTGTTGTTGAATTTGTTGGTGTTTTTCAATGTTGAGGTTGTTGTTGAATTTGTTGGTGTTTTTCAATGTTGAGGTTGTTGTTGTTTTTCAATTTTGAGGTTGTTGTTGAATTTGTTGGTGTTTTTCAATGTTGAGGTTGTTGGTGTTTTTCAATGTTGAGGTTGTTGTTGAATTTGTTGGTGTTTTTCAATGTTGAGGTTGTTGTTGTTTTTCAATTTTGAGGTTGTTGTTGAATTTGTTGGTGTTTTTCTAAGTTGAGGTTGTTGTTGAATTTGTTGGTGTTTTTCAATGTTGAGGTTGTTGATGTTTTTCAATGTTGTGGTCGTTGTTGAATTTGTTGGTGTTTTTCAATGTTGAGGTTGTTATTGTTTTTCAATGTTGAGGTTGTTGTTGAATTTGTTGATGTTTTTCAATGTTGAGGTTGTTGTTGAATTTGTTGGTTTTTTTCAATGTTTAGGTTGTTGTTGTTTTTAGATGTTGAGGTTGTTGTTGAATTTGTTGGTGTTTTTCAATGTTGAGGTTGTTGTAGTTTTTCAATGTTGAGGTTGTTGAATTTGTTGGTGTTTTTCAATGTCGAGGTTGTTTTTGAATCTGTTGGTGTATTTCAATGTTGAAGTTGTTGTTGAATTTGTTGGTGTTTTTCAATGTTGAGGTTGTTGTTGAATTTGTTGGTGTTTTTCAATGTTGAGGTTGTTGGTGTTTTTCAATGTTGAGGTTGTTGTTGAATTTGTTCGTGTTTTTCAATGTCGAAGTTGTTGTTGAATTTTTTGGTGTTTTTCAATGTTGAAGTTGTTGTTGAAATTGTTGGTGTTTTTCAATGTTGAGGTTGTTGTTGTTTTGCAATGTTGAGGATGTTGTTGAATTTGTTGGTGTTTTTCAACGTTGAGGTTGTTGTTGTTTTTCAATTTTGAGGTTGTTGTTGAATTTGTTGTTTTTCAATGTTGAGGTTGTTGCAGTTTTTCAAAGTTGAGGTTGTTGTTGAAATTGTTGGTGTTTTTCAATGTTGAGGTTGTTGTTGTTTTTCAATTTAGAGGTTGTTGTTGAATTTGTTAGTGTTTTTCAATGTTGAGGTTGTTGTTGAATTTGTTGGTGTTTTTCAATGTTGAGGTTGTTGTTGTTTTTCAATGTTGAGGTTGTTGTTGAATTTGTTGGTGTTTTTCAATGTTGAGGTTGTTGTTGAATTTGTTGGTGTTTTTCAATGTTGAGGTTGTTGTTGTTTTTCAATGTTCAGGTTGTTGTTGAATTTGTTGGTGTTTTTCAATGTTGAGGTTGTTGTACTTTTTCAATGTTGAGGTTGTTGTTGAATTTGTTGGTGTTTTTCAATGTCGAGGTTGTTGTTGAATTTGTTGGTGTATTTCAATGATGAAGTTGTTGTTGAATTTGTTGTTGTTTTTGAATGTTCAGGTTGTTGTTGAATTTGTTGGTGTTTTTGAATGTTGATTTTTTTGTTGTTTTTCAATGTTGAGGCTGTTGTTGAATTTGATGGAGTTTTTCAATGTTGAGGTTGTTGTTGAATTTGTTGGTGTTTTTCAATGTTGAGGTTGTTGTTGTTTTTCAATGTTAAGGTTGTTGTTGAATTTGTTGGTGTTTTTCAATGTAGAGGTTGTTGTTGAATTTGTTGGTGGTTTTCAATGTTGAGGTTGTTGTTATTTTTCAATGTTGAGGTTGTTGTTGAATTTTTTAGTGTTTTTCAATTTTGAGGTTGTTGTTGTTTTTCAATGTTGAGGTTGTTGTTGAATTTGTTGGTGTTTTTCAATGTCGAGGTTGTTGTTGAATTTGTTGGTGTTTTTCAATGTTGAGGTTGTTGTTGTTTTTCAATTTTGAGGTTCTTGTTGAATTTGTTGGTGTTTTGCAATGTTGAGGTTGTTGTTGAATTTGTTGGTGTTTTTCAATGTTGAGGTTGTTGTTGTTTTTCAATTTTGAGGTTGTTGTTGAATTTGTTGGTGTTTTTCAATGTTGAGGTTGTTGGTGGTTTTCAATGTTGAGGTTGTTGTTGAATTTGTCGGTGTTTTTCAATGTTGAGGTTGTTGTTGTTTTTCAATTTTGAGGTTGTTGTTGAATTTGTTGGTTTTTCTAAGTTGAGGTTGTTGTTGAATTTGTTGGTGTTTTTCAATGTTGAGGTTGTTGTTGTTTTTCAATGTTGTGGTCGTTGTTGAATTTGTTGGTGTTTTTCAAAGTTGAGGTTGTTATTGTTTTTCAATGTTGAGGTTGTTGTTGAATTTGTTGATGTTTTTCAATGTTGAGGTTGTTGTTGAATTTGTTGGTTTTTTTCAATGTTTAGGTTGTTGTTGTTTTTAGATGTTGAGGTTGTTGTTGAATTTGTTGGTGTTTTTCAATGTTGAGGTTGTTGTAGTTTTTCAATGTTGAGGTTGTTGAATTTGTTGGTGTTTTTCAATGTCGAGGTTGTTTTTGAATCTGTTGGTGTATTTCAATGTTGAAGTTGTTGTTGAATTTGTTGGTGTTTTTCAATGTTGAGGTTGTTGTTGAATTTGTTGGTGTTTTTCAATGTTGAGGTTGTTGGTGTTTTTCAATGTTGAGGTTGTTGTTGAATTTGTTGGTGTTTTTCAATGTTGAGGTTGTTGTTGAATTTGTTGGTGTTTTTCAATGTCGAAGTTGTTGTTGAATTTTTTGGTGTTTTTCAATGTTGAAGTTGTTGCTAATTTGCTGGTGTTTTTCAATGTTGAGGTTGTTGCTGTTTTTCAATGTTGAGGTTGTTGTTGAATTTGTTCGTGTTTTTCAATGTCGAAGTTGTTGTTGAATTTTTTGGTGTTTTTCAATGTTGAAGTTGTTGTTGAAATTGTTGGTGTTTTTCAATGTTGAGGTTGTTGTTGTTTTGCAATGTTGAGGATGTTGTTGAATTTGTTGGTGTTTTTCAACGTTGAGGTTGTTTTTGTTTTTCAATGTTGAGGTTGTTGTTGAATTTGTTGGTGTTTTTCAATGTTGAGGTTGTTGTTGTTTTTCAATGTTGAGGTTGTTGTTGAATTTGTTGGTGTTTTTAAATGTTGAGGTTGTTGTTGAATTTGTTGGTGTTTTTCAATGTTGAGGTTGTTGTTGAATTTCTTGGTGTTTTTCAATGTTGAAGTTGTTGTGGAATTTGTTGGTGTTTTTCAATGTTGAGGTTGTTGTTGTTTTTCAATGTTGAGGTTGTTGTTGAATTTGTTGGTGTTTTTCAATGTTGAGGTTGTTGTTGTTTTTCAATGTTGAGGTTGTTGTTGAATTTGTTGGTGTTTTTCAATGTTGACGTTGTTGTTGAATTTGTTGGTTTTTTTCAATGTTGAGGTTGTTGTTGTTTTTCAATGTTGAGGTTGTTGTTGAATTTGTTGGTGTTTTTCAATGTTGAGGTAGTTGTTGTTTTTCAATATTGAGGTTGTTGTTGAATTTGTTGGTGTTTTTCAATGTTGAGGTTGTTGTTGAATTTGTTGGTGTTTTTCAATTTTGAGGTTGTTGTTGTTTTTCAATTTTGAGGTTTTTGTTGAATTTGTTGGTGTTTTTCAATGTTGAGGTTGTTGAAGTTTTTCAATGTTGAGGTTGTTGTTGAATTTGTTGGTGTTTTTCAATGTTAAAGTTGTTGTTGTTTTTCAATTTTGAGGTTTTTGTTGAATTTGTTGGTGTTTTTCAATGTTGAGGTTGTTGTTGTTTTTCAATGTTGAGGTTGTTGTTGAATTTGTTGGTGTTTTTCAATGTTGAGGTTGTTGTTGTTTTTCAATGTTGAGGTTGTTGTTGAATTTGTTGGTCTTTTTCAATGTTGAGGTTGTTGTTGAATTTGTTGGTGTTTTTCAATGTTGAGTTTGTTGTTGTTTTTCAATTTTGAGGTTGTTGTTGAATTTGTTGTTTTTCAATGTTGAGGTTGTTGCAGTTTTTCAAAGTTGAGGTTGTTGTTGAATTTGTTGGTGTTTTTCAATGTTGAGGTTGTTGTTGTTTTTCAATTTAGAGGTTGTTGTTGAATTTGTTAGTGTTTTTCAATGTTGAGGTTGTTGTTGAATTTGTTGGTGTTTTTCAATGTTGAGGTTGTTGTTGTTTTTCAATGTTGAGGTTGCTGTTGAATTTGTTGGTGTTTTTCAATGTTGAGGTTGTTGTTGAATTTGTTGGCGTTTTTCAATGTTGAGGTTGTTGTTGTTTTTCAATGTTCAGGTTGTTGTTGAATTTGTTGGTGTTTTTCAATGTTGAGGTTGTTGTAGTTTTTCAATGTTGAGGTTGTTGTTGAATTTGTTGGTGTTTTTCAATGTCGAGGTTGTTGTTGAATTTGTTGGTGTATTTCAATGATGAAGTTGTTGTTGAATTTGTTGTTGTTTTTGAATGTTCAGGTTGTTGTTGAATTTCTTGGTGTTTTTGAATGTTGATTTTTTTGTTGTTTTTCAATGTTGAGGTTGTTGTTGAATTTGATGGAGTTTTTCAATGTTGAGGTTGTTGTTGAATTTGTTGGTGTTTTTCAATGTTGAGGTTGTTGTTGTTTTTCAATGTTAAGGTTGTTGTTGAATTTGTTGGTGTTTTTCAATGTTGACGTTGTTGTTGAATTTGTTGGTGGGTTTCAATGTTGAGGTTGTTGTTATTTTTCAATGTTGAGGTTGTTGTTGAATTTTTTAGTGTTTTTCAATGTTGAGGTTGTTGTTGTTTTTCAATGTTGAGGTTGTTGTTGAATTTGTTGGTGTTTTTCAATGTCGAGGTTGTTGTTGAATTTGTTGGTGTTTTTCAATGTTGAGGTTGTTGTTGTTTTTCAATTTTGAGGTTGTTGTTGAATTTGTTGCTGTTTTTCAATGTTGAGGTTGTTGTTGAATTTGTTGGTGTTTTTCAATGTTGAGGTTGTTGTTGTTTTTCAATTTTGAGGTTGTTGTTGAATTTGTTGGTGTTTTTCAATGTTGAGGTTGTTGGTGTTTTTCAATGTTGAGGTTGTTGTTGAATTTGTTGGTGTTTTTCAATGTTGAGGTTGTTGTTGTTATTCAATTTTGAGGTTGTTGTTGAATTTGTTGGTGTTTTTCAATGTTGAGGTTGTTGTTGAATTTGTTGGTGTTTTTCAATGTTGAGGTTGTTGTTGTTTTTCAATGTTGAGGTTGTTGTTGAATTTGTTGGTGTTTTTCAATGTTGAGGTTGTTGTTGTTTTTCAATGTTGAGGTTGTTGTTGAATTTGTTGGTGTTTTTCAATGTTGAGGTTGTTGTTGAATTTGTTGGCGTTTTTCAATGTTGAGGTTGTTGTTGTTTTTCAATGTTGAAGTTGTTGTTGAATTTGTTGGTGTTTTTCAATGTTGAGGTTGTTGCAGTTTTTCAATGTTGAGGTTGTTGTTGAATTTGTTGGTGTTTTTCAAAGTCGAGGTTGTTGTTGAATTTGTTGGTGTTTTTCAATGTTGAGGTTGTTGTTGATTTTCAATTTTGAGGTTGTTGTTGAATTTGTTGGTGTTTTTCTAAGTTGAGGTTGTTGTTGAATTTGTTGGTGTTTTTCAATGTTGAGGTTGTTGTTGTTTTTCAATGTTGTGGTCGTTGTTGAATTTGTTGGTGTTTTTCAATGTTGAGGTTGTTATTGTTTTTCAGTGTTGAGGTTGTTGTTGAATTTGTTGATGTTTTTCAATGTTGAGGTTGTTGTTGAATTTGTTGGTTTTTTTCTATGTTGAGGTTGTTGTTGTTTTTAGATGTTGAGGTTGTTGTTGAATTTGTTGGTGTTTTTCAATGTTGAGGTTGTTGTTATTTTTCAATGTTGAGGTTGTTGTTGAATTTTTTAGTGTTTTTCAATGTTGAGGTTGTTGTTGTTTTTCAATGTTGAGGTTGTTGTTGAATTTGTTGGTGTTTTTCAATGTCGAGGTTGTTGTTGAATTTGTTGGTGTTTTTCAATGTTGAGGTTGTTGTTGTTTTTCAATTTTGAGGTTGTTGTTGAATTTGTTGGTGTTTTTCTAAGTTGAGGTTGTTGTTGAATTTGTTGGTGTTTTTCAATGTTGAGGTTGTTGTTGTTTTTCAATGTTGTGGTCGTTGTTGAATTTGTTGGTGTTTTTCAATGTTGAGGTTGTTATTGTTGTTCAATGTTGAGGTTGTTGTTGAATTTGTTGATGTTTTTCAATGTTGAGGTTGTTGTTGAATTTGTTGGTTTTTTTCAATGTTTAGGTTGTTGTTGTTTTTAGATGTTGAGCTTGTTGTTGAATTTGTTGGTGTTTTTCAATGTTGAGGTTGTTGTAGTTTTTCAATGTTGAGGTTGTTGAATTTGTTGGTGTTTTTCAATGTCGAGGTTGTTTTTGAATCTGTTGGTGTATTTCAATGTTGAAGTTGTTGTTGAATTTGTTGGTGTTTTTCAATGTTGAGGTTGTTGTTGAATTTGTTGGTGTTTTTCAATGTTGAGGTTGTTGGTGTTTTTGTTGGTGTTTTTCAATGTCGAAGTTGTTGTTGAATTTTTTGGTGTTTTTCAATGTTGAAGTTGTTGCTAATTTGTTGGTGTTTTTCAATGTTGAGGTTGTTGCTGTTTTTCAATGTTGAGGTTGTTGTTGAATTTGTTCGTGTTTTTCAATGTCGAAGTTGTTGTTGAATTTTTTGGTGTTTTTCAATGTTGAAGTTGTTGTTGAAATTGTTGGTGTTTTTCAATGTTGAGGTTGTTGTTGTTTTGCAATGTTGAGGATGTTGTTGAATTTGTTGGTGTTTTTCAACGTTGAGGTTGTTTTTGTTTTTCAATGTTGAGGTTGTTGTTGAATTTGTTGGTGTTTTTCAATGTTGAGGTTGTTGTTGTTTTTCAATGTTGAGGTTGTTGTTGAATTTGTTGGTGTTTTTAAATGTTGAGGTTGTTGTTGAATTTGTTGTTGTTTTTCAATGTTGAGGTTGTTGTTGAATTTGTTGGTGTTTTTCAATGTTGAAGTTGTTGTGGAATTTGTTGGTGTTTTTCAATGTTGAGGTTGTTGTTGTTTTTCAATGTTGAGGTTGTTGTTGAATTTGTTGGTGTTTTTCAATGTTGAGGTTGTTGTTGTTTTTCAATGTTGAGGTTGTTGTTGAATTTGTTGGTGTTTTTCAATGTCGAAGTTGTTGTTGAATTTTTTGGTGTTTTTCAATGTTGAAGTTGTTGCTAATTTGTTGGTGTTTTTCAATGTTGAGGTTGTTGCTGTTTTTCAATGTTGAGGTTGTTGTTGAATTTGTTCGTGTTTTTCAATGTCGAAGTTGTTGTTGAATTTTTTGGTGTTTTTCAATGTTGAAGTTGTTGTTGAAATTGTTGGTGTTTTTCAATGTTGAGGTTGTTGTTGTTTTGCAATGTTGAGGATGTTGTTGAATTTGTTGGTGTTTTTCAACGTTGAGGTTGTTTTTGTTTTTCAATGTTGAGGTTGTTGTTGAATTTGTTGGTGTTTTTCAATGTTGAGGTTGTTGTTGTTTTTCAATGTTGAGGTTGTTGTTGAATTTGTTGGTGTTTTTAAATGTTGAGGTTGTTGTTGAATTTGTTGTTGTTTTTCAATGTTGAGGTTGTTGTTGAATTTGTTGGTGTTTTTCAATGTTGAAGTTGTTGTGGAATTTGTTGGTGTTTTTCAATGTTGAGGTTGTTGTTGTTTTTCAATGTTGAGGTTGTTGTTGAATTTGTTGGTGTTTTTCAATGTTGAGGTTGTTGTTGTTTTTCAATGTTGAGGTTGTTGTTGAATTTGTTGGTGTTTTTCAATGTTGACGTTGTTGTTGAATTTGTTGGTTTTTTTCAATGTTGAGGTTGTTGTTGTTTTTCAATGTTGAGGTTGTTGTTGAATTTGTTGGTGTTTTTCAATGTTGAGGTACTTGTTGTTTTTCAATATTGAGGTTGTTGTTGAATTTGTTGGTGTTTTTCAATGTTGAGGTTGTTGTTGAATTTGTTGGTGTTTTTCATTTTTGAGGTTGTTGTTGTTTTTCAATTTTGAGGTTTTTGTTGAATTTGTTGGTGTTTTTCAATGTTGAGGTTGTTGAAGTTTTTCAATGTTGAGGTTGTAGTTGAATTTGTTGGTGTTTTTCAATGTTAAAGCTGTTGTTGTTTTTCAATTTTGAAGTTTTTGTTGAATTTGTTGGTGTTTTTCAATGTTGAGGTTGTTGTTGTTTTTCAATGTTGAGGTTGTTGTTGAATTTGTTGGTGTTTTTCAATGTTGAGGTTGTTGTTGTTTTTCAATGTTGAGGTTGTTGTTGAATTTGTTGGTGTTTTTCAATGTTGAGGTTGTTGTTGAATTTGTTGGTGTTTTTCAATGTTGAGGTTGTTGTTGTTTTTCAATTTTGAGGTTGTTGTTGAATTTGTTGTTTTTCAATGTTGAGGTTGTTGCAGTTTTTCAAAGTTGAGGTTGTTGTTGAATTTGTTGGTGTTTTTCAATGTTGAGGTTGTTGTTGTTTTTCAATTTAGAGGTTGTTGTTGAATTTGTTAGTGTTTTTCAATGTTGAGGTTGTTGTTGAATTTGTTGGTGTTTTTCAATGTTGAGGTTGTTGTTGTTTTTCAATGTTGAGGTTGTTGTTGAATTTGTTGGTGTTTTTCAATGTTGAGGTTGTTGTTGAATTTGTTGGCGTTTTTCAATGTTGAGGTTGTTGTTGTTTTTCAATGTTCAGGTTGTTGTTGAATTTGTTGGTGTTTTTCAATGTCGAGGTTGTTGTTGTTTTTCAATGTTGAGGTTGTTGTTGAATTTGTTGGTGTTTTTCAATGTCGAGGTTGTTGTTGAATTTGTTGGTGTATTTCAATGATGAAGTTGTTGTTGAATTTGTTGTTGTTTTTGAATGTTCAGGTTGTTGTTGAATTTGTTGGTGTTTTTGAATGTTGATTTTTTTGTTGTTTTTCAATGTTGAGGTTGTTGTTGAATTTGTTGGTGTTTTTCAATGTTGAGGTTGTTGTTGTTTTTCAATGTTAAGGTTTTTGTTGAATTTGTTGGTGTTTTTCAATGTTGAGGTTGTTGTTGAATTTGTTGGTGGGTTTCAATGTTGAGGTTGTTGTTATTTTTCAATGTTGAGGTTGTTGTTGAATTTTTTAGTGTTTTTCAATGTTGAGGTTGTTGTTGTTTTTCAATGTTGAGGTTGTTGTTGAATTTGTTGGTGTTTTTCAATGTCGAGGTTGTTGTTGAATTTGTTGGTGTTTTTCAATGTTGAGGTTGTTGTTGTTTTTCAATTTTGAGGTTGTTGTTGAATTTGTTGGTGTTTTTCAATGTTGAGGTTGTTGTTGAATTGTTGGTGTTTTTCAATGTTGAGGTTGTTGTTGTTTTTCAATTTTGAGGTTGTTGTTGAATTTGTTGGTGTTTTTCAATGTTGAGGTTGTTGGTGTTTTTCAATGTTGAGGTTGTTGTTGAATTTGTTGGTGTTTTTCAATGTTGAGGTTGTTGTTGTTTTTCAATTTTGAGGTTGTTGTTGAATTTGTTGGTGTTTTTCAATGTTGAGGTTGTTGTTGAATTTGTTGGTGTTTTTCAATGTTGAGGTTGTTGTTGTTTTTCAATGTTGAGGTTGTTGTTGAATTTGTTGGTGTTTTTCAATGTTGAGGTTGTTGTTGTTTTTCAATGTTGAGGTTGTTGTTGAATTTGTTGGTGTTTTTCAATGTTGAGGTTGTTGTTGAATTTGTTGGCGTTTTTCAATGTTGAGGTTGTTGTTGTTTTTCAATGTTGAAGTTGTTGTTGAATTTGTTGGTGTTTTTCAATGTTGAGGTTGTTGCAGTTTTTCAATGTTGAGGTTGTTGTTGAATTTGTTGGTGTTTTTCAAAGTCGAGGTTGTTGTTGATTTTGTTGGTGTTTTTCAATGTTGAGGTTGTTGTTGTTTTTCAATTTTGAGGTTGTTGTTGAATTTGTTGGTGTTTTTCTAAGTTGAGGTTGTTGTTGAATTTGTTGGTGTTTTTCAATGTTGAGGTTGTTGTTGTTTTTCAATGTTGTGGTCGTTGTTGAATTTGTTGGTGTTTTTCAATGTTGAGGTTGTTATTGTTTTTCAGTGTTGAGGTTGTTGTTGAATTTGTTGATGTTTTTCAATGTTGAGGTTGTTGTTGAATTTGTTGGTTTTTTTCAATGTTGAGGTTGTTGTTGTTTTTAGATGTTGAGGTTGTTGTTGAATTTGTTGGTGTTTTTCAATGTTGAGGTTGTTGTTATTTTTCAATGTTGAGGTTGTTGTTGAATTTTTTAGTGTTTTTCAATGTTGAGGTTGTTGTTGTTTTTCAATGTTGAGGTTGTTGTTGAATTTGTTGGTGTTTTTCAATGTCGAGGTTGTTGTTGAATTTGTTGGTGTTTTTCAATGTTGAGGTTGTTGGTGTTTTTCAATTTTGAGGTTGTTGTTGAATTTGTTGGTGTTTTTCAATGTTGAGTGTGTTGTTGAATTTGTTGGTGTTTTTCAATGTTGAGGTTGTTGTTGTTTTTCAATTTTGAGGTTGTTGTTCAATTTGTTGGTGTTTTTCAATGTTGAGGTTGTTGGTGTTTTTCAATGTTGAGGTTGTTGTTGAATTTGTTGGTGTTTTTCAATGTTGAGGTTGTTGTTGTTTTTCAATTTTGAGGTTGTTGTTGAATTTGTTGGTGTTTATCTATGTTGAGGTTGTTGTTGAATTTGTTGGTGTTTTTCAATGTTGAGGTTGTTGTTGTTTTTCAATGTTGTGGTCGTTGTTGAATTTGTTGGTGTTTTTCAATGTTGAGGTTGTTATTGTTTTTCAATGTTGAGGTTGTTGTTGAATTTGTTGATGTTTTTCAATGTTGAGGTTGTTGTTGAATTTGTTGGTTTTTTTCAATGTTTAGGTTGTTGTTGTTTTTAGATGTTGAGGTTGTTGTTGAATTTGTTGGTGTTTTTCAATGTTGAGGTTGTTTTAGTTTTTCAATGTTGAGGTTGTTGAATTTGTTGGTGTTTTTCAATGTCGAGGTTGTTTTTGAATCTGTTGGTGTATTTCAATGTTGAAGTTGTTGTTGAATTTGTTGGTGTTTTTCAATGTTGAGGTTGTTGTTGAATTTGTTGGTGTTTTTCAATGTTGAGGTTGTTGTTGTTTTTCAATGTTGAGGTTGTTGTTGAATTTGTTGGTGTTTTTCAATGTTGAGGTTGTTGTTGAATTTGTTGGTGTTTTTCAATGTCGAAGTTGTTGTTGAATTTTTTGGTGTTTTTCAATGTTGAAGTTGTTGCTAATTTGTTGTTGTTTTTCAATGTTGAGGTTGTTGCTGTTTTTCAATGTTGAGGTTGTTGTTGAATTTATTCGTGTTTTTCAATGTCGAAGTTGTTGTTGAATTTTTTGGTGTTTTTCAATGTTGAAGTTGTTGTTGAAATTGTTGGTGTTTTTCAATGTTGAGGTTGTTGTTGTTTTGCAATGTTGAGGATGTTGTTGAATTTGTTGGTGTTTTTCAACGTTGAGGTTGTTTCTGTTTTTCAATGTTGAGGTTGTTGTTGAATTTGTTGGTGTTTTTCAATGTTGAGGTTGTTGTTGTTTTTCAATGTTGAGGTTGTTGTTGAATTTGTTGGTGTTTTTAAATGTTGAGGTTGTTGTTGAATTTGTTGGTGTTTTTCAATGTTGAGGTTGTTGTTGAATTTGTTGGTGTTTTTCAATGTTGAAGTTGTTGTGGAATTTGTTGGTGTTTTTCAATGTTGAGGTTGTTGTTGTTTTTCAATGTTGAGGTTGTTGTTGAATTTGTTGGTGTTTTTCAATGTTGAGGTTGTTGTTGTTTTTCAATGTTGAGGTTGTTGTTGAATTTGTTGGTGTTTTTCAATGTTGACGTTGTTGTTGAATTTGTTGGTTTTTTTCAATGTTGAGGTTGTTGTTGTTTTTCAATGTTGAGGTTGTTGTTGAATTTGTTGGTGTTTTTCAATGTTGAGGTAGTTGTTGTTTTTCAATATTGAGGTTGTTGTTGAATTTGTTGGTGTTTTTCAATGTTGAGGTTGTTGTTGAATTTGTTGGTGTTTTTCAATTTTGAGGTTGTTGTTGTTTTTCAATTTTGAGGTTTTTGTTGAATTTGTTGGTGTTTTTCAATGTTGAGGTTGTTGAAGTTTTTCAAAGTTGAGGTTGTTGTTGAATTTGTTCGTGTTTTTCAATGTCGAAGTTGTTGTTGAATTTGTTGGTGTTTTTCAATTTTGAGGTTGTTGTTGTTTTTCATTTTGAGGTTTTTGTTGAATTTGTTGGTGTTTTTCAATGTTGAGGTTGTTGAAGTTTTTCAATGTTGAGGTTGTTGTTGAATTTGTTGGTGTTTTTCAATGTTAAAGTTGTTGTTGTTTTTCAATTTTGAGGTTTTTGTTGAATTTGTTGGTGTTTTTCAATGTTGAGGTTGTTGTTGTTTTTCAATGTTGAGGTTGATGTTGAATTTGTTGGTGTTTTTCAATGTTGAGGTTGTTGTTGTTTTTCAATGTTGAGGTTGTTGTTGAATTTGTTGGTGTTCTTCAATGTTGAGGTTGTTGTTGAATTTGTTGGTGTTTTTCAATGTTGAGGTTGTTGTTGTTTTTCAATTTTGAGGTTGTTGTTGAATTTGTTGTTTTTCAATGTTGAGGTTGTTGCAGTTTTTCAAAGTTGAGGTTGTTGTTGAATTTGTTGGTGTTTTTCAATGTTGAGGTTGTTGTTGTTTTTCAATTTAGAGGTTGTTGTTGAATTTGTTAGTGTTTTTCAATGTTGAGGTTGTTGTTGAATTTGTTGGTGTTTTTCAATGTTGAGGTTGTTGTTGTTTTTAAATGTTGAGGTTGTTGTTGAATTTGTTGGCGTTTTTCAATGTTGAGGTTGTTGTTGTTTTTCAATGTTCAGGTTGTTGTTGAATTTGTTGGTGTTTTTCAATGTTGAGGTTGTTGTAGTTTTTCAATGTTGAGGTTGTTGTTGAATTTGTTGGTGTTTTTCAATGTCGAGGTTGTTGTTGAATTTGTTGGTGTATTTCAATGATGAAGTTGTTGTTGAATTTGTTGTTGTTTTTGAATGTTCAGGTTGTTGTTGAATTTGTTGGTGTTTTTGAATGTTGATTTTTTTGTTGTTTTTCAATGTTGAGGTTGTTGTTGAATTTGATGGAGTTTTTCAATGTTGAGGTTGTTGTTGAATTTGTTGGTGTTTTTCAATGTTGAGGTTGTTGTTGTTTTTCAATGTTAAGGTTGTTGTTGAATTTGTTGGTGTTTTTCAATGTTGAGGTTGTTGTTGAATTTGTTGGTGGGTTTCAATGTTGCGGTTGTTGTTATTTTTCAATGTTGAGGTTGTTGTTGAATTTTTTAGTGTTTTTCAATGTTGAGGTTGTTGTTGTTTTTCAATGTTGAGGTTGTTGTTGAATTTGTTGGTGTTTTTCAATTTCGAGGTTGATGTCGAATTTGTTGGTGTTTTTCAATGTTGAGGTTGTTGTTTTTCAATTTTGAGGTTGTTGTTGAATTTGTTGGTGTTTTTCAATGTTGAGGTTGTTGTTGAATTGTTGGTGTTTTTCAATGTTGAGGTTGTTGTTGTTTTTCAATTTTGAGGTTGTTGTTGAATTTGTTGGTGTTTTTCAATGTTGAGGTTGTTGGTGTTTTTCAATGTTGAGGTTGTTGTTGAATTTGTTGGTGTTTTTCAATGTTGAGGTTGTTGTTGTTTTTCAATTTTGAGGTTGTTGTTGAATTTGTTGGTGTTTTTCAATGTTGAGGTTGTTGTTGAATTTGTTGGTGTTTTTCAATGTTGAGGTTGTTGTTGTTTTTCAATGTTGAGGTTGTTGTTGAATTTGTTGGTGTTTTTCAATGTTGAGGTTGTTGTTGTTTTTCAATGTTGAGGTTGTTGTTGAATTTGTTGGTGTTTTTCAATGTTGAGGTTGTTGTTGAATTTGTTGGCGTTTTTCAATGTTGAGGTTGTTGTTGTTTTTCAATGTTGAAGTTGTTGTTGAATTTGTTGGTGTTTTTCAATGTTGAGGTTGTTGCAGTTTTTCAATGTTGAGGTTGTTGTTGAATTTGTTGGTGTTTTTCAAAGTCGAGGTTGTTGTTGAATTTGTTGGTGTTTTTCAATGTTGAGGTTGTTGTTGTTTTTCAATTTTGAGGTTGTTGTTGAATTTGTTGGCGTTTTTCTAAGTTGAGGTTGTTGTTGAATTTGTTGGTGTTTTTCAATGTTGAGGTTGTTGTTGTTTTTCAATGTTGTGGTCGTTGTTGAATTTGTTGGTGTTTTTCAATGTTGAGGTTGTTGTTGAATTTGTTGGTTTTTTTCAATGTTGAGGTTGTTGTTGTTTTTAGATGTTGAGGTTGTTGTTGAATTTGTTGGTGTTTTTCAATGTTGAGGTTCTTGTTATTTTTCAATGTTGAGGTTGTTGTTGAATTTTTTGGTGTTTTTCAATGTTGAGGTTGTTGTTGTTTTTCAATGTTGAGGTTGTTGTTGAATTTGTTGGTGTTTTTCAAAGTCGAGGTTGTTGTTGAATTTGTTGGTGTTTTTCAATGTTGAAGTTGTTGTTGAAATTGTTGGTGTTTTTCAATGTTGAGGTTGTTGTTGTTTTGCAATGTTGAGGTTGTTGTTGAATTTGTTGGTGTTTTTCAACGTTGAGGTTGTTTTTATTTTTCAATGTTGAGGTTGTTGTTGAATTTGTTCTTGTTTTTCAATGTTGATGTTGGTGTTGAATTTGTTTGTGTTTTTCAATGTTGAGGTTGTTGTTGTTTTTCAATGTTGAGGTTGTTGTTGAATTTGTTGGTGTTTTTCAATGTTGAGGTTGTTATTGTTTTTCAATGTTGAGGTTGTTGTTGAATTTGTTGATTTTTTTCAATGTTGAGGTTGTTGTTGAATTTGTTGGTTTTTTTCAATGTTGAGGTTGTTCTTGTTTTTAGATGTTGAGGTTGTTGTTGAATTTGTTGGTGTTTTTCAATGTTGAGGTTGTTGTAGTTTTTCAATGTTGAGGTTGTTGAATTTGTTGGTGTTTTTCAATGTCGAGGTTGTTTTTGAATCTGTTGGTGTATTTCAAAGTTGAAGTTGTTGTTGAATTTGTTGGTGTTTTGCAATGTTGAGGTTGTTGTTGAATTTGTTGGTGTTTTTCAATGTTGAGATTGTTGTTGTTTTTCAATGTTGAGGTTGTTGTTGAATTTGTTGGTGTTATTCAATGTTGAGGTTATTGTTGAATTTGTTGGTGTTTTTCAATGTTGAGGTTGTTGTTGAATTTGTTGGTGTTTTTCAATGTTGAAGTTGTTGTGGAATTTGTTGGTATTTTTCAATGTTGAGGTTGTTGTTGTTTTTCAATGTTGAGGTTGTTGTTGAATTTGTTGGTGTTTTTCAATGTTGAGGTGGTTGTTGTTTTTCAATGTTGAGGTTGTTGTTGAATTTGTTGGTGTTTTTCAATGTTGAGGTTGTTGCTGAATTTGTTGGTGTTTTTCAATGTTGAGGTTGTTGTTGTTTTTCAATGTTGAGGTTGTTGTTGAATTTGTTGGTGTTTTTCAATGTTGAGGTTGTTGTTGTTTTTCAATTTTGAGGTTGTTGTTGAATTTGTTGGTGTTTTTCAATGTTGAGGTTGTTGTTGAATTTGTTGGTGTTTTTCAATGTTGAGGTTGTTGTTGTTATTCAATTTTGAGGTTGTTGTTGAATTTGTTGGTGTGTTTCAATGTTGAGGTTGTTGGTGTTTTTCAATGTTGAGGTTGTTGTTGAATTTGTTGGTGTTTTTCAATGTTGAGGTTGTTGTTGTTTTTCAATTTTGAGGTTGTTGTTGAATTTGTTGGTGTTTTTCAATGTTGAGGTTGTTGTTGAATTTGTTGGTGTTTTTCAATGTTGAGGTTGTTGTTGTTTTTCAATGTTGAGGTTGTTGTTGAATTTGTTGGTGTTTTTCAATGTTGAGGTTGTTGTTGTTTTTCAATGTTGAGGTTGTTGTTGAATTTGTTGGTGTTTTTCAATGTTGAGGTTGTTGTACTTTTTCAATGTTGAGGTTGTTGAATTTGTTGGTGTTTTTCAATGTCGAGGTTGTTGTTGAATTTGTTGGTGTATTTCAAAGTTGAAGTTGTTGTTGAATTTGTTGGTGTTCTTCAATGTTGAGGTTGTTGTTGTTTTTCAATTTTGAGGTTGTTGTTGTTTTTCAATGTTGAGGTAGTTGTTGAATTTCTTGGTGTTTTTCAATGTTGAGCTTGTTATTGTTTTTCAATGTTGAGGTTGTTGTTGAATTTGTTGGTGTTTTTCAATGTTGAGGTTCTTGTTATTTTTCAATGTTGAGGTTGTTGTTGAATTTTTTGGTGTTTTTCAATGTTGAGGTTGTTGTTGTTTTTCAATGTGGAGGTTGTTGTTGAATTTGTTGGTGTTTTTCAAAGTCGAGGTTGTTGTTGAATTTGTTGGTGTTTTTCAATGTTGAAGTTGTTGTTGAAATTGTTGGTGTTTTTCAATGTTGAGGTTGTTGTTGTTTTGCAATGTTGAGGTTGTTGTTGAATTTGTTGGTGTTTTTCAACGTTGAGGTTGTTTTTATTTTTCAATGTTGAGGTTGTTGTTGAATTTGTTCTTGTTTTTCAATGTTGATGTTGGTGTTGAATTTGTTTGTGTTTTTCAATGTTGATGTTGTTGTTGTTTTTCAATGTTGAGGTTGTTGTTGAATTTGTTGGTGTTTTTCAATGTTGAGGTTGTTATTGTTTTTCAATGTTGAGGTTGTTGTTGAATTTGTTGATTTCTTTCAATGTTGAGGTTGTTGTTGAATTTGTTGGTTTTTTTCAATGTTGAGGTTGTTCTTGTTTTTAGATGTTGAGGTTGTTGTTGAATTTTTTGGTGTTTTTCAATGTTGAGGTTGTTGTAGTTTTTCAATGTTGAGGTTGTTGAATTTGTTGGTGTTTTTCAATGTCGAGGTTGTTTTTGAATCTGTTGGTGTATTTCAAAGTTGAAGTTGTTGTTGAATTTGTTGGTGTTTTGCAATGTTGAGGTTGTTGTTGAATTTGTTGGTGTTTTTCAATGTTGAGATTGTTGTTGTTTTTCAATGTTGAGGTTGTTGTTGAATTTGTTGGTGTTATTCAATGTTGAGGTTATTGTTGAATTTGTTGGTGTTTTTCAATGTTGAAGTTGTTGTGGAATTTGTTGGTGTTTTTCAATGTTGAGGTTGTTGTTGTTTTTCAATGTTGAGGTTGTTGTTGAATTTGTTGGTGTTTTTCAATGTTGAGGTGGTTGTTGTTTTTCAATGTTGAGGTTGTTGTTGAATTTGTTGGTGTTTTTCAATGTTGAGGTTGTTGCTGAATTTGTTGGTGTTTTTCAATGTTGAGGTTGTTGTTGTTTTTCAATGTTGAGGTTGTTGTTGAATTTGTTGGTGTTTTTCAATGTTGAGGTTGTTGTTCTTTTTCAATTTTGAGGTTGTTGTTGAATTTGTTGGTGTTTTTCAATGTTGAGGTTGTTGTTGAATTTGTTGGTGTTTTTCAATGTTGAGGTTGTTGTTGTTTTTCAATTTTGAGGTTGTTGTTGAATTTGTTGGTGTGTTTCAATGTTGAGGTTGTTGGTGTTTTTCAATGTTGAGGTTGTTGTTGAATTTGTTGGTGTTTTTCAATGTTGAGGTTGTTGTTGTTTTTCAATGTTGAGGTTGTTGTTGAATTTGTTGGTGTTTTTCAATGTTGAGGTTGTTGTTGTTTTTCAATGTTGAGGTTGTTGTTGAATTTGTTGGTGTTTTTCAATGTTGAGGTTGTTGTACTTTTTCAATGTTGAGGTTGTTGAATTTGTTGGTGTTTTTCAATGTCGAGGTTGTTGTTGAATTTGTTGGTGTATTTCAAAGTTGAAGTTGTTGTTGAATTTGTTGGTGTTCTTCAATGTTGAGGTTGTTGTTGTTTTTCAATTTTGAGGTTGTTGTTGTTTTTCAATGTTGAGGTAGTTGTTGAATTTCTTGGTGTTTTTCAATGTTGAGCTTGTTATTGTTTTTCAATGTTGAGGTTGTTGTTGAATTTGTTGGTGTTTTTCAATGTTGAGGTTGTTGTTGAATTTGTTGGTGTTTTTCAATTTTGAGGTTGTTGTAGTTTTTAAATGTAGAGGTTGTTGTTGAATTTGTTGGTGTTTTTCAATGTTGAGGTTGTTGTTTTTCAATTTTGAGATTGTTGTTGAATTTGTTGGTGTTTTTCAATGTTGAGGTTGTTGTTGAATTTGTTGGTGTTTTTCAATGTTGAGGTTTTTGTTGTTTTTCAATGTTGAGGTTTTTGTTGAATTTGTTCGTGTTTTTCAATGTTGAGGTTGTTGTTATTTTTCAATGTTGAGGTTGTTTTTTCAATTTTTTGGTGTTTTTCAATGTTGAGGTTGTTGTTGTTTTTCAATTTTAAGGTTGTTGTTGAATTTGTTGGTGTTTTTCAATGTGAGGTTGTTGTTGTATTTATTGGTGTTCTTCAATGTTGAAGTTGTTGTTGAAATTGTTTGTGTTTTTCAATGTTGAGGTTGTTGTTGTTTTGCAATGTTGAGGTTGTTGTTGAATTTGTTGGTGTTTTTCAACGTTGAGGTTGTTTTTGTTTTTCAATGTTGAGGTTGTTGTTGAATTTGTTTGTGTTCTTCAATGTTGAGGTTGTTGTTGTTTTTCAATGTTGAGGTTTTTGTTGAACTTGTTGGTGTTTTTCAATGTTGAGGTTGTTGTTATTTTTCAATGTTGAGGTTGTTGTTGAATTTTTTGGTGTTTTTCAATGTTGAGGTTGTTGTTGTTTTTCAATGTTGCGGTTGTTGTTGAATTTGTTGGTGTTTTTCAATTTGAGGTTGTTGTTGAATTTATTGGTGTTTTTCAATGTTGAAGTTGTTGTTGAAATTGTTGGTGTTTTTCAATGTTGATGTTGTTGTTGTTTTGCAATGTTGAGGTTGTTGTTGAATTTGTTGGTGTTTTTCAACGTTGAGGTTGTTTTTGTTTTTCAATGTTGAGGTTGTTGTTGAATTTGTTGTTGTTTTTCAATGTTGATGTTGGTGTTGAATTTGTTTGTGTTTTTCAATGTTGAGGTTGTTGTTGTTTTTCAATGTTGAGGTTGTTGTTGAATTTGTTGGTGTTTTTCAATGTTGAGGTTGTTGTTGAATTTGTTGGTGTTTTTCAATGTTGAGGTTGTTGTTTTTAGATGTTGATGTTGTTGTTGAATTTGTTGGTGTTTTTCAATGTTGAGGTTGTTGTAGATTTTCAATGTTGAGGTTGTTGAATTTGTTGGTGTTATTCAATGTCGAGGTTGTTGTTGAATTTGTTGGTGTATTTCAAAGTTGAAGTTGTTGTTGAATTTGTTGGTGTTTTTCAATGTTGAGGTTGTTGTTGTTTTTCAATGTTGAGGTTGTTGTTGAATTTGTTGGTGTTTTTCAATGCTGAGGTTGTTGTTGTTTTTCAATGTTGAGGTTGTTGTTGAATTTGTTGGTGTTTTTCAATGTTGAGGTTGTTGTTGAATTTGTTGGTGTTTTTCAATGTTGAGGTTGTTGTTGTTTTTCAATGTTGAGGTTGTTGTTCAATTTGGTGGTGTTTTTTAATGTTGAGGTTGGTGTTGAATTTGTTGGTTTTTTTCAATGTTGAGGTTGTTGTTGTTTTTCAAAGTTGAGTTTGTTGTTGAATTTGTTGGTGTTTTTCAATGTTCAGGTTGTTGTTGTTTTTCAATGTTGAGGTTGTTGTTGAATTTGTTGGTGTTTTTAAATGTTGATGTTGTTGTTGAATTTGTTGTTGTTTTTCAATGTTGAGGTTGTTGTTGAATTTGTTGGTGTTTTTCAATGTTGAGGTTGTTGTTGAATTTGTTGGTGTTTTTCAATGTTGAGGTTGTTGTTGTTTTTCAATGTTGAGGTTGTTGTTGAATTTGTTGGTGTTTTTCAATGTTGAGGTTGTTGTTGAATTGTTGGCGTTTTTCAATGTTGAGGTTGTTCTTGAATTCGTTGGTGTTTTTCAATGTTGAGGTTGTCGTTGTTTTTCAATGTTGAGGTTGTTGTTGAATTTGTTGGTGTTTTTCAATGTTGAGGTTGTTGTTGAATTTGTTGGTGTTTTTCAATGTTGAGGTTGTTGTTGTTTTTCAATGATGAGGTTGTTGTTGAACTTGTTGGTGTTTTTCAATTTTGAGGTGGTTGTTGTTTTTCAATTTCGAGGTTGTAGTTGAATTTGTTGGTGTTTTTCAATGTTGAGGTTGTTGTTGTTTTTCAATGTTGAGGTTGTTGTTGAATTTGTTGGTGTTTTTAAATGTTGAGGTTGTTGTTGAATTTGTTGTTGTTTTTCAATGTTGAGATTGTTGTTGAATTTGTTGGTGTTTTTCAATGTTGAGGTTGTTGTTGAATTTGTTGGTGTTTTTCAATGTTGAGGTTGTTGTTGTTTTTCAATATTGAGGTTGTTGTTGAATTTGTTGGTGTTTTTCAATGTTGAGGTTGTTGTTGAATTGTTGGCGTTTTTCAATTTTGAGGTTGTTGTTGAATTTGTTGGTGTTTTTCAATGTTGAGGTTGTTGTTGTTTTTCAATGTTGAGGTTGTTGTTGAATTTGTTGGTGTTTTTCAATGTTGAGGTTGTTGTACTTTTTCAATGTTGAGGTTGTTGAATTTGTTGGTGTTTTTCAATGTCGAGGTTGTTGTTGAATTTGTTGGTGTATTTCAAAGTTGAAGTTGTTGTTGAATTTGTTGGTGTTCTTCAATGTTGAGGTTGTTGTTGTTTTTCAATTTTGAGGTTGTTGTTGTTTTTCAATGTTGAGGTAGTTGTTGAATTTCTTGGTGTTTTTCAATGTTGAGCTTGTTATTGTATTTCAATGTTGAGGTTGTTGTTGAATTTGTTGGTGTTTTTCAATGTTGAGGTTCTTGTTATTTTTCAATGTTGAGGTTGTTGTTGAATTTTTTGGTGTTTTTCAATGTTGAGGTTGTTGTTGTTTTTCAATGTTGAGGTTGTTGTTGAATTTGTTGGTGTTTTTCAAAGTCGAGGTTGTTGTTGAATTTGTTGGTGTTTTTCAATGTTGAAGTTGTTGTTGAAATTGTTGGTGTTTTTCAATGTTGAGGTTGTTGTTGTTTTGCAATGTTGAGGTTGTTGTTGAATTTGTTGGTGTTTTTCAACGTTGAGGTTGTTTTTATTTTTCAATGTTGAGGTTGTTGTTGAATTTGTTCTTGTTTTTCAATGTTGATGTTGGTGTTGAATTTGTTTGTGTTTTTCAATGTTGAGGTTGTTGTTGTTTTTCAATGTTGAGGTTGTTGTTGAATTTGTTGGTGTTTTTCAATGTTGAGGTTGTTATTGTTTTTCAATGTTGAGGTTGTTGTTGAATTTGTTGATTTCTTTCAATGTTGAGGTTGTTGTTGAATTTGTTGGTTTTTTTCAATGTTGAGGTTGTTCTTGTTTTTAGATGTTGAGGTTGTTGTTGAATTTTTTGGTGTTTTTCAATGTTGAGGTTGTTGTAGTTTTTCAATGTTGAGGTTGTTGAATTTGTTGGTGTTTTTCAATGTCGAGGTTGTTTTTGAATCTGTTGGTGTATTTCAAAGTTGAAGTTGTTGTTGAATTTGTTGGTGTTTTGCAATGTTGAGGTTGTTGTTGAATTTGTTGGTGTTTTTCAATGTTGAGATTGTTGTTGTTTTTCAATGTTGAGGTTGTTGTTGAATTTGTTGGTGTTATTCAATGTTGAGGTTATTGTTGAATTTGTTGGTGTTTTTCAATGTTGAGGTTGTTGTTGAATTTGTTGGTGTTTTTCAATGTTGAAGTTGTTGTGGAATTTGTTGGTGTTTTTCAATGTTGAGGTTGTTGTTGTTTTTCAATGTTGAGGTTGTTGTTGAATTTGTTGGTGTTTTTCAATGTTGAGGTGGTTGTTGTTTTTCAATGTTGAGGTTGTTGTTGAATTTGTTGGTGTTTTTCAATGTTGAGGTTGTTGCTGAATTTGTTGGTGTTTTTCAATGTTGAGGTTGTTGTTGTTTTTCAATGTTGAGGTTGTTGTTGAATTTGTTGGTGTTTTTCAATGTTGAGGTTGTTGTTGTTTTTCAATTTTGAGGTTGTTGTTGAATTTGTTGGTGTTTTTCAATGTTGAGGTTGTTGTTGAATTTGTTGGTGTTTTTCAATGTTGAGGTTGTTGTTGTTTTTCAATTTTGAGGTTGTTGTTGAATTTGTTGGTGTGTTTCAATGTTGAGGTTGTTGGTGTTTTTCAATGTTGAGGTTGCTGTTGAATTTGTTGGTGTTTTTCAATGTTGAGGTTGTTGTTGTTTTTCAATTTTGAGGTTGTTGTTGAATTTGTTGGTGTTTTTCAATGTTGAGGTTGTTGTTGAATTTGTTGGTGTTTTTCAATGTTGAGGTTGTTGTTGTTTTTCAATGTTGAGGTTGTTGTTGAATTTGTTGGTGTTTTTCAATGTTGAGGTTGTTGTTGTTTTTCAATGTTGAGGTTGTTGTTGAATTTGTTGGTGTTTTTCAATGTTGAGGTTGTTGTACTTTTTCAATGTTGAGGTTGTTGAATTTGTTGGTGTTTTTCAATGTCGAGGTTGTTGTTGAATTTGTTGGTGTATTTCAAAGTTGAAGTTGTTGTTGAATTTGTTGGTGTTCTTCAATGTTGAGGTTGTTGTTGTTTTTCAATTTTGAGGTTGTTGTTGTTTTTCAATGTTGAGGTAGTTGTTGAATTTCTTGGTGTTTTTCAATGTTGAGCTTGTTATTGTTTTTCAATGTTGAGGTTGTTGTTGAATTTGTTGGTGTTTTTCAATGTTGAGGTTGTTGTTGAATTTGTTGGTGTTTTTCAATTTTGAGGTTGTTGTAGTTTTTAAATGTAGAGGTTGTTGTTGAATTTGTTGGTGTTTTTCAATGTTGAGGTTGTTATTGTTTTTCAATGTTGAGGTTGTTGTTGAATTTGTTGATTTCTTTCAATGTTGAGGTTGTTGTTGAATTTGTTGGTTTTTTTCAATGTTGAGGTTGTTCTTGTTTTTAGATGTTGAGGTTGTTGTTGAATTTTTTGGTGTTTTTCAATGTTGAGGTTGTTGTAGTTTTTCAATGTTGAGGTTGTTGAATTTGTTGGTGTTTTTCAATGTCGAGGTTGTTTTTGAATCTGTTGGTGTATTTCAAAGTTGAAGTTGTTGTTGAATTTGTTGGTGTTTTGCAATGTTGAGGTTGTTGTTGAATTTGTTGGTGTTTTTCAATGTTGAGATTGTAGTTGTTTTTCAATGTTGAGGTTGTTGTTGAATTTGTTGGTGTTATTCAATGTTGAGGTTATTGTTGAATTTGTTGGTGTTTTTCAATGTTGAGGTTGTTGTTGAATTTGTTGGTGTTTTTCAATGTTGAAGTTGTTGTGGAATTTGTTGGTGTTTTTCAATGTTGAGGTTGTTGTTGTTTTTCAATGTTGAGGTTGTTGTTGAATTTGTTGGTGTTTTTCAATGTTGAGGTGGTTGTTGTTTTTCAATGTTGAGGTTGTTGTTGAATTTGTTGGTGTTTTTCAATGTTGAGGTTGTTGCTGAATTTGTTGGTGTTTTTCAATGTTGAGGTTGTTGTTGTTTTTCAATGTTGAGGTTGTTGTTGAATTTGTTGGTGTTTTTCAATGTTGAGGTTGTTGTTGTTTTTCAATTTTGAGGTTGTTGTTGAATTTGTTGGTGTTTTTCAATGTTGAGGTTGTTGTTGAATTTGTTGGTGTTTTTCAATGTTGAGGTTGTTGTTGTTTTTCAATTTTGAGGTTGTTGTTGAATTTGTTGGTGTGTTTCAATGTTGAGGTTGTTGGTGTTTTTCAATGTTGAGGTTGCTGTTGAATTTGTTGGTGTTTTTCAATGTTGAGGTTGTTGTTGTTTTTCAATTTTGAGGTTGTTGTTGAATTTGTTGGTGTTTTTCAATGTTGAGGTTGTTGTTGAATTTGTTGGTGTTTTTCAATGTTGAGGTTGTTGTTGTTTTTCAATGTTGAGGTTGTTGTTGAATTTGTTGTTGTTTTTCAATGTTGAGGTTGTTGTTGTTTTTCAATGTTGAGGTTGTTGTTGAATTTGTTGGTGTTTTTCAATGTTGAGGTTGTTGTACTTTTTCAATGTTGAGGTTGTTGAATTTGTTGGTGTTTTTCAATGTCGAGGTTGTTGTTGAATTTGTTGGTGTATTTCAAAGTTGATGTTGTTGTTGAATTTGTTGGTGTTCTTCAATGTTGAGGTTGTTGTTGTTTTTCAATTTTGAGGTTGTTGTTGTTTTTCAATGTTGAGGTAGTTGTTGAATTTCTTGGTGTTTTTCAATGTTGAGCTTGTTATTGTTTTTCAATGTTGAGGTTGTTGTTGAATTTGTTGGTGTTTTTCAATGTTGAGGTTGTTGTTGAATTTGTTGGTGTTTTTCAATTTTGAGGTTGTTGTAGTTTTTAAATGTAGAGGTTGTTGTTGAATTTGTTGGTGTTTTTCAATGTTGAGGTTGTTGTTTTTCAATTTTGAGATTGTTGTTGAATTTGTTGGTGTTTTTCAATGTTGAGGTTGTTGTTGAATTTGTTGGTGTTTTTCAATGTTGAGGTTTTTGTTGTTTTTCAATGTTGAGGTTTTTGTTGAATTTGTTGGTGTTTTTCAATGTTGAGGTTGTTGTTATTTTTCAATGTTGAGGTTGTTGTTTGAATTTTTTGGTGTTCTTCAATGTTGAGGTTGTTGTTGTTTTTCAATGTTAAGGTTGTTGTTGAATTTGTTGGTGTTTTTCAATGTGAGGTTGTTGTTGTATTTATTGGTGTTCTTCAATGTTGAAGTTGTTGTTGAAATTGTTTGTGTTTTTCAATGTTGAGGTTGTTGTTGTTTTGCAATGTTGAGGTTGTTGTTGAATTTGTTGGTGTTTTTCAACGTTGAGGTTGTTTTTGTTTTTCAATGTTGAGGTTGTTGTTGAATTTGTTTGTGTTTTTCAATGTTGAGGTTGTTGTTGTTTTTCAATGTTGAGGTTTTTGTTGAATTTGTTGGTGTTTTTCAATGTTGAGGTTGTTGTTATTTTTCAATGTTGAGGTTGTTGTTGAATTTTTTGGTGTTTTTCAATGTTGAGGTTGTTGTTGTTTTTCAATGTTGCGGTTGTTGTTGAATTTGTTGGTGTTTTTCAATGTGAGGTTGTTGTTGAATTTATTGGTGTTTTTCAATGTTGAAGTTGTTGTTGAAATTGTTGGTGTTTTTCAATGTTGAGGTTGTTGTTGTTTTGCAATGTCGAGGTTGTTGTTGAATTTGTTGGTGTTTTTCAACGTTGAGGTTGTTTTTGTTTTTCAATGTTGAGGTTGTTGTTGAATTTGTTGTTGTTTTTCAATGTTGATGTTGGTGTTGAATTTGTTTGTGTTTTTCAATGTTGAGGTTGTTGTTGTTTTTCAATGTTGAGGTTGTTGTTGAATTTGTTGGTGTTTTTCAATGTTGAGGTTGTTGTTGAATTTGTTGGTGTTTTTCAATGTTGAGGTTGTTGTTGAATTTGTTGGTGTTTTTCAATGTTGAGGTTGTTGTTGTTTTTCAATTTTGAGGTTGTTGTTGAATTTGTTGGTGTGTTTCAATGTTGAGGTTGTTGGTGTTTTTCAATGTTGAGGTTGTTGTTGAATTTGTTGGTGTTTTTCAATGTTGAGGTTGTTGTTGTTTTTCAATTTTGAGGTTGTTGTTGAATTTGTTGGTGTTTTTCAATGTTGAGGTTGTTGTTGAATTTGTTGGTGTTTTTCAATGTTGAGGTTGTTGTTGTTTTTCAATGTTGAGGTTGTTGTTGAATTTGTTGGTGTTTTTCAATGTTGAGGTTGTTGTTGTTTTTCAATGTTGAGGTTGTTGTTGAATTTGTTGGTGTTTTTCAATGTTGAGGTTGTTGTACTTTTTCAATGTTGAGGTTGTTGAATTTGTTGGTGTTTTTCAATGTCGAGGTTGTTGTTGAATTTGTTGGTGTATTTCAAAGTTGAAGTTGTTGTTGAATTTGTTGGTGTTCTTCAATGTTGAGGTTGTTGTTGTTTTTCAATTTTGAGGTTGTTGTTGTTTTTCAATGTTGAGGTAGTTGTTGAATTTCTTGGTGTTTTTCAATGTTGAGCTTGTTATTGTTTTTCAATGTTGAGGTTGTTGTTGAATTTGTTGGTGTTTTTCAATGTTGAGGTTGTTGTTGAATTTGTTGGTGTTTTTCAATTTTGAGGTTGTTGTAGTTTTTAAATGTAGAGGTTGTTGTTGAATTTGTTGGTGTTTTTCAATGTTGAGGTTGTTGTTTTTCAATTTTGAGATTGTTGTTGAATTTGTTGGTGTTTTTCAATGTTGAGGTTGTTGTTGAATTTGTTGGTGTTTTTCAATGTTGAGGTTTTTGTTGTTTTTCAATGTTGAGGTTTTTGTTGAATTTGTTGGTGTTTTTCAATGTTGAGGTTGTTGTTATTTTTCAATGTTGAGGTTGTTGTTTGAATTTTTGGTGTTCTTCAATGTTGAGGTTGTTGTTGTTTTTCAATGTTAAGGTTGTTGTTGAATTTGTTGGTGTTTTTCAATGTGAGGTTGTTGTTGTATTTATTGGTGTTCTTCAATGTTGAAGTTGTTGTTGAAATTGTTTGTGTTTTTCAATGTTGAGGTTGTTGTTGAATTTGTTTGTGTTTTTCAATGTTGAGGTTGTTGTTGTTTTTCAATGTTGAGGTTTTTGTTGAATTTGTTGGTGTTTTTCAATGTTGAGGTTGTTGTTATTTTTCAATGTTGAGGTTGTTGTTGAATTTTTTGGTGTTTTTCAATGTTGAGGTTGTTGTTGTTTTTCAATGTTGCGGTTGTTGTTGAATTTGTTGGTGTTTTTCAATGTGAGGTTGTTGTTGAATTTATTGGTGTTTTTCAATGTTGAAGTTGTTGTTGAAATTGTTGGTGTTTTTCAATGTTGAGGTTGTTGTTGTTTTGCAATGTTGAGGTTGTTGTTGAATTTGTTGGTGTTTTTCAACGTTGAGGTTGTTTTTGTTTTTCAATGTTGAGGTTGTTGTTGAATTTGTTGTTGTTTTTCAATGTTGATGTTGGTGTTGAATTTGTTTGTGTTTTTCAATGTTGAGGTTGTTGTTGTTTTTCAATGTTGAGGTTGTTGTTGAATTTGTTGGTGTTTTTCAATGTTGAGGTTGTTGTTGAATTTGTTGGTGTTTTTCAATGTTGAGGTTGTTGTTTTTAGATGTTGATGTTGTTGTTGAATTTGTTGGTGTTTTTCAATGTTGAGGTTGTTGTAGATTTTCAATGTTGAGGTTGTTGAATTTGTTGGTGTTATTCAATGTCGAGGTTGTTGTTGAATTTGTTGGTGTATTTCAAAGTTGAAGTTGTTGTTGAATTTGTTGGTGTTTTTCAATGTTGAGGTTGTTGTTGTTTTTCAATGTTGAGGTTGTTGTTGAATTTGTTGGTGTTTTTCAATGCTGAGGTTGTTGTTGTTTTTCAATGTTGAGGTTGTTGTTGAATTTGTTGGTGTTTTTCAATGTTGAGGTTGTTGTTGAATTTGTTGGTGTTTTTCAATGTTGAGGTTGTTGTTGTTTTTCAATGTTGAGGTTGTTGTTCAATTTGGTGGTGTTTTTTAATGTTGAGGTTGGTGTTGAATTTGTTGGTTTTTTTCAATGTTGAGGTTGTTGTTGTTTTTCAATGTTGAGTTTGTTGTTGAATTTGTTGGTGTTTTTCAATGTTCAGGTTGTTGTTGTTTTTCAATGTTGAGGTTGTTGTTGAATTTGTTGGTGTTTTTAAATGTTGATGTTGTTGTTGAATTTGTTGTTGTTTTTCAATGTTGAGGTTGTTGTTGAATTTGTTGGTGTTTTTCAATGTTGAGGTTGTTGTTGAATTTGTTGGTGTTTTTCAATGTTGAGGTTGTTGTTGTTTTTCAATGTTGAGGTTGTTGTTGAATTTGTTGGTGTTTTTCAATGTTGAGGTTGTTGTTGAATTGTTGGCGTTTTTCAATGTTGAGGTTGTTGTTGAATTCGTTGGTGTTTTTCAATGTTGAGGTTGTTGTTGTTTTTCAATGTTGAGGTTGTTGTTGAATTTGTTGGTGTTTTTCAATGTTGAGGTTGTTGTTGAATTTGTTGGTCTTTTTCAATGTTGAGGTTGTTGTTGAATTTGTTGGTGTTTTTCCTATGTTGAGGTTGTTGTTGAATTTGTTGGTGTTTTTCAATGTTGAGGTTGTTGTTGTTTTTCAATGTTGAGGTCGTTGTTGAACTTGTTGGTGTTTTTCAATGTTGAGGTTTTTATTGTTTTTCAATGTTGAGGGTGTTGTTGTTTTTAGATGTTGAAGTTGTTGTTGAATTTGTTGGTGTTTTTCAATGTTGAGGTTGTTGTAGTTTTTCAATGTTGAGGTTGTTGAATTTGCTGGTGTTTTTCAATGTCGAGGTTGTTGTTGAATTTGTTGGTGTATTTCAAAGTTGAAGTTGTTGTTGAATTTGTTGGTGTTTTTCAATGTTGAGGTTGTTGTTGTTTTTCAATTTTGAGGTTGTTGTTTTTCAATGTTGAGGTTGTTGTTGAATTTGTTGGTGTTTTTCAATGTTGAGGTTGTTGTTGTTTTTCAATTTTGACGTTGTTGTTGAATTTGTTGGTGTTTTTCAATGTTGAGGTTGTTGTTGAATTTGTTGGTGTTTTTCAATGTTGAGGTTGTTGTTCTTTTTCAATGTTGAGGTTGTTGTTGAATTTGTTGGTGTTTTTCAATGTTGAGGTTGTTTTTGTTTTTCAATGTTGAGATTTTTGTTGAATTTGTTGGTGTTTTTCAATGTTGAGGTTGTTGTTATTTTTCAATGTTGAGGTTGTTGTTGAATTTTTTGGTGTTTTTCAATGTTGAGGTTGTTGTTGTTTTTCAATGTTGAGGTTGTTGTTGAATTTGTTGGTGTTTTTCAATGTGAGGTTGTTGTTGAATTTGTTGGTGTTTTTCAATGTTGAAGTTGTTGTTGAAATTGTTCATGTTTTTCAATGTTGAGGTTGTTGTTGTCTTTCAATGTTGAGGTTGTTGTTGAATTTGTTGGTGTTTTTCAATGTTGAGGTTGTTGTTGAATTTGTTGGTGTTTTTCAATGTTGAGGTTGTTGTTCTTTATCAATGTTGAGGTTGTTGTTCAATTTGTTGCTGTTTTTCAATGTTGATGTTGTTGTTGAATTGTTGGTGTTTTTCAATTTTGAGGTTGTTGTTGAATTTGTTGTTGTTTTTCAATGTTGAGGTTGTTGTTGAATTTGTTGCTGTTTTTCCATGTTGAAGTTGCTGTTGAATTTGTTGCTGTTTTTCAATGTTGAGGTTGTTGTTGTTTATCTATGTTGAGGTTGTTGTTGAATTTGTTGGTGTTTTTCAATGTTGAGGTTGCGGTTGTTTTTCAATGTTGAGGTTGTTGTTGAAATTGTTGGTGTTTTTCAATGCTGAGGTTGTTATTGAATTTGTTGTTGTTTTTCAATTTTGAGGTTGTTGTTGAATTTGTTAGTGTTTTTCAATGTTGAGGTTGCTGTAGTTTTTAAATGTTGAGGTTGTTGTCGAATTTGTTGGTGTTTTTCAATGTTGAGGTTGTTGTTGTTTTTCAATGTTGAGGTTTTTGTTGAATTTGTTGGTGTTTTTCAATGTTGAGGTTGTTGTTGAATTTGTTGGTGTTTTTCAATGTTGAGGTTGTTGTTGTTTTTCAATGTTGAGGTTGTTGTTGAATTTGTTGGTGTTTTTCAATGTTGAGGTTGTTGTTGTTTTTCAATTTTTACGTTGTTGTTGAATTTGTTGGTGTTTTTCAATGCTGAGGTTGTTGTTGAATTTGTTGGTGTTTTTCAATGTTGAGGTTGTTGTTGTTTTTCAATGTTGAGGTTGTTGTTGAATTTGTTGGTGTTTTTCAATGTTGAGGTTGTTGGTGTTTTTCAATGTTGAGGTTGTTGTTGAATTTGTTGGTGTTTTTCAAAGTTGAGGTTGTTGTGGTTTTTCAATTTTGAGGTTGTTGTTGAATTTGTTGGTGTTTTTCAATGTTGCGGTTGTTGTTGAATTTGTTGGTGTTTTTGAATGTTGAGGTTGTTGTTGTTTTTCAATGTTGAGGTTGTTGTTGAATTTGTTGGTGTTTTTCAATGTTGAGGTTGTTGTTGTTTTTCAATGTTGAGGTTGTTGTTGAATTTGTTGGTGTTTTTCAATGTTCAGGTTGTTGTTGTTTTTCAATGTTGAGGTTTTTGTTGAATTTGTTGGTGTTTTTCAATGTTGAGGTTGTTGTTGAATTTGTTGGTGTTTTTCTATGTTGAGGTTGTTGTTGAATTTGTTGGTGTTTTTCAATGTTGAGGTTGTTGTTGTTTTTCAATGTTGAGGTCGTTGTTGAACTTGTTGTTGCTTTTCAATGTTGAGGTTGTTGTTGTTTTTAGATGTTGAAGTTGTTGTTGAATTTGTTGGAGTTTTTCAATGTTGAGGTTGTTGTAGTTTTTCAATGTTGAGGTTGTTGAATTTGTTGGTGTTTTTCAATGTCGAGGTTGTTGTTGAATTTTTTGGTGTATTTTAAAGTTGAAGTTGTTGTTGAATTTGTTGGTGTTTTTCAATGTGAGGTTGTTGTTGTTTTTCAATTTTGAGGTTGTTGTTGTTTTTCAGTGTTGAGGTTGTTGTTGAATTTGTTGGTGTTTTTCAATGTTGAGGTTGTTGTTGTTTTTCAATGTTGAGGTTGTTGTTGAATTTGTTGGTGTTTTTCAATGTTGAGGTTGTTGTTGAATTTGTTGGTGTTTTTCAATTTTGAGGTTGTTGCTGTTTATCAATTTTGAGGTTGTTGTTGAATTTGTTGGTGTTTTTCAATGTTGAGGTTGTTGTTGTTTTTCAATTTTGAGATTGTTGTTGAATTTGTTGGTGTTTTTCAATGTCGAGGTTGTTGTTGAATTTGTTGGTGTTTTTCAATGTTGAGGTTGTTGTTTTTTTCAATGTTGAGGTTGTTGTTGAATTTGTTGGTGTTTTTCAATGTTGAGGATGTTGTTGTTTTTCAATGTTGAGGTTTTTGTTGAATTTGTTGGTGTTTTTCAATGTTGAGGTTGTTGTTATTTTTCAATGTTGAGGTTGTTGTTGAATTTTTTGGTGTTTTTCAATGTTGAGGTTGTTGTTGTTTTTCAATGTTGAGGTTGTTGTTGAATTTGTTGGTGTTTTTCAATGTTGAAGTTGTTGTTGAAATTATTGGTGTTTTTCAATGTTGAGGTTGTTGTTGTTTTGCAATGTTGATGTTGTTGTTGAATTTGTTGGTGTTTTTCAACGTTGAGGTTGTTTTTGTTTTTCAATGTTGAGGTTGTTGTTGAATTTGTTGTTGTTTTTCAATGTTGATGTTGGTGTTGAATTTGTTTGTGTTTTTCAATGTTGAGGTTGTTGTTGTTTTTCAATGTTGAGGTTGTTGTTGAATTTGTTGGTGTTTTTCAATGTTGAGGTTGTTGTTGAATTTGTTGGTGTTTTTCAATGTTGAGGTTGTTGTTGTTTATCAATGTTGAGGTTGTTGTTCAATTTGTTGGTGTTTTTCGGTTTTGAGGTTGTTGCTGTTTTTCAATGTTGAGGTTGCTGTTGTTTTTCAATGTTGAGGTGTTTGTTGAATTTGTTGGTGTTTATCAATGTTGAGGTTGTTGTTGAATTTGTTGATGTTTTTCAATGTTGAGGTTGTTGTTGTTTTTAGATGTTGAAGTTGTTGTTGAATTTGTTGGTGTTTTTCAATGTTGAGGTTGTTGTACTTTTTCAATGTTGAGGTTGTTGAATTTGTTGGTGTTTTTCAATGTCGAGGTTGTTGTTGAATTTGTTGGTGTGTTTCACAGTTGAAGTTGTTGTTGAATTTGTTGGTGTTCTTCAATGTTGAGGTTGTTGTTGTTTTTCAATTTTGAGGTTGTTGTTGTTTTTCAATGTTGAGGTAGTTGTTGAATTTGTTGGTGTTTTTCAATGTTGAGCTTGTTATTGTTTTTCAATGTTGAGGTTGTTGTTGAATTTGTTGGTGTTTTTCAATGTTGAGGTTGTTGTTGAATTTGTTGGTGTTTTTCAATTTTGAGGTTGTTGCTGTTTTTCAATTTTGAGGTTGTTGTTGAATTTGTTGGTGTTTTTCAATGTTGAGGTTGTTGTAGTTTTTAAATGTAGAGGTTGTTGTTGAATTTGTTGGTGTTTTTCAATGTTGAGGTTGTTGTTTTTCAATTTTGAGATTGTTGTTGAATTTGTTGGTGTTTTTCAATGTTGAGGTTGTTGTTGAATTTGTTGGTGTTTTTCAATGTTGAGGTTTTTGTTGTTTTTCAATGTTGAGGTTTTTGTTGAATTTGTTGGTGTTTTTCAATGTTGAGGTTGTTGTTATTTTTCAATGTTGAGGATGTTGTTGAATTTTTTGGTGTTTTTCAATGTTGAGGTTGTTGTTGTTTTTCAATGTTAAGGTTGCTGTTGAATTTGTTGGTGTTTTTCAATGTGAGGTTGTTGTTGAATTTATTGGTGTTCTTCAATGTTGAAGTTGTTGTTGAAATTGTTTGTGTTTTTCAATGTTGAGGTTGTTGTTGTTTTGCAATGTTGAGGTTGTTGTTGAATTTGTTGGTGTTTTTCAACGTTGAGGTTGTTTTTGTTTTTCAATGTTGAGGTTGTTGTTGAATTTGTTTGTGTTTTTCAATGTTGAGGTTGTTGTTGTTTTTCAATGTTGAGGTTTTTGTTGAATTTGTTGGTGTTTTTCAATGTTGAGGTTGTTGTTATTTTTCAATGTTGAGGTTGTTGTTGAATTTTTTGGTGTTTTTCAATGTTGAGGTTGTTGTTGTTTTTCAATGTTGCGGTTGTTGTTGAATTTGTTGGTGTTTTTCAATGTGAGGTTGTTGTTGAATTTATTGGTGTTTTTCAATGTTGAAGTTGTTGTTGAAATTGTTGGTGTTTTTCAATGTTGAGGTTGTTGTTGTTTTGCAATGTTGAGGTTGTTGTTGAATTTGTTGGTGTTTTTCAACGTTGAGGTTGTTTTTGTTTTTCAATGTTGAGGTTGTTGTTGAATTTGTTGTTGTTTTTCAATGTTGATGTTGGTGTTGAATTTGTTTGTGTTTTTCAATGTTGAGGTTGTTGTTGTTTTTCAATGTTGAGGTTGTTGTTGAATTTGTTGGTGTTTTTCAATGTTGAGGTTGTTGTTGAATTTGTTGGTGTTTTTCAATGTTGAGGTTGGTGTTTTTAGATGTTGATGTTGTTGAATTTGTTGGTGTTTTTCAATGTTGAGGTTGTTGTAGTTTTTCAATGTTGAGGTTGCTGAATTTGTTGGTTTTTTTCAATGTCGAGGTTGTTGTTGAATTTGTTGGTGTATTTCAAAGTTGAAGTTGTTGTTGAATTTGTTGGTGTTTTTCAATGTTGAGGTTGTTGTTGTTTTTCAATGTTGAGGTTGTTGTTGAATTTGTTGGTGTTTTTCAATGCTGAGGTTGTTGTTGTTTTTCAATGTTGAGGTTGTTGTTGAATTTGTTGGTGTTTTTCAATGTTGAGGTTGTTGTTGAATTTGTTGGTGTTTTTCAATGTTGAGGTTGTTGTTGTTTTTCAATTTTGAGGTTGTTGTTCAATTTGTTGGTGTTTTTTAATGTAGAGGTTGGTGTTGAATTTGTTGGTTTTTTTCAATGTTGAGGTTGTTGTTGTTTTTCAATGTTGAGTTTGTTGTTGAATTTGTTGGTGTTTTTCAATGTTCAGGTTGTTGTTGTTTTTCAATGTTGAGGTTGTTGTTGAATTTGTTGGTGTTTTTAAATGTTGATGTTGTTGTTGAATTTGTTGTTGTTTTTCAATGTTGAGGTTGTTGTTGAATTTGTTGGTGTTTTTCAATGTTGAGGTTGTTGTTGAATTTGTTGGTGTTTTTCAATGTTGAGGTTGTTGTTGTTTTTCAATGTTGAGGTTGTTGTTGAATTTGTTGGTGTTTTTCAATGTTGAGGTTGTTGTTGAATTGTTGGCGTTTTTCAATTTTGAGGTTGTTGTTGAATTTGTTGGTGTTTTTCAATGTTGAGGTTGTTGTTGTTTTTCAATGTTGAGGTTGTTGTTGAATTTGTTGGTGTTTTTCAATGTTGAGGTTGTTGTTGAATTTGTTGGTGTTTTTCAATGTTGAGGTTGTTGTTGTTTTTCAATGTTGAGGTTGTTGTTGAACTTGTTGGTGTTTTTCAATTTTGAGGTGGTTGTTGTTTTTCAATTTCGAGGTTGTAGTTGAATTTGTTGGTGTTTTTCAATGTTGAGGTTGTTGTTGCTTTTCAATGTTGAGGTTGTTGTTGAATTTGTTGGTGTTTTTAAATGTACAGGTTGTTGTTGAATTTGTTGTTGTTTTTCAATGTTGAGGTTGTTGTTGAATTTGTTGGTGTTTTTCAACGTTGAGGTTGTTGTTGAATTTGTTGGTGTTTTTCAATGTTGAGGTTGTTGTTGTTTTTCAATGTTGAGGTTGTTGTTGAATTTGTTGGTTTTTTTCAATGTTGAGGTTGTTGTTGAATTGTTGGCGTTTTTCAATTTTGAGGTTGTTGTTGAATTTGTTGTTGTTTTTCAATGTTGAGGTTGTTGTTGTTTTTCAATCTTGAGGTTGTTGTTGAATTTGTTGGTGTTTTTCAATGTTGAGGTTGTTGTTGAATTTGTTGGTCTTTTTCAATGTTGAGGTTGTTGTTGTTTTTCAATGTTGAGGTTGTTGTTGAATTTGTTGGTGTTTTTCAATTTTGAGGTGGTTGTTGTTTTTCAATTTCGAGGTTGTA
This sequence comes from Isurus oxyrinchus, assembly GCA_026770705.1. Classification (NCBI taxonomy): domain Eukaryota; kingdom Metazoa; phylum Chordata; class Chondrichthyes; order Lamniformes; family Lamnidae; genus Isurus; species Isurus oxyrinchus. The sequence goes on along the minus strand of JANJGN010000518.1, from coordinate 159,757 downwards.
GTTGAATTTGTTGGTGTTTTTCAATGTTGAGGTTGTTGTTGAATTTGTTGGTGTTTTTCAATGTTGAGGTTGTTGTTGAATTTGTTGGTGTTTTTCTATGTTGAGGTTGTTGTTGAATTTGTTGGTGTTTTTCAATGTTGAGGTTGTTGTTGTTTTTCAATGTTGAGGTCGTTGTTGAACTTGTTGGTGTTTTTCAATGTTGAGGTTTTTATTGTTTTTCAATGTTGAGGTTGTTGTTGAATTTGTTGATGTTTTTCAATGTTGAGGTTGTTGTTGAATTTGTTGGTGTTTTTCAATGTTGAGGGTGTTGTTGTTTTTAGATGTTGAAGTTGTTGTTGAATTTGTTGGTGTTTTTCAATGTTGAGGTTGTTGTAGTTTTTCAATGTTGAGGTTGTTGAATTTGCTGGTGTTTTTCAATGTCGAGGTTGTTGTTGAATTTGTTGGTGTATTTCAAAGTTGAAGTTGTTGTTGAATTTTTTGGTGTTTTTCAATGTTGAGGTTGTTGTTGTTTTTCAATTTTGAGGTTGTTGTTTTTCAATGTTGAGGTTGTTGTTGAATTTGTTGGTGTTTTTCAATGTTGAGGTTGTTGTTGTTTTTCAATTTTGACGTTGTTGTTGAATTTGTTGGTGTTTTTCAATGTTGAGGTTGTTGTTGAATTTGTTGGTGTTTTTCAATGTAGAGGTTGTTGTTCTTTTTCAATGTTGAGGTTGTTGTTGAATTTGTTGGTGTTTTTCAATGTTGAGGTTGTTTTTGTTTTTCAATGTTGAGATTTTTGTTGAATTTGTTGGTGTTTTTCAATGTTGAGGTTGTTGTTATTTTTCAATGTTGAGGTTGTTGTTGAATTTTTTGGTGTTTTTCAATGTTGAGGTTGTTGTTGTTTTTCAATGTTGAGGTTGTTGTTGAATTTGTTGGTGTTTTTCAATGTGAGTTTGTTGTTGAATTTGTTGGTGTTTTTCAATGTTGAAGTTGTTGTTGAAATTTTTCGTGTTTTTCAATGTTGAGGTTGTTGTTGTCTTTCAATGTTGAGGTTGTTGTTGAATTTGTTGGTGTTTTTCAATGCTGAGGTTGTTGTTGAATTTGTTGGTGTTTTTCAATGTTGAGGTTGTTGTTCTTTATCAATGTTGAGGTTGTTGTTCAATTTGTTGCTGTTTTTCAATGTTGATGTTGTTGTTGAATTGTTGGTGTTTTTTCAATTTTGAGGTTGTTGTTGAATTTGTTGTTGTTTTTCAATGTTGAGGTTGTTGTTGAATTTGTTGCTGTTTTTCCATGTTGAAGTTGTTGTTGAATTTGTTGCTGTTTTTCAATGTTGTGGTTGTTGTTGTTTTTCTATGTTGAGGTTGTTGTTGAGTTTGTTGGTGTTTTTCAATGTTGAGGTTGCGGTTGTTTTTCAATGTTGAGGTTGTTGTTGAATTTGTTGGTGTTTTTCAATGCTGAGGTTGTTATTGAATTTGTTGTTGTTTTTCAATTTTGAGGTTGTTGTTGAATTTGTTAGTGTTTTTCAATGTTGAAGTTGTTGTTGAATTTGTTGCTGTTTTTCAATGTTGAGGTTGTTGTTGTTTTTCTATGTTGAGGTTGTTGTTGAGTTTGTTGGTGTTTTTCAATGTTGAGGTTGCGGTTGTTTTTCAATGTTGAGGTTGTTGTTGAATTTGTTGGTGTTTTTCAATGCTGAGGTTGTTATTGAATTTGTTGTTGTTTTTCAATTTTGAGGTTGTTGTTGAATTTGTTAGTGTTTTTCAATGTTGAGGTTGCTGTAGTTTTTAAATGTTGAGTTTGTTGTCGAATTTGTTGGTGTTTTTCAATGCTGAGGTTGTTGTTGAATTTGTTGGTGTTTTTCAATGTTGAGGTTGTTGTTCTTTATCAATGTTGAGGTTGTTGTTCAATTTGTTGCTGTTTTTCAATGTTGATGTTGTTGTTGAATTGTTGGTGTTTTTCAATTTTGAGGTTGTTGTTGAATTTGTTGTTGTTTTTCAATGTTGAGGTTGTTGTTGAATTTGTTGCTGTTTTTCCATGTTGAAGTTGTTGTTGAATTTGTTGCTGTTTTTCAATGTTGAGGTTGTTGTTGTTTTTCTATGTTGAGGTTGTTGTTGAGTTTGTTGGTGTTTTTCAATGTTGAGGTTGCGGTTGTTTTTCAATGTTGAGGTTGTTGTTGAATTTGTTGGTGTTTTTCAATGCTGAGGTTGTTATTGAATTTGTTGTTGTTTTTCAATTTTGAGGTTGTTGTTGAATTTGTTAGTGTTTTTCAATGTTGAGGTTGCTGTAGTTTTTAAATGTTGAGTTTGTTGTCGAATTTGTTGGTGTTTTTCAATGTTGAGGTTGTTGTTGTTTTTCAATGTTGAGGTTGTTGTTGAATTTGTTGGTGTTTTTCAATGTTGAGGTTGTTGTTGAATTTGTTGGTGTTTTTCAATGTTGAGGTTGTTGTTGTTTTTCAATGTTGAGGTTGTTGTTGAATTTGTTGGTGTTTTTCAATGTTGAGGTTGTTGTTGTTTTTCAATTTTTAGGTTGTTGTTGAATTTGTTGGTGTTTTTCAATGCTGAGGTTGTTGTTGAATTTGTTGGTGTTTTTCAATGTTGAGGTTGTTGCTCTTTTTCAATGTTGAGGTTGTTGTTGAATTTGTTGGTGTTTTTCAATGTTGAGGTTGTTGGTGTTTTTCAATGTGGAGGTTGTTGTTGAATTTGTTGGTGTTTTTCAAAGTTGAGGTTGTTGTTGTTTTTCAATTTTGAGGTTGTTGTTGAATTTGTTGGTGTTTTTCAATGTTGCGGTTGTTGTTGAATTTGTTGGTGTTTTTGAATGTTGAGGTTGTTGTTGTTTTTCAATGTTGAGGTTGTTGTTGAATTTGTTGGTGTTTTTCAATGTTGAGGTTGTTGTTGTTTTTCAATGTTGAGGTTGTTGTTGAATTTGTTGGTGTTTTTCAATGTTCAGGTTGTTGTTGAATTTGTTGGCATTTTTCAATGTTGAGGTTGTTGTTGTTTTTCAATGTTGAAGTTGTTGTTGAATTTGTTGTTGTTTTTCAATGTTGAGGTTGTTGTTGAATTTGTTGGTGTTTTTCAATGTTGAGGTTGTTGTTATTTTTCAATGTTGAGGTTGTTGTTGAATTTTTTGGTGTTTTTCAATGTTGAGGTTGTTGTTGTTTTTCAATGTTGAGGTTGTTGTTGAATTTGTTGGTGTTTTTCAATGTGAGGTTGTTCTTGAATTTATTGGCGTTTCTCAATGTTGAAGTTGTTGTTGAAATTGTTGGTGTTTTTCAATGTTGAGGTTGTTGTTGTTTTGCAATGTTGAGGTTGTTGTTGAATTTGTTGGTGTTTTTCAATGTTGAGGTTGTTTTTGTTTTTCAAAATTGAGGTTGTTGTTGAATTTGTTGTTGTTTTTCAATGCTGATGTTGGTGTTCAATTTGTTTGTGTTTTTCAATGTTGAGGTTCTTGTTGTTTTTCAATGTTGAGGTTGTTGTTGAATTTGTTGTTGTTTTTCAATGTTGAGGTTGTTGTTGAATTTGTTGCTGTTTTTCCATGTTGAAGTTGTTGTTGAATTTGTTGCTGTTTTTCAATGTTGAGGTTGTTGTTGTTTTTCTATGTTGAGGTTGTTGTTGAGTTTGTTGGTGTTTTTCAATGTTGAGGTTGCGGTTGTTTTTCAATGTTGAGGTTGTTGTTGAATTTGTTGGTGTTTTTCAATGCTGAGGTTGTTATTGAATTTGTTGTTGTTTTTCAATTTTGAGGTTGTTGTTGAATTTGTTAGTGTTTTTCAATGTTGAGGTTGCTGTAGTTTTTAAATGTTGAGTTTGTTGTCGAATTTGTTGGTGTTTTTCAATGTTGAGGTTGTTGTTGTTTTTCAATGTTGAGGTTGTTGTTGAATTTGTTGGTGTTTTTCAATGTTGAGGTTGTTGTTGAATTTGTTGGTGTTTTTCAATGTTGAGGTTGTTGTTGTTTTTCAATGTTGAGGTTGTTGTTGAATTTGTTGGTGTTTTTCAATGTTGAGGTTGTTGTTGTTTTTCAATTTTTAGGTTGTTGTTGAATTTGTTGGTGTTTTTCAATGCTGAGGTTGTTGTTGAATTTGTTGGTGTTTTTCAATGTTGAGGTTGTTGCTCTTTTTCAATGTTGAGGTTGTTGTTGATTTTGTTGGTGTTTTTCAATGTTGAGGTTGTTGGTGTTTTTCAATGTGGAGGTTGTTGTTGAATTTGTTGGTGTTTTTCAAAGTTGAGGTTGTTGTTGTTTTTCAATTTTGAGGTTGTTGTTGAATTTGTTGGTGTTTTTCAATGTTGCGGTTGTTGTTGAATTTGTTGGTGTTTTTGAATGTTGAGGTTGTTGTTGTTTTTCAATGTTGAGGTTGTTGTTGAATTTGTTGGTGTTTTTCAATGTTGAGGTTGTTGTTGTTTTTCAATGTTGAGGTTGTTGTTGAATTTGTTGGTGTTTTTCAATGTTCAGGTTGTTGTTGAATTTGTTGGCATTTTTCAATGTTGAGGTTGTTGTTGTTTTTCAATGTTGAAGTTGTTGTTGAATTTGTTGTTGTTTTTCAATGTTGAGGTTGTTGTTGAATTTGTTGGTGTTTTTCAATGTTGAGGTTGTTGTTATTTTTCAATGTTGAGGTTGTTGTTGAATTTTTTGGTGTTTTTCAATGTTGAGGTTGTTGTTGTTTTTCAATGTTGAGGTTGTTGTTGAATTTGTTGGTGTTTTTCAATGTGAGGTTGTTCTTGAATTTATTGGCGTTTCTCAATGTTGAAGTTGTTGTTGAAATTGTTGGTGTTTTTCAATGTTGAGGTTGTTGTTGTTTTGCAATGTTGAGGTTGTTGTTGAATTTGTTGGTGTTTTTCAATGTTGAGGTTGTTTTTGTTTTTCAAAATTGAGGTTGTTGTTGAATTTGTTGTTGTTTTTCAATGCTGATGTTGGTGTTCAATTTGTTTGTGTTTTTCAATGTTGAGGTTCTTGTTGTTTTTCAATGTTGAGGTTGTTGTTGAATTTGTTGGTGTTTTTCAATGTTGAGGTTGTTGTTGAATTTGTTGGTGTTTTTCAATGTTGAGGTTGTTGTTGTTTATCAATGTTGAGGTTGTTGTTCAATTTGTTGGTGTTTTTCGGTGTTGAGGTTGTTGCTGTTTTTCAATGTTGAGGTTGCTGTTGTTTTTCAATGTTGAGGTGTTGGTTGAATTTGTTGGTGTTTTTCAATGTTGAGGTTTTTGTTGAATTTGTTGATGTTTTTCAATGTTGAGGTTGTTGTTGTTTTTAGATGTTGAAGTTGTTGTTGAATTTGTTGGTGTTTTTCAATGTTGAGGTTGTTGTACTTTTTCAATGTTGAGGTTGTTGAATTTGTTTGGTGTATTTCAAAGTTGAAGTTGTTGTTGAATTTGTTGGTGTTCTTCAATGTTGAAGTTGTTGTTGTTTTTCAATTTTGAGGTTGTTGTTGTTTTTCAATGTTGAGGTAGTTGTTGAATTTGTTGGTGTTTTTCAATGTTGAGCTTGTTATTGTTTTTCAATGTTGAGGTTGTTGTTGAATTTGTTTGTGTTTTTCAATGTTGAGGTTGTTGTTGAATTTGTTGGTGTTTTTCAATTTTGAGGTTGTTGCTGTTTTTCAATTTTGAGGTTGTTCTTGAATTTGTTGGTGTTTTTCAATGTTGAGGTTGTTGTAGTTTTTAAATGTAGAGGTTGTTGTTGAATTTGTTGGTGTTTTTCAATGTTGAGGTTGTTGTTTTTCAATTTTGAGATTGTTGTTGAATTTGTTGGTGTTTTTCAATGTTGAGGTTGTTGTTGAATTTGTTGGTGTTTTTCAATGTTGAGGTTGTTGTTATTTTTCAATGTTGAGGTTGTTGTTGAATTTTTTGGTGTTTTTCAATGTTGAGGTTGTTGTTGTTTTTCAATGTTAAGGTTGTTGTTGAATTTGTTGGTGTTTTTCAATGTGAGGTTGCTGTTGAATTTATTGGTGTTCTTCAATGTTGAAGTTGTTGTTGAAATTGTTTGTGTTTTTCAATGTTGAGGTTGTTGTTGTTTTGCAATGTTGAGGTTGTTGTTGAATTTGTTGGTGTTTTTCAACGTTGAGGTTGTTTTTGTTTTTCAATGTTGAGGTTGTTGTTGAATTTGTTTGTGTTTTTCAATGTTGAGGTTGTTGTTGTTTTTCAATGTTGAGGTTTTTGTTGAATTTGTTGGTGTTTTTCAATGTTGAGGTTGTTGTTATTTTTCAATGTTGAGGTTGTTGTTGAATTTTTTGGTGTTTTTCAATGTTGAGGTTGTTGTTGTTTTTCAATGTTGCGGTTGTTGTTGAATTTGTTGGTGTTTTTCAATGTGAGGTTGTTGTTGAATTTATTGGTGTTTTTCAATGTTGAAGTTGTTGTTGAAATTGTTGGTGTTTTTCAATGTTGAGGTTGTTGTTTTGCAATGTTGAGGTTGTTGTTGAATTTGTTGGTGTTTTTCAACGTTGAGGTTGTTTTTGTTTTTCAATGTTGAGGTTGTTGTTGAATTTGTTGTTGTTTTTCAATGTTGATGTTGGTGTTGAATTTGTTTGTGTTTTTCAATGTTGAGGTTGTTGTTGTTTTTCAATGTTGAGGTTGTTGTTCAATTTGTTGGTGTTTTTTAATGCTGAGGTTGGTGTTGAATTTGTTGGTTTTTTTCAATGTTGAGGTTGTTGTTGTTTTTCAATGTTGAGTTTGTTGTTGAATTTGTTGGTGTTTTTCAATGTTCAGGTTGTTGTTGTTTTTCAATGTTGAGGTTGTTGTTGAATTTGTTGGTGTTTTTAAATGTTGAGGTTGTTGTTGAATTTGTTGGTGTTTTTGAATGTTGAGGTTGTTGTTGAATTTGTTGGTGTTTTTCAATGTTGAGGTTGTTGTTGTTTTTCAATGTTGAGGTTGTTGTTGAATTTGTTGGTGTTTTTCAATGTTGAGGTTGTTGTTGAATTGTTGGCGTTTTTCAATTTTGAGGTTGTTGTTGAATTTGTTGGTGTTTTTCAATGTTGAGGTTGTTTTTGTTTTTCAATGTTGAGGTTGTTGTTGAATTTGTTGGTGTTTTTCAATGTTGAGGTTGTTGTTGAATTTGTTGGTGTTTTTCAATGTTGAGGTTGTTGTTGTTTTTCAATGTTGAGGTTGTTGTTGAACTTGTTGGTGTTTTTCAATTTTGAGGTGGTTGTTGTTTTTCAATTTCGAGGTTGTAGTTGAATTTGTTGGTGTTTTTCAATGTTGAGGTTGTTGTTGTTTTTCAATGTTGAGGTTGTTGTTGAATTTGTTGGTGTTTTTCAATGTTGAGGTTGTTGTTGAATTGTTGGCGTTTTTCAATTTTGAGGTTGTTGTTGAATTTGTTGGTGTTTTTCAATGTTGAGGTTGTTGTTGTTTTTCAATCTTGAGGTTGTTGTTGAATTTGTTGGTGTTTTTCAATGTTGAGGTTGTTGTTGAATTTGTTGGTCTTTTTCAATGTTGAGGTTGTTGTTGTTTTTCAATGTTGAGGTTGTTGTTGAACTTGTTGGTGTTTTTCAATTTTGAGGTGGTTGTTGTTTTTCAATTTCGAGGTTGTAGTTGAATTTGTTGGTGTTTTTCAATGTTGAGGTTGTTGTTGAATTTGTTGGTGTTTTTCAATGTTGAGGTTGTTGTTGAATTTGTTGGTGTTTTTCTATGTTTAGGTTGTTGTTGAATTTGTTGGTGTTTTTCAATGTTGAGGTTGTTGTTGTTTTTCAATGTTGAGGTCGTTGTTGAACTTGTTGGTGTTTTTCAATGTTGAGGTTTTTATTGTTTTTCAATGTTGAGGTTGTTGTTGAATTTGTTGATGTTTTTCAATGTTGAGGTTGTTGTTGAATTTGTTGGTGTTTTTCAATGTTGAGGGTGTTGTTGTTTTTAGATGTTGAAGTTGTTGTTGAATTTGTTGGTGTTTTTCAATGTTGAGGTTGCTGTAGTTTTTCAATGTTGAGGTTGTTGAATTTGCTGGTGTTTTTCAATGTCGAGGTTGTTGTTGAATTTGTTGGTGTATTTCAAAGTTGAAGTTGTTGTTGAATTTGTTGGTGTTTTTCAATGTTGAGGTTGTTGTTGTTTTTCAATTTTGAGGTTGTTGTTTTTCAATGTTGAGGTTGTTGTTGAATTTGTTGGAGTTTTTCAATGTTGAGGTTGTTGTTGTTTTTCAATTTTGACGTTGTTGTTGAATTTGTTGGTGTTTTTCAATGTTGAGGTTGTTGTTGAATTTGTTGGTGTTTTTCAATGTTGAGGTTGTTGTTCTTTTTCAATGTTGAGGTTGTTGTTGAATTTGTTGGTGTTTTTCAATGTTGAGGTTGTTTTTGTTTTTCAATGTTGAGATTTTTGTTGAATTTGTTGGTGTTTTTCAATGTTGAGGTTGTTGTTATTTTTCAATGTTGAGGTTGTTGTTGAATTTTTTGGTGTTTTTCAATGTTGAGGTTGTTGTTGTTTTTCAATGTTGAGGTTGTTGTTGAATTTGTTGGTGTTTTTCAATGTGAGGTTGTTGTTGAATTTGTTGGTGTTTTTCAATGTTGAAGTTGTTGTTGAAATTGTTCGTGTTTTTCAATGTTGAGGTTGTTGTTGTCTTTCAATGTTGAGGTTGTTGTTGAATTTGTTGGTGTTTTTCAATGTTGAGGTTGTTGTTGAATTTGTTGGTGTTTTTCAATGTTGAGGTTGTTGTTCAATTTGTTGCTGTTTTTCAATGTTGATGTTGTTGTTGAATTGTTGGTGTTTTTCAATTTTGAGGTTGTTGTTGAATTTGTTGTTGTTTTTCAATGTTGAGGTTGTTGTTGAATTTGTTGCTGTTTTTCCATGTTGAAGTTGTTGTTGAATTTGTTGCTGTTTTTCAATGTTGAGGTTGTTGTTGTTTATCTATGTTGAGGTTGTTGTTGAATTTGTTGGTGTTTTTCAATGTTGAGGTTGCGGTTGTTTTTCAATGTTGAGGTTGTTGTTGAAATTGTTGGTGTTTTTCAATGCTGAGGTTGTTATTGAATTTGTTGTTGTTTTTCAATTTTGAGGTTGTTGTTGAATTTGTTAGTGTTTTTCAATGTTGAGGTTGCTGTAGTTTTTAAATGTTGAGGTTGTTGTCGAATTTGTTGGTGTTTTTCAATGTTGAGGTTGTTGTTGTTTTTCAATGTTGAGGTTGTTGTTGAATTTGTTGGTGTTTTTCAATGTTGAGGTTGTTGTTGAATTTGTTGGTGTTTTTCAATGTTGAGGTTGTTGTTGTTTTTCAATGTTGAGGTTGTTGTTGAATTTGTTGGTGTTTTTCAATGTTGAGGTTGTTGTTGTTTTTCAATTTTGAGGTTGTTGTTGAATTTGTTGGTGTTTTTCAATGCTGAGGTTGTTGTTGAATTTGTTGGTGTTTTTCAATGTTGAGGTTGTTGCTGTTTTTCAATGTTGAGGTTGTTGTTGAATTTGTTGGTGTTTTTCAATGTTGAGGTTGTTGGTGTTTTTCAATGTTGAGGTTGTTGTTGAATTTGTTGGTGTTTTTCAAAGTTGAGGTTGTTGTTGTTTTTCAATTTTGAGGTTGTTGTTGAATTTGTTGGTGTTTTTCAATGTTGCGGTTGTTGTTGAATTTGTTGGTGTTTTTCAATGTTGAGGTTCTTGTTGTTTTTCAATGTTGAAGTTGTTGTTGAATTTGTTGTTGTTTTTCAATGTTGTGGTTGTTGTTGAATTTGTTGGTGTTTCTCAATGTTGAGGTTGTTGTTGAATTTGTTGGTGGTTTTCAATGTTGAGGTTGTTGTTATTTATCAATGTTGAGGTTGTTGTTGAATTTTTTGTGTTTTTCATTGTTGAGGTTGCTGTTGTTTTTCAATGTTGAGGTTGTTGTTGAATTTGTTGGTGTTTTTCAATGTCGAGGTTGTTGTTGAATTTGTTGCTGTTTTTCCATGTTGAAGTTGTTGTTGAATTTGTTGCTGTTTTTCAATGTTGAGGTTGTTGTTGTTTTTCAATGTTGAGGTTGTTGTTGAATTTGTTGGTGTTTTTCAATGTTGAGGTTGTTGTTGAATTTGTTGGTGTTTTTCAATGTTCAGGTTGTTGTTGTTTATCAATGTTGAGGTTGTTGTTCAATTTGCTGGTGTTTTTCGGTGTTGAGGTTGTTGCTGTTTTTCAATGTTGAGGTTGCTGTTGTTTTTCAATGTTGAGGTGTTTGTTGAATTTGTTGGTGTTTTTCAACGTTGAGGTTGTTGTTGAATTTGTTGGTGTTTTTCAATGTTGAGGTTGTTGATCTTTTTGAATGTTAAGGTTGTTGTTGAATGTGTTAGTGTTTTTCAATGTTGAGGTACTTGTTGTTTTTCAAAGTTGAGGTTGTTGTTGAATTTGTTGGTGTTTTTCAATGTTCATGTTGTTGTTGAATTGTTGGTGTTTTTCAATGTTGAGGTTGTTGTTGAATTTGTTGTTGTTTTTCAATGTTGAGGTTGTTGTTGAATTTGTTGGTGTTTTTCAATGTTGAGGTTGTTGTTGTTTTTCATTGTTGAGGTTGTTGTTGAATTTGTTGGTGTTTTTCAATGTTGAGGTTGTTGTTGAATTTGTTGGTGTTTTTCAATGTTGAGGTTGTTGTTGTTTTTCTATGTTGAGGTTGTTGTTGAATTTGTTGGTGTTTTTCAATGTTGAGGTTGCAGTTGTTTTTCAATGTTGAGGTTGTTGTTGAATTTGTTGGTGATTTTCAATGCTGAGGTTGTTATTGAATTTGTTGTTGTTTTTCAATTTTGAGGTTGTTGTTGAATTTGTTGGTGTTTTTCAATGTTGAGGTTGCTGTAGTTTTTAAATGTTGAGGTTGTTGTCGAATTTGTTGGTGTTTTTCAATGTTGAGGTTGTTGTTGTTTTTCAATTTTTAGGTTGTTGTTGAATTTGTTGGTGTTTTTCTAAGTTGAGGTTGGTGAATTTGTTGGTGTTTTTCAATGTTGAGGTTGTTATTGTTGTTCAATGTTGTGGTCGTTGTTGAATTTGTTGGTGTTTTTCAATGTTGAGGTTGTTATTGTTTTTCAATGTTGAGGTTGTTGTTGAATTTGTTGATGTTTTTCAATGTTGAGGTTGTTGTTGAATTTGTTGGTTTTTTTCAATGTTGAGGTTGCTGTTGTTTTTAGATGTTGAGGTTGTTGTTGAATTTGTTGGTGTTTTTCAATGTTGAGGTTGTTGTTGAATTTGTTGGTGTTTTTCAATCTTGAGGTTGTTGTTGTTTATCAATGTTGAGGTTGTTGTTCAATTTGTTGGTGTTTTTCGGTGTTGAGGTTGTTGCTGTTTTTCAATGTTGAGGTTGCTGTTGTTTTTCAATGTTGAGGTGTTTGTTGAATTTGTTGGTGTTTTTCAATGTTGAGGTTGTTGTTGAATTTGTTGGTGTTTTTCAATGTTGAGGTTGTTGATCTTTTACAATGTTGAGGTTGTTGTTGAATTTGTTGGTGTTTTTCAATGTTGAGGTACTTGTTGTTTTTCAATGTTGAGGTTGTTGTTGAATTTGTTGGTGTTTTTCAATGTTGATGTTGTTGTTGAATTGTTGGTGTTTTTCAATTTTGAGGTTGTTGTTGAATTTGTTGTTGTTTTTCAATGTTGAGGTTGTTGAATTTGTTGGTGATTTTCAATGTTGAGGTTGTTGTTGTTTTTCAATGTTGAGGTTGTTGTTGTTTTTCAATGTTGAGGTTGTTGTTGAACTTGTTGGTGTTTTTCAATTTTGAGGTGGTTGTTGTTTTTCAATTTCGAGGTTGTAGTTGAATTTGTTGGTGTTTTTCAATGTTGAGGTTGTTGTTGAATTTGTTGGTGTTTTTCAATGTTGAGGTTGTTGTTGAATTTGTTGGTGTTTTTCTATGTTTAGGTTGTTGTTGAATTTGTTGGTGTTTTTCAATGTTGAGGTTGTTGTTGTTTTTCAATGTTGAGGTCGTTGTTGAACTTGTTGGTGTTTTTCAATGTTGAGGTTTTTATTGTTTTTCAATGTTGAGGTTGTTGTTGAATTTGTTGATGTTTTTCAATGTTGAGGTTGTTGTTGAATTTGTTGGTGTTTTTCAATGTTGAGGGTGTTGTTGTTTTTAGATGTTGAAGTTGTTGTTGAATTTGTTGGTGTTTTTCAATGTTGAGGTTGCTGTAGTTTTTCAATGTTGAGGTTGTTGAATTTGCTGGTGTTTTTCAATGTCGAGGTTGTTGTTGAATTTGTTGGTGTATTTCAAAGTTGAAGTTGTTGTTGAATTTGTTGGTGTTTTTCAATTTTGAGGTTGTTGTTTTTCAATGTTGAGGTTGTTGTTGAATTTGTTGGAGTTTTTCAATGTTGAGGTTGTTGTTGTTTTTCAATTTTGACGTTGTTGTTGAATTTGTTGGTGTTTTTCAATGTTGAGGTTGTTGTTGAATTTTTTGGTGTTTTTCAATGTTGAGGTTGTTGTTGTTATTCAATGTTGAGGTTGTTGTTGAATTTGTTGGTGTTTTTCAATGTGAGGTTGTTGTTGAATTTGTTGGTGTTTTTCAATGTTGAAGTTGTTGTTGAAATTGTTCGTGTTTTTCAATGTTGAGGTTGTTGTTGTCTTTCAATGTTGAGGTTGTTGTTGAATTTGTTGGTGTTTTTCAATGTTGAGGTTGTTGTTGAATTTGTTGGTGTTTTTCAATGTTGAGGTTGTTGTTCAATTTGTTGCTGTTTTTCAATGTTGATATTGTTGTTGAATTGTTGGTGTTTTTCAATTTTGAGGTTGTTGTTGAATTTGTTGTTGTTTTTCAATGTTGAGGTTGTTGTTGAATTTGTTGCTGTTTTTCCATGTTGAAGTTGTTGATAATTTGTTGCTGTTTTTCAATGTTGAGGTTGTTGTTGTTTATCTATGTTGAGGTTGTTGTTGAATTTGTTGGTGTTTTTCAATGTTGAGGTTGCGGTTGTTTTTCAATGTTGAGGTTGTTGTTGAAATTGTTGGTGTTTTTCAATGCTGAGGTTGTTATTGAATTTGTTGTTGTTTTTCAATTTTGAGGTTGTTGTTGAATTTGTTAGTGTTTTTCAATGTTGAGGTTGCTGTAGTTTTTAAATGTTGAGGTTGTTGTCGAATTTGTTGGTGTTTTTCAATGTTGAGGTTGTTGTTGTTTTTCAATGTTGAGGTTGTTGTTGAATTTGTTGGTGTTTTTCAATGTTGAGGTTGTTGTTGAATTTGTTGGTGTTTTTCAATGTTGAGGTTGTTGTTGTTTTTCAATGTTGAGGTTGTTGTTGAATTTGTTGGTGTTTTTCAATGTTGAGGTTGTTGTTGTTTTTCAATTTTTAGGTTGTTGTTGAATTTGTTGGTGTTTTTCAATGCTGAGGTTGTTGTTGAATTTGTTGGTGTTTTTCAATGTTGAGGTTGTTGCTGTTTTTCAATGTTGAGGTTGTTGTTGAATTTGTTGGTGTTTTTCAATGTTGAGGTTGTTGGTGTTTTTCAATGTTGAGGTTGTTGTTGAATTTGTTGGTGTTTTTCAAAGTTGAGGTTGTTGTTGTTTTTCAATTTTGAGGTTGTTGTTGAATTTGTTGGTGTTTTTCAATGTTGCGGTTGTTGTTGAATTTGTTGGTGTTTTTCAATGTTGAGGTTGTTGTTGTTTTTCAATGTTGAAGTTGTTGTTGAATTTGTTGTTGTTTTTCAATGTTGTGGTTGTTGTTGAATTTGTTGGTGTTTCTCAATGTTGAGGTTGTTGTTGAATTTGTTGGTGGTTTTCAATGTTGAGGTTGTTGTTATTTATCAATGTTGAGGTTGTTGTTGAATTTTTTGTGTTTTTCATTGTTGAGGTTGCTGTTGTTTTTCAATGTTGAGGTTGTTGTTGAATTTGTTGGTGTTTTTCAATGTCGAGGTTGTTGTTGAATTTGTTGCTGTTTTTCCATGTTGAAGTTGTTGTTGAATTTGTTGCTGTTTTTCAATGTTGAGGTTGTTGTTGTTTTTCAATGTTGAGGTTGTTGTTGAATTTGTTGGTGTTTTTCAATGTTGAGGTTGTTATTGAATTTGTTGGTGTTTTTCAATGTTGAGGTTGTTGTTGTTTATCAATGTTGAGGTTGTTGTTCAATTTGCTGGTGTTTTTCGGTGTTGAGGTTGTTGCTGTTTTTCAATGTTGAGGTTGCTGTTGTTTTTCATTGTTGAGGTTGTTGTTGAATTTGTTGGTGTTTTTCAATGTTGAGGTTGTTGTTGAATTTGTTGGTGTTTTTCAATGTTGAGGTTGTTGTTGTTTTTCTATGTTGAGGTTGTTGTTGAATTTGTTGGTGTTTTTCAATATTGAGGTTGCAGTTGTTTTTCAATGTTGAGGTTGTTGTTGAATTTGTTGGTGATTTTCAATGCTGAGGTTGTTATTGAATTTGTTGTTGTTTTTCAATTTTGAGGTTGTTGTTGAATTTGTTGGTGTTTTTCAATGTTGAGGTTGCTGTAGTTTTTAAATGTTGAGGTTGTTGTCGAATTTGTTGGTGTTTTTCAATGTTGAGGTTGTTGTTGTTTTTCAATTTTTAGGTTGTTGTTGAATTTGTTGGTGTTTTTCTAAGTTGAGGTTGGTGAATTTGTTGGTGTTTTTCAATGTTGAGGTTGTTATTGTTGTTCAATGTTGTGGTCGTTGTTGAATTTGTTGGTGTTTTTCAATGTTGAGGTTGTTATTGTTTTTCAATGTTGAGGTTGTTGTTGAATTTGTTGATGTTTTTCAATGTTGAGGTTGTTGTTGAATTTGTTGGTTTTTTTCAATGTTGAGGTTGTTGTTGTTTTTAGATGTTGAGGTTGTTGTTGAATTTGTTGGTGTTTTTCAATGTTGAGGTTGTTGTTGAATTTTTGGTGTTTTTCAATCTTGAGGTTGTTGTTGTTTATCAATGTTGAGGTTGTTGTTCAATTTGTTGGTGTTTTTCGGTGTTGAGGTTGTTGCTGTTTTTCAATGTTGAGGTTGCTGTTGTTTTTCAATGTTGAGGTGTTTGTTGAATTTGTTGGTGTTTTTCAATGTTGATGTTGTTGTTGAATTTGTTGGTGTTTTTCAATGTTGAGGTTGTTGATCTTTTACAATGTTGAGGTTGTTGTTGAATTTGTTGGTGTTTTTCAATGTTGAGGTACTTGTTGTTTTTCAATGTTGAGGTTGTTGTTGAATTTGTTGGTGTTTTTCAATGTTGATGTTGTTGTTGAATTGTTGGTGTTTTTCAATTTTGAGGTTGTTGTTGAATTTGTTGTTGTTTTTCAATGTTGAGGTTGTTGAATTTGTTGGTGATTTTCAATGTTGAGGTTGTTGTTGTTTTTCATTGTTGAGGTTGTTGTTGAATTTGTTGGTGTTTTTCAATGTTGAGGTTGTTGTTGAATTTGTTGGTGTTTTTCAATGTTGAGGTTGTTGTTTTTCTATGTTGAGGTTGTTGTTGAATTTGTTGGTGTTTTTCAATGTTGAGGTTGGGGTTGTTTCTCAATGTTGAGGTTGTTGTTGAATTTGTTGGTGTTTTTCAATGCTGAGGTTGTTATTGAATTTGTTTTTGTTTTTCAATTTTGAGGTTGTTGTTGAATTTGTTGGTGTTTTTCAATGTTGAGGTTGCAGTAGTTTTTAAATGTTGAGGTTGTTGTCGAATTTGTTGGTGTTTTTCAATGTTGAGGTTGTTGTTGTTTTTCAATTTTGAGGTTGTTGTTGAATTTGTTGGTGTTTTTCTAAGTTGAGGTTGTTGAATTTGTTGGTCTTTTTCAATGTTGAGGTTGTTATTGTTGTTCAATGTTGTGGTCGTTGTTGAATTTGTTGGTGTTTTTCAATGTTGAGGTTGTTATTGTTTTTCAATGTTGAGGTTGTTGTTGAATTTGTTGATGTTTTTCAATGTTGAGGTTGTTGTTGAATTTGTTGGTTTTTTTCAATGTTGAGGTTGTTGTTGTTTTTAGATGTTGAGGTTGTTGTTGAATTTGTTGGTGTTTTTCAATGTTGAGGTTGTTGTCGTTTTTCAATGTTGAGGTTGTTGAATTTGTTGGTGTTTTTCAATGTCGAGGTTGTTTTTGAATCTGTTGGTGTATTTCAATGTTGAAGTTGTTGTTGAATTTGTTGGTGTTGTTCAATGTTGAGGTTGTTGTTGAATTTGTTGGTGTTTTTCAATGTTGAGGTTGTTGTTGTTTTTCAATGTTGAGGTTGTTGTTGAATTTGTTGGTGTTTTTAAATGTTGAGGTTGTTGTTGAATTTGTTGGTGTTTTTCAATGTTGAGGTTGTTGTTCAATTTGTTGGTGTTTTTCAATGTTGAAGTTGTTGTTGAATTTGTTGTTGTTTTTCAATGTTGAGGTTGTTGTTGTTTTTCAATGTTGAGGTTGTTGTTCAATTTGTTGGTGTTTTTCAATGTTGAAGTTGTTGTGGAATTTGTTGGTGTTTTTCAATGTTGAGGTTGTTGTTGTTTTTCAATGTTGAGGTTGTTGTTGAATTTGTTGGTGCTTTTCAATGTTGAGGTTGTTGTTGAATTTGTTGGTATTTTTCAATGTTGAGGTTGTTGTTGTTTTTCAATTTTGAGGTTGTTGTTGAATTTGTTGGTGTTTTTCAATGCTGAGGTTGTTGTTGAATTTGTTGGTGTTTTTCAATTTTGAGGTTGTTGCTGTTTTTCAATGTTGAGGTTGTTGTTGAATTTGTTGGTGTTTTTCAATGTTGAGGTTGTTGGTGTTTTTCAATGTTGAGGTTGTTGTTGAATTTGTTGGTGTTTTTCAAAGTTGAGGTTGTTGTTGTTTTTCAATTTTGAGGTTGTTGTTGAATTTGTTGGTGTTTTTCAATGTTGCGGTTGTTGTTGAATTTGTTGGTGTTTTTGAATGTTGAGGTTGTTGTTGTTTTTCAATGTTGAGGTTGTTGTTGAATTTGTTGGTGTTTTTCAATGTTGAGGTTGTTGTTGTTTTTCAATGTTGAGGTTGTTGTTGAATTTGTTGTTGTTTTTCAATGTTGAGGTTGTTGTTGAATTTGTTGGCATTTTTCAATGTTGAGGTTGTTGTTGAATTTGTTGCTGGTTTTCAATGTTGAGGTTGTTGTTATTTATCAATGTTGAGGTTGTTGAATTTTTTGTGTTTTTCATTGTTGAGGTTGCTGTTGTTTTTCAATGTTGAGGTTGTCGTTGAATTTGTTGGTGTTTTTCAATGTCGAGGTTGTTGTTGAATTTGTTGCTGTTTTTCCATGTTGAAGTTGTTGTTGAATTTGTTGCTGTTTTTCAATGTTGAGGTTGTTGTTGTTTTTCAATGTTGAGGTTGTTGTTGAATTTGTTGGTGTTTTTCGATGTTGAGGTTGTTGTTGTTTTTCCATGTTGAGGTTGTTGTTGAATATGTCGGTGTTTTTCAATGTTGAGGTTGTTGTTGAATTTGTTGGTGTTTTTCAATGTTGAGGTTGTTGTTATTTTTCAATGTTGAGGTTGTTGTTGAATTTTTCGGTGTTTTTCAATGTTGAGGTTGTTGTTGTTTTTCAATGTTGAGGTTGTTGTTGAATTTGTTGGTGTTTTTCAAAGTCGAGGTTGTTGTTGAATTTGTTGGTGTTTTTCAATGTTGAGGTTGTTGTTGAATTTGTTGGTGTTTTTCAAAGTTGAGGTTGCTGTTGTTTTTCAATTTTGAGGTTGTTGTTGAATTTGTTGGTGTTTTTCAATGTTGCGGTTGTTGTTGAATTTGTTGGTGTTTTTGAATGTTGAGGTTGTTGTTGTTTTTCAATGTTGAGGTTGTTGTTGAATTTGTTGGTGTTTTTCAATGTTGAGGTTGTTGTTGTTTTTCAATGTTGAGGTTGTTGTTGAATTTGTTGGTGTTTTTCAATGTTGAGGTTGTTGTTGAATTTGTTGGCATTTTTCAATGTTGAGGTTGTTGTTGTTTTTCAATGTTGAAGTTGTTGTTGAATTTGTTGGTGTTTTTCAATGTTGAGGTTGTTGTAGTTTTTCAATGTTGAGGTTGTTGTTGAATGTGCTGGTGTTTTTCTAAGTCGAGGTTGTTGTTGAATTTGTTGTTGTTTTTCAATGTTGAGGTTGTTGTTGAATTTGTTGGTGTTTCTCAATGTTGAGGTTGTTGTTGAATTTGTTGGTGGTTTTCAATGTTGAGGTTGTTGTTATATATCAATGTTGAGGTTGTTGTTGAATTTTTTGTGTTTTTCATTGTTGAGGTTGCTGTTGTTTTTCAATGTTGAGGTTGTTGTTGAATTTGTTGGTGTTTTTCAATGTCGAGGTTGTTGTTGAATTTGTTGCTGTTTTTCCATGTTGAAGTTGTTGTTGAATTTGTTGCTGTTTTTCAATGTTGAGGTTGTTGTTGTTTTTCAATGTTGAGGTTGTTGTTGAATTTGTTGGTGTTTTTCAACGTTGAGGTTGTTGTTGTTTTTCAATGTTGAGGTTGCTGTTGAATTTGTTGGTGTTTTTCAGTGTTGAGGTTGTTGTTGAATTTGTTGGTGTTTTTCGATGTTGAGGTTGTTGTTGTTTTTCCATGTTGAGGTTGTTGTTGAATATGTCGGTGTTTTTCAATGTTGAGGTTGTTGTTGAATTTGTTGGTGTTTTTCAATGTTGAGGTTGTTGTTATTTTTCAATGTTGAGGTTGTTGTTGAATTTTTCGGTGTTTTTCAATGTTGAGGTTGTTGTTGTTTTTCAATGTTGAGGTTGTTGTTGAATTTGTTGGTGTTTTTCAAAGTCGAGGTTGTTGTTGAATTTGTTGGTGTTTTTCACTGTTGAAGTTGTTGTTGAAATTGTTGGTGTTTTTCAATGTTGAGGTTGTTGTTGTTTTGCAATGTTGAGGTTATTGTTGAATTTGTAGGTGTTTTTCAACGTTGAGGTTGTTTTTATTTTTCAATGTTGATGTTGTTGTTGAATTTGTTGTTGTTTTTCAATGTTGATGTTGGTGTTGAATTTGTTTGTGTTTTTCAATGTTGAGGTTGTTGTTGTTTTTCAATGTTGAGGTTGTTGTTGAATTTGTTGGTGTTTTTCAATGTTGAAGTTGTTGTTGTTTTTCAATGTTGAGGTTTTTGTTGAATTTGTTGGTGTTTTTCAATGTTGAGGTTGTTGTTGAATTTGTTGGTGTTTTTCAATGTTGAGGTTGTTGTTGTTTTTCAATGTTGAGGTTGTTGTTGAATTTGTTGGTGTTTTTCAATGTTGAGGTTGTTGTTGAATTTGTTGGCATTTTTCAATGTTGAGGTTGTTGTTGTTTTTCAATGTTGAAGTTGTTGTTGAATTTGTTGTTGTTTTTCAATGTTGAGGTTGTTGTTCAATTTGTTGGTGTTTCTCAATGTTGAGGTTGTTGTTGAATTTGTTGGTGGTTTTCAATGTTGAGGTTGTTGTTATTTATCAATGTTGAGGTTGTTGTTGAATTTTTTGTGTTTTTCATTGTTGAGGTTGCTGTTGTTTTTCAATGTTGAGGTTGTTGTTGAATTTGTTGGTGTTTTTCAATGTCAAGGTTGTTGTTGAATTTGTTGCTGTTTTTCCATGTTGAAGTTGTTGTTGAATTTGTTGCTGTTTTTCAATGTTGAGGTTGTTGTTGTTTTTCAATGTTGAGGTTGTTGTTGAATTTGTTGGTGTTTTTCAATGTTGAGGTTGTTGTTGAATTTGTTGGTGTTTTTCAATGTTGAGGTTGTTGTTGTTTATCAATGTTGAGGTTGTTGTTCAATTTGCTGGTGTTTTTCTAAGTTGAGGTTGTTGAATTTGTTGGTGTTTTTCAATGTTGAGGTTGTTATTGTTGTTCAATGTTGTGGTCGTTGTTGAATTTGTTGGTGTTTTTCAATGTTGAGGTTGCTATTGTTTTTCAATGTTGAGGTTGTTGTTGAATTTGTTGATGTTTTTCAATGTTGAGGTTGTTGTTGAATTTGTTGGTGTTTTTCAATGTTGATGTTGTTGTTGAATTGTTGGTGTTTTTCAATTTTGAGGTTGTTGTTGAATTTGTTGTTGTTTTTCAATGTTGAGGTTGTTGAATTTGTTGGTGATTTTCAATGTTGAGGTTGTTGTTGTTTTTCATTGTTGAGGTTGTTGTTGAATTTGTTGGTGTTTTTCAATGTTGAGGTTGTTGTTGAATTTGTTGGTGTTTTTCAATGTTGAGGTTGTTGTTTTTCTATGTTGAGGTTGTTGTTGAATTTGTTGGTGTTTTTCAATGTTGAGGTTGGGGTTGTTTCTCAATGTTGAGGTTGTAGTTGAATTTGTTGGTGTTTTTCAATGCTGAGGTTGTTATTGAATTTGTTTTTGTTTTTCAATTTTGAGGTTGTTGTTGAATTTGTTGGTGTTTTTCAATGTTGAGGTTGCAGTAGTTTTTAAATGTTGAGGTTGTTGTCGAATTTGTTGGTGTTTTTCAATGTTGAGGTTGTTGTTGTTTTTCAATTTTGAGGTTGTTGTTGAATTTGTTGGTGTTTTTCTAAGTTGAGGTTGTTGAATTTGTTGGTCTTTTTCAATGTTGAGGTTGTTATTGTTGTTCAATGTTGTGGTCGTTGTTGAATTTGTTGGTGTTTTTCAATGTTGAGGTTGTTATTGTTTTTCAATGTTGAGGTTGTTGTTGAATTTGTTGATGTTTTTCAATGTTGAGGTTGTTGTTGAATTTGTTGGTTTTTTTCAATGTTGAGGTTGTTGTTGTTTTTAGATGTTGAGGTTGTTGTTGAATTTGTTGGTGTTTTTCAATGTTGAGGTTGTTGTCGTTTTTCAATGTTGAGGTTGTTGAATTTGTTGGTGTTTTTCAATGTCGAGGTTGTTTTTGAATCTGTTGGTGTATTTCAATGTTGAAGTTGTTGTTGAATTTGTTGGTGTTGTTCAATGTTGAGGTTGTTGTTGAATTTGTTGGTGTTTTTCAATGTTGAGGTTGTTGTTGTTTTTCAATGTTGAGGTTGTTGTTGAATTTGTTGGTGTTTTTAAATGTTGAGGTTGTTGTTGAATTTGTTGGTGTTTTTCAATGTTGAGGTTGTTGTTCAATTTGTTGGTGTTTTTCAATGTTGAAGTTGTTGTTGAATTTGTTGTTGTTTTTCAATGTTGAGGTTGTTGTTGTTTTTCAATGTTGAGGTTGTTGTTCAATTTGTTGGTGTTTTTCAATGTTGAAGTTGTTGTGGAATTTGTTGGTGTTTTTCAATGTTGAGGTTGTTGTTGTTTTTCAATGTTGAGGTTGTTGTTGAATTTGTTGGTGCTTTTCAATGTTGAGGTTGTTGTTGAATTTGTTGGTATTTTTCAATGTTGAGGTTGTTGTTGTTTTTCAATTTTGAGGTTGTTGTTGAATTTGTTGGTGTTTTTCAATGCTGAGGTTGTTGTTGAATTTGTTGGTGTTTTTCAATTTTGAGGTTGTTGCTGTTTTTCAATGTTGAGGTTGTTGTTGAATTTGTTGGTGTTTTTCAATGTTGAGGTTGTTGGTGTTTTTCAATGTTGAGGTTGTTGTTGAATTTGTTGGTGTTTTTCAAAGTTGAGGTTGTTGTTGTTTTTCAATTTTGAGGTTGTTGTTGAATTTGTTGGTGTTTTTCAATGTTGCGGTTGTTGTTGAATTTGTTGGTGTTTTTGAATGTTGAGGTTGTTGTTGTTTTTCAATGTTGAGGTTGTTGTTGAATTTGTTGGTGTTTTTCAATGTTGAGGTTGTTGTTGTTTTTCAATGTTGAGGTTGTTGTTGAATTTGTTGTTGTTTTTCAATGTTGAGGTTGTTGTTGAATTTGTTGGCATTTTTCAATGTTGAGGTTGTTGTTGAATTTGTTGCTGGTTTTCAATGTTGAGGTTGTTGTTATTTATCAATGTTGAGGTTGTTGAATTTTTTGTGTTTTTCATTGTTGAGGTTGCTGTTGTTTTTCAATGTTGAGGTTGTTGTTGAATTTGTTGGTGTTTTTCAATGTCGAGGTTGTTGTTGAATTTGTTGCTGTTTTTCCATGTTGAAGTTGTTGTTGAATTTGTTGCTGTTTTTCAATGTTGAGGTTGTTGTTGTTTTTCAATGTTGAGGTTGTTGTTGAATTTGTTGGTGTTTTTCGATGTTGAGGTTGTTGTTGTTTTTCCATGTTGAGGTTGTTGTTGAATATGTCGGTGTTTTTCAATGTTGAGGTTGTTGTTGAATTTGTTGGTGTTTTTCAATGTTGAGGTTGTTGTTATTTTTCAATGTTGAGGTTGTTGTTGAATTTTTCGGTGTTTTTCAATGTTGAGGTTGTTGTTGTTTTTCAATGTTGAGGTTGTTGTTGAATTTGTTGGTGTTTTTCAAAGTCGAGGTTGTTGTTGAATTTGTTGGTGTTTTTCAATGTTGAGGTTGTTGTTGAATTTGTTGGTGTTTTTCAAAGTTGAGGTTGCTGTTGTTTTTCAATTTTGAGGTTGTTGTTGAATTTGTTGGTGTTTTTCAATGTTGCGGTTGTTGTTGAATTTGTTGGTGTTTTTGAATGTTGAGGTTGTTGTTGTTTTTCAATGTTGAGGTTGTTGTTGAATTTGTTGGTGTTTTTCAATGTTGAGGTTGTTGTTGTTTTTCAATGTTGAGGTTGTTGTTGAATTTGTTGGTGTTTTTCAATGTTGAGGTTGTTGTTGAATTTGTTGGCATTTTTCAATGTTGAGGTTGTTGTTGTTTTTCAATGTTGAAGTTGTTGTTGAATTTGTTGGTGTTTTTCAATGTTGAGGTTGTTGTAGTTTTTCAATGTTGAGGTTGTTGTTGAATGTGCTGGTGTTTTTCTAAGTCGAGGTTGTTGTTGAATTTGTTGTTGTTTTTCAATGTTGAGGTTGTTGTTGAATTTGTTGGTGTTTCTCAATGTTGAGGTTGTTGTTGAATTTGTTGGTGGTTTTCAATGTTGAGGTTGTTGTTATATATCAATGTTGAGGTTGTTGTTGAATTTTTTGTGTTTTTCATTGTTGAGGTTGCTGTTGTTTTTCAATGTTGAGGTTGTTGTTGAATTTGTTGGTGTTTTTCAATGTCGAGGTTGTTGTTGAATTTGTTGCTGTTTTTCCATGTTGAAGTTGTTGTTGAATTTGTTGCTGTTTTTCAATGTTGAGGTTGTTGTTGTTTTTCAATGTTGAGGTTGTTGTTGAATTTGTTGGTGTTTTTCAACGTTGAGGTTGTTGTTGTTTTTCAATGTTGAGGTTGCTGTTGAATTTGTTGGTGTTTTTCAGTGTTGAGGTTGTTGTTGAATTTGTTGGTGTTTTTCGATGTTGAGGTTGTTGTTGTTTTTCCATGTTGAGGTTGTTGTTGAATATGTCGGTGTTTTTCAATGTTGAGGTTGTTGTTGAATTTGTTGGTGTTTTTCAATGTTGAGGTTGTTGTTATTTTTCAATGTTGAGGTTGTTGTTGAATTTTTCGGTGTTTTTCAATGTTGAGGTTGTTGTTGTTTTTCAATGTTGAGGTTGTTGTTGAATTTGTTGGTGTTTTTCAAAGTCGAGGTTGTTGTTGAATTTGTTGGTGTTTTTCACTGTTGAAGTTGTTGTTGAAATTGTTGGTGTTTTTCAATGTTGAGGTTGTTGTTGTTTTGCAATGTTGAGGTTATTGTTGAATTTGTAGGTGTTTTTCAACGTTGAGGTTGTTTTTATTTTTCAATGTTGATGTTGTTGTTGAATTTGTTGTTGTTTTTCAATGTTGATGTTGGTGTTGAATTTGTTTGTGTTTTTCAATGTTGAGGTTGTTGTTGTTTTTCAATGTTGAGGTTGTTGTTGAATTTGTTGGTGTTTTTCAATGTTGAAGTTGTTGTTGTTTTTCAATGTTGAGGTTTTTGTTGAATTTGTTGGTGTTTTTCAATGTTGAGGTTGTTGTTGAATTTGTTGGTGTTTTTCAATGTTGAGGTTGTTGTTGTTTTTCAATGTTGAGGTTGTTGTTGAATTTGTTGGTGTTTTTCAATGTTGAGGTTGTTGTTGAATTTGTTGGCATTTTTCAATGTTGAGGTTGTTGTTGTTTTTCAATGTTGAAGTTGTTGTTGAATTTGTTGTTGTTTTTCAATGTTGAGGTTGTTGTTCAATTTGTTGGTGTTTCTCAATGTTGAGGTTGTTGTTGAATTTGTTGGTGGTTTTCAATGTTGAGGTTGTTGTTATTTATCAATGTTGAGGTTGTTGTTGAATTTTTTGTGTTTTTCATTGTTGAGGTTGCTGTTGTTTTTCAATGTTGAGGTTGTTGTTGAATTTGTTGGTGTTTTTCAATGTCAAGGTTGTTGTTGAATTTGTTGCTGTTTTTCCATGTTGAAGTTGTTGTTGAATTTGTTGCTGTTTTTCAATGTTGAGGTTGTTGTTGTTTTTCAATGTTGAGGTTGTTGTTGAATTTGTTGGTGTTTTTCAATGTTGAGGTAGTTGTTGAATTTGTTGGTGTTTTTCAATGTTGAGGTTGTTGTTGTTTATCAATGTTGAGGTTGTTGTTCAATTTGCTGGTGTTTTTCTAAGTTGAGGTTGTTGAATTTGTTGGTGTTTTTCAATGTTGAGGTTGTTATTGTTGTTCAATGTTGTGGTCGTTGTTGAATTTGTTGGTGTTTTTCAATGTTGAGGTTGCTATTGTTTTTCAATGTTGAGGTTGTTGTTGAATTTGTTGATGTTTTTCAATGTTGAGGTTGTTGTTGAATTTGTTGGTTTTTTTCAATGTTGAGGTTGTTGTTGTTTTTAGATGTTGAGGTTGTTGTTGAATTTGTTGGTGTTTTTCAATGTTGAGGTTGTTGTTGAATTTGTTGGTGTTTTTCAATGTTGAGGTTGTTGTTGTTTATCAATGTTGAGGTTGCTGTTGTTTTTCAATGTTGAGGTGTTTGTTGAATTTGTTGGTGTTTTTCAATGTTGAGGTTGTTGTTGAATTTGCTGGTGTTTTTCAATGTTGAGGTTGTTGATCTTTTTCAATGTTGAGGTTGTTGTTGAATTTGTTGGTGTTTTTCAATGTTGATGTTGTTGTTGAATTGTTGGTGTTTTTCAATTTTGAGGTTGTTGTTGAATTTGTTGTTGTTTTTCAATGTTGAGGTTGTTGTTGAATTTGTTTGTGATTTTCAATGTTGAGGTTGTTGTTGTTTTTCATTGTTGAGGTTGTTGTTGAATTTGTTGGTGTTTTTCAATGTTGAGGTTGTTGTTGAATTTGTTGGTGTTTTTCAATGTTGAAGTTGTTGTTTTTCTATGTTGAGGTTGTTGTTGAATTTGTTGGTGTTTTTCAATGTTGAGGTTGCGGTTGTTTTTCAATGTTGAGGTTGTTGTTGAATTTGTTGGTGTTTTTCAATGCTGAGGTTGTTATTGAATTTGTTGTTGTTTTTCAATTTTGAGGTTGTTGTTGAATTTGTTGGTGTTTTTCAATGTTGAGGTTGCTGTAGTTTTTAAATGTTGAGGTTGTTGTCGAATTTGTTGGTGTTTTTCAATGTTGAGGTTGTTGTTGTTTTTCAATTTTGAGGTTGTTGTTGAATTTGTTGGTCTTTTTCTAAGTTGAGGTTGTTGAATTTGTTGGTGTTTTTCAATGTTGAGGTTGTTATTGTTGTTCAATGTTGTGGTCGTTGTTGAATTTGTTGGTGTTTTTCAATGTTGAGGTTGTCATTGTTTTTCAATGTTGAGGTTGTTGTTGAATTTGTTGATGTTTTTCAATGTTGAGGTTGTTGTTGAATTTGTTGGTGTTTTTCAATGTTGAGGTTGTTGTCGTTTTTCAATGTTGAGGTTGTTGAATTTGTTGGTGTTTTTCAATGTCGAGGTTGTATTTGAATCTGTTGGTGTATTTCAATGTTGAAGTTGTTGTTGAATTTGTTGGTGTTGTTCAATGTTGAGGTTGTTGTTGAATTTGTTGGTGTTTTTCAATGTTGAGGTTGTTGTTGTTTTTCAATGTTGAGGTTGTTGTTGAATTTGTTGGTGTTTTTCAATGTTGAGCTTGTTGTTGAATTTGTTGGTGTTTTTCAATGTTGAGGTTGTTGTTCACTTTGTTGGTGTTTTTCAATGTTGAAGTTGTTGTGGAATTTGTTGGTGTTTTTCAATGTTGAGGTTGTTGTTGTTTTTCAATGTTGAGGTTGTTGTTGAATTTGTTGGTGTTTTTCAATGTTGAGGTTGTTGTTGAATTTGTTGGTGTTTTTCAATGTTGAGGTTGTTGTTGTTTTTCAATGTTGAGATTGTTGTTGAATTTGTTGGTGTTTTTCAATGTTGAGGTAGTTGTTGTTTTTCAATTTTGAGGTTGTTGTTGAATTTGTTGGTGTTTTTCAATGCTGAGGTTGTTGTTGAATTTGTTGGTGTTTTTCAATGTTGAGGTTGTTGCTGTTTTTCAATGTTGAGGTTGTTGTTGAATTTGTTGGTGTTTTTCAATGTTGAGGTTGTTGGTGTTTTTCAATGTTGAGGTTGTTGTTGAATTTGTTGGTGTTTTTCAAAGTTGAGGTTGTTGTTGTTTTTCAATTTTGAGGTTGTTGTTGAATTTGTTGGTGTTTTCAATGTTGCGGTTGTTGTTGAATTTGTTGGTCTTTTTGAATGTTGAGGTTGTTGTTGTTTTTCAATGTTGAGGTTGTTGTTGAATTTGTTGGTGTTTTTCAATGTTGAGGTTGTTGTTTTTCAATGTTGAGGTTGTTGTTGAATTTGTTGGTGTTTTTCAATGTTGAGGTTGTTGTTGAATTTGTTGGCATTTTTCAATGTTGAGGGTGTTGTTGTTTTTCAATGTTGAAGTTGTTGTTGAATTTGTTGGTGTTTTTCAATGTTGAGGTTGTTGTAGTTTTTGAATGTTGAGGTTGTTGTTGAATTTGTTGGTGTTTTTCTAAGTCGAGGTTGTTGTTGAATTTGTTGTTGTTTTTCAATGTTGAGGTTGTTGTTGAATTCGTTGGTGTTTCTCAATGTTGAGGTTGTTGTTGAATTTGTTGCTGGTTTTCAATGTTGAGGTTGTTGTTATTTATCAATGTTGAGGTTGTTGTTGAATTTTTTGTGTTTTTCATTGTTGAGGTTGCTGTTGTTTTTCAATGTTGAGGTTGTTGTTGAATTTGTTGGTGTTTTTCAATGTCGAGGTTGTTGTTGAATTTGTTGCTGTTTTTCCATGTTGAAGTTGTTGTTGAATTTGTTGCTGTTTTTCAATGTTGAGGTTGTTGTTGTTTTTCAATGTTGAGGTTGTTGTTGAATTTGTTGGTGTTTTTCAACGTTGAGGTTGTTGTTGTTTTTCAATGTTGAGGTTGCTGTTGAATTTGTTGGTGTTTTTCAGTGTTGAGGTTGTTGTTGAATTTGTTGGTGTTTTTCGATGTTGAGGTTGTTGTTGTTTTTCCATGTTGAGGTTGTTGTTGAATATGTCGGTGTTTTTCAATGTTGAGGTTGTTGTTGAATTTGTTGGTGTTTTTCAATGTTGAGGTTGTTGTTATTTTTCAATGTTGAGGTTGTTGTTGAATTTTTCGGTGTTTTTCAATGTTGAGGTTGTTGTTGTTTTTCAATGTTGAGGTTGTTGTTGAATTTGTTGGTGTTTTTAAATGTTGAGGTTTTTGTTGAATTTGTTGGTGTTTTTCAATGTTGAGGTTGTCATTGTTTTTCAATGTTGAGGTTGTTGTTGAATTTGTTGATGTTTTTCAATGTTGAGGTTGTTGTTGAATTTGTTGGTTTTTTCAATGTTGAGGTTTTTGTTGTTTTTTGATGTTGAGGTTGTTGTTGAATTTGTTGGTGTTTTTCAATGTTGAGGTTGTTGTCGTTTTTCAATGTTGAGGTTGTTGAATTTGTTGGTGTTTTTCAATGTCGAGGTTGTATTTGAATCTGTTGGTGTATTTCAATGTTGAAGTTGTTGTTGAATTTGTTGGTGTTGTTCAATGTTGAGGTTGTTGTTGAATTTGTTGGTGTTTTTCAATGTTGAGGTTGTTGTTGTTTTTCAATGTTGAGGTTGTTGTTGAATTTGTTGCTGTTTTTAAATGTTGAGGTTGTTGTTGAATTTGTTGGTGTTTTTCAATGTTGAGGTTGTTGTTCAATTTGTTGGTGTTTTTCAATGTTGAAGTTGTTGTGGAATTTGTTGGTGTTTTTCAATGTTGAGGTTGTTGTTGTTTTTCAATGTTGAGGTTGTTGTTGAATTTGTTGGTGTTTTTCAATGTTGAGGTTGTTGGTTAATTTGTTGGTGTTTTTCAATGTTGAGGTTGTTGTTGTTTTTCAATGTTGAGGTTGTTGTTGAATTTGTTGGTGTTTTTCAATGTTGAGGTTGTTGTTGTTTTTCAATTTTGAGGTTGTTGTTGAATTTGTTGGTGTTTTTCAATGCTGAGGTTGTTGTTGAATTTGTTGGTGTTTTTCAATGTTGAGGTTGTTGCTGTTTTTCAATGTTGAGGTTGTTGTTGAATTTGTTGGTGTTTTTCAATGTTGAGGTTGTTGGTGTTTTTCAATGTTGAGGTTGTTGTTGAATTTGTTGGTGTTTTTCAAAGTTGAGGTTGTTGTTGTTTTTCAATTTTGAGGTTGTTGTTGAATTTGTTGGTGTTTTCAATGTTGCGGTTGTTGTTGAATTTGTTGGTCTTTTTGAATGTTGAGGTTGTTGTTGTTTTTCAATGTTGAGGTTGTTGTTGAATTTGTTGGTGTTTTTCAATGTTGAGGTTGTTGTTGTTTTTCAATGTTGAGGTTGTTGTTGAATTTGTTGGTGTTTTTCAATGTTGAGGTTGTTGTTGAATTTGTTGGCATTTTTCAATGTTGAGGTTGTTGTTGTTTTTCAATGTTGAAGTTGTTGTTGAATTTGTTGGTGTTTTTCAATGTTGAGGTTGTTGTAGTTTTTCAATGTTGAGGTTGTTGTTGAATTTGTTGTTGTTTTTCTAAGTCGAGGTTGTTGTTGAATTTGTTGTTGTTTTTCAATGTTGAGGTTGTTGTTGAATTTGTTGGTGTTTCTCAATGTTGAGGTTGTTGTTGAATTTGTTGCTGGTTTTCAATGTTGAGGTTGTTGTTATTTATCAATGTTGAGGTTGTTGTTGAATTTGTTGGTGTTTTTCAATGTCGAGGTTGTTGTTGAATTTGTTGCTGTTTTTCCATGTTGAAGTTGTTGTTGAATTTGTTGCTGTTTTTCAATGTTGAGGTTGTTGTTGTTTTTCAATGTTGAGGTTGTTGTTGAATTTGTTGGTGTTTTTCAACGTTGAGGTTGTTGTTGTTTTTCAATGTTGAGGTTGCTGTTGAATTTGTTGGTGTTTTTCAGTGTTGAGGTTGTTGTTGAATTTGTTGGTGTTTTTCGATGTTGAGGTTGTTGTTATTTTTCAATGTTGAGGTTGTTGTTGAATTTTTCGGTGTTTTTCAATGTTGAGGTTGTTGTTGTTTTTCAATGTTGAGGTTGTTGTTGAATTTGTTGGTGTTTTTAAATGTTGAGGTTTTTGTTGAATTTGTTGGTGTTTTTCAATGTTGAGGTTGTTGTTGAATTTGCTGGTGTTTTTCAATGTTGAGGTTGTTGTTGTTTATCAATGTTGAGGTTGCTGTTGTTTTTCAATGTTGAGGTGTTTGTTGAATTTGTTGGTGTTTTTCAATGTTGAGGTTGTTGTTGAATTTGTTGGTGTTTTTCAATGTTGATGTTGTTGTTGAATTGTTGGTGTTTTTCAATTTTGAGGTTGTTGTTGAATTTGTTGTTGTTTTTCAATGTTGAGGTTGTTGTTGAATTTGTTGGTGATTTTCAATGTTGAGGTTGTTGTTGTTTTTCATTGTTGAGGTTGTTGTTGAATTTGTTGGTGTTTTTCAATGTTGAGGTTGTTGTTGAATTTGTTGGTGTTTTTCAATGTTGAAGTTGTTGTTTTTCTATGTTGAGGTTGTTGTTGAATTTGTTGGTGTTTTTCAATGTTGAGGTTGCGGTTGTTTTTCAATGTTGAGGTTGTTGTTGAATTTGTTGGTGTTTTTCAATGCTGATGTTGTTATTGAATTTGTTGTTGTTTTTCAATTTTGAGGTTGTTGTTGAATTTGTTGGTGTTTTTCAATGTTGAGGTTGCTGTAGTTTTTAAATGTTGAGGTTGTTGTCGAATTTGTTGGTGTTTTTCAATGTTGAGGTTGTTGTTGTTTTTCAATTTTGAGGTTGTTGTTGAATTTGTTGGTCTTTTTCTAAGTTGAGGTTGTTGAATTTGTTGGTGTTTTTCAATGTTGAGGTTGTTATTGTTGTTCAATGTTGTGGTCGTTGTTGAATTTGTTGGTGTTTTTCAATGTTGAGGTTGTCATTGTTTTTCAATGTTGAGGTTGTTGTTGAATTTGTTGATGTTTTTCAATGTTGAGGTTGTTGTTGAATTTGTTGGTGTTTTTCAATGTTGAGGTTGTTGTCGTTTTTCAATGTTGAGGTTGTTGAATTTGTTGGTGTTTTTCAATGTCGAGGTTGTATTTGAATCTGTTGGTGTATTTCAATGTTGAAGTTGTTGTTGAATTTGTTGGTGTTGTTCAATGTTGAGGTTGTTGTTGAATTTGTTGGTGTTTTTCAATGTTGAGGTTGTTGTTGTTTTTCAATGTTGAGGTTGTTGTTGAATTTGTTGGTGTTTTTCAATGTTGAGGTTGTTGTTGAATTTGTTGGTGTTTTTCAATGTTGAGGTTGTTGTTCACTTTGTTGGTGTTTTTCAATGTTGAAGTTGTTGTGGAATTTGTTGGTGTTTTTCAATGTTGAGGTTGTTGTTGTTTTTCAATGTTGAGGTTGTTGTTGAATTTGTTGGTGTTTTTCAATGTTGAGGTTGTTGTTGAATTTGTTGGTGTTTTTCAATGTTGAGGTTGTTGTTGTTTTTCAATGTTGAGATTGTTGTTGAATTTGTTGGTGTTTTTCAATGTTGAGGTAGTTGTTGTTTTTCAATTTTGAGGTTGTTGTTGAATTTGTTGGTGTTTTTCAATGCTGAGGTTGTTGTTGAATTTGTTGGTGTTTTTCAATGTTGAGGTTGTTGCTGTTTTTCAATGTTGAGGTTGTTGTTGAATTTGTTGGTGTTTTTCAATGTTGAGGTTGTTGGTGTTTTTCAATGTTGAGGTTGTTGTTGAATTTGTTGGTGTTTTTCAAAGTTGAGGTTGTTGTTGTTTTTCAATTTTGAGGTTGTTGTTGAATTTGTTGGTGTTTTCAATGTTGCGGTTGTTGTTGAATTTGTTGGTCTTTTTGAATGTTGAGGTTGTTGTTGTTTTTCAATGTTGAGGTTGTTGTTGAATTTGTTGGTGTTTTTCAATGTTGAGGTTGTTGTTTTTCAATGTTGAGGTTGTTGTTGAATTTGTTGGTGTTTTTCAATGTTGAGGTTGTTGTTGAATTTGTTGGCATTTTTCAATGTTGAGGGTGTTGTTGTTTTTCAATGTTGAAGTTGTTGTTGAATTTGTTGGTGTTTTTCAATGTTGAGGTTGTTGTAGTTTTTGAATGTTGAGGTTGTTGTTGAATTTGTTGGTGTTTTTCTAAGTCGAGGTTGTTGTTGAATTTGTTGTTGTTTTTCAATGTTGAGGTTGTTGTTGAATTCGTTGGTGTTTCTCAATGTTGAGGTTGTTGTTGAATTTGTTGCTGGTTTTCAATGTTGAGGTTGTTGTTATTTATCAATGTTGAGGTTGTTGTTGAATTTTTTGTGTTTTTCATTGTTGAGGTTGCTGTTGTTTTTCAATGTTGAGGTTGTTGTTGAATTTGTTGGTGTTTTTCAATGTCGAGGTTGTTGTTGAATTTGTTGCTGTTTTTCCATGTTGAAGTTGTTGTTGAATTTGTTGCTGTTTTTCAATGTTGAGGTTGTTGTTGTTTTTCAATGTTGAGGTTGTTGTTGAATTTGTTGGTGTTTTTCAACGTTGAGGTTGTTGTTGTTTTTCAATGTTGAGGTTGCTGTTGAATTTGTTGGTGTTTTTCAGTGTTGAGGTTGTTGTTGAATTTGTTGGTGTTTTTCGATGTTGAGGTTGTTGTTGTTTTTCCATGTTGAGGTTGTTGTTGAATATGTCGGTGTTTTTCAATGTTGAGGTTGTTGTTGAATTTGTTGGTGTTTTTCAATGTTGAGGTTGTTGTTATTTTTCAATGTTGAGGTTGTTGTTGAATTTTTCGGTGTTTTTCAATGTTGAGGTTGTTGTTGTTTTTCAATGTTGAGGTTGTTGTTGAATTTGTTGGTGTTTTTAAATGTTGAGGTTTTTGTTGAATTTGTTGGTGTTTTTCAATGTTGAGGTTGTCATTGTTTTTCAATGTTGAGGTTGTTGTTGAATTTGTTGATGTTTTTCAATGTTGAGGTTGTTGGTGTTTTTCAATGTTGAGGTTGTTGTTGAATTTGTTGGTGTTTTTCAATGTTGAGGTTGTTGCTGTTTTTCAATGTTGAGGTTGTTGTTGAATTTGTTGGTGTTTTTCAATGTTGAGGTTGTTGGTGTTTTTCAATGTTGAGGTTGTTGTTGAATTTGTTGGTGTTTTTCAAAGTTGAGGTTGTTGTTGTTTTTCAATTTTGAGGTTGTTGTTGAATTTGTTGGTGTTTTCAATGTTGCGGTTGTTGTTGAATTTGTTGGTCTTTTTGAATGTTGAGGTTGTTGTTGTTTTTCAATGTTGAGGTTGTTGTTGAATTTGTTGGTGTTTTTCAATGTTGAGGTTGTTGTT
The DNA here is from genome assembly GCA_026770705.1 of Isurus oxyrinchus. Lineage (NCBI taxonomy): Eukaryota > Metazoa > Chordata > Chondrichthyes > Lamniformes > Lamnidae > Isurus > Isurus oxyrinchus. The sequence continues at coordinate 127,656 of JANJGN010000518.1, read as the reverse complement.
GTTTTTCAATGTTGAGGTTGTTGTTGAATTTGTTGGTGTTTTTCAATGTTGAGGTTGTTCTTGAATTTGTTGGCATTTTTCAATGTTGAGGTTGTTGTTGTTTTTCAATGTTGAAGTTGTTGTTGAATTTGTTGGTGTTTTTCAATGTTGAGGTTGTTGTAGTTTTTCAATGTTGAGGTTGTTGTTGAATTTGTTGTTGTTTTTCTAAGTCGAGGTTGTTGTTGAATTTGTTGTTGTTTTTCAATGTTGAGGTTGTTGTTGAATTTGTTGGTGTTTCTCAATGTTGAGGTTGTTGTTGAATTTGTTGCTGGTTTTCAATGTTGAGGTTGTTGTTATTTATCAATGTTGAGGTTGTTGTTGAATTTGTTGGTGTTTTTCAATGTCGAGGTTGTTGTTGAATTTGTTGCTGTTTTTCCATGTTGAAGTTGTTGTTGAATTTGTTGCTGTTTTTCAATGTTGAGGTTGTTGTTGTTTTTCAATGTTGAGGTTGTTGTTGAATTTGTTGGTGTTTTTCAACGTTGAGGTTGTTGTTGTTTTTCAATGTTGAGGTTGCTGTTGAATTTGTTGGTGTTTTTCAGTGTTGAGGTTGTTGTTGAATTTGTTGGTGTTTTTCGATGTTGAGGTTGTTGTTATTTTTCAATGTTGAGGTTGTTGTTGAATTTTTCGGTGTTTTTCAATGTTGAGGTTGTTGTTGTTTTTCAATGTTGAGGTTGTTGTTGAATTTGTTGGTGTTTTTAAATGTTGAGGTTTTTGTTGAATTTGTTGGTGTTTTTCAATGTTGAGGTTGTTGTTGAATTTGCTGGTGTTTTTCAATGTTGAGGTTGTTGTTGTTTATCAATGTTGAGGTTGCTGTTGTTTTTCAATGTTGAGGTGTTTGTTGAATTTGTTGGTGTTTTTCAATGTTGAGGTTGTTGTTGAATTTGCTGGTGTTTTTCAATGTTGAGGTTGTTGATCTTTTTCAATGTTGAGGTTGTTGTTGAATTTGTTGGTGTTTTTCAATGTTGATGTTGTTGTTGAATTGTTGGTGTTTTTCAATTTTGAGGTTGTTGTTGAATTTGTTGTTGTTTTTCAATGTTGAGGTTGTTGTTGAATTTGTTGGTGATTTTCAATGTTGAGGTTGTTGTTGTTTTTCATTGTTGAGGTTGTTGTTGAATTTGTTGGTGTTTTTCAATGTTGAGGTTGTTGTTGAATTTGTTGGTGTTTTTCAAAGTTGAAGTTGTTGTTTTTCTATGTTGAGGTTGTTGTTGAATTTGTTGGTGTTTTTCAATGTTGAGGTTGCGGTTGTTTTTCAATGTTGAGGTTGTTGTTGAATTTGTTGGTGTTTTTCAATGCTGAGGTTGTTATTGAATTTGTTGTTGTTTTTCAATTTTGAGGTTGTTGTTGAATTTGTTGGTGTTTTTCAATGTTGAGGTTGCTGTAGTTTTTAAATGTTGAGGTTGTTGTCGAATTTGTTGGTGTTTTTCAATGTTGAGGTTGTTGTTGTTTTTCAATTTTGAGGTTGTTGTTGAATTTGTTGGTCTTTTTCTAAGTTGAGGTTGTTGAATTTGTTGGTGTTTTTCAATGTTGAGGTTGTTATTGTTGTTCAATGTTGTGGTCGTTGTTGAATTTGTTGGTGTTTTTCAATGTTGAGGTTGTCATTGTTTTTCAATGTTGAGGTTGTTGTTGAATTTGTTGATGTTTTTCAATGTTGAGGTTGTTGTTGAATTTGTTGGTGTTTTTCAATGTTGAGGTTGTTGTCGTTTTTCAATGTTGAGGTTGTTGAATTTGTTGGTGTTTTTCAATGTCGAGGTTGTATTTGAATCTGTTGGTGTATTTCAATGTTGAAGTTGTTGTTGAATTTGTTGGTGTTGTTCAATGTTGAGGTTGTTGTTGAATTTGTTGGTGTTTTTCAATGTTGAGGTTGTTGTTGTTTTTCAATGTTGAGGTTGTTGTTGAATTTGTTGGTGTTTTTCAATGTTGAGGTTGTTGTTGAATTTGTTGGTGTTTTTCAATGTTGAGGTTGTTGTTCACTTTGTTGGTGTTTTTCAATGTTGAAGTTGTTGTGGAATTTGTTGGTGTTTTTCAATGTTGAGGTTGTTGTTGTTTTTCAATGTTGAGGTTGTTGTTGAATTTGTTGGTGTTTTTCAATGTTGAGGTTGTTGTTGAATTTGTTGGTGTTTTTCAATGTTGAGGTTGTTGTTGTTTTTCAATGTTGAGATTGTTGTTGAATTTGTTGGTGTTTTTCAATGTTGAGGTAGTTGTTGTTTTTCAATTTTGAGGTTGTTGTTGAATTTGTTGGTGTTTTTCAATGCTGAGGTTGTTGTTGAATTTGTTGGTGTTTTTCAATGTTGAGGTTGTTGCTGTTTTTCAATGTTGAGGTTGTTGTTGAATTTGTTGGTGTTTTTCAATGTTGAGGTTGTTGGTGTTTTTCAATGTTGAGGTTGTTGTTGAATTTGTTGGTGTTTTTCAAAGTTGAGGTTGTTGTTGTTTTTCAATTTTGAGGTTGTTGTTGAATTTGTTGGTGTTTTCAATGTTGCGGTTGTTGTTGAATTTGTTGGTCTTTTTGAATGTTGAGGTTGTTGTTGTTTTTCAATGTTGAGGTTGTTGTTGAATTTGTTGGTGTTTTTCAATGTTGAGGTTGTTGTTTTTCAATGTTGAGGTTGTTGTTGAATTTGTTGGTGTTTTTCAATGTTGAGGTTGTTGTTGAATTTGTTGGCATTTTTCAATGTTGAGGGTGTTGTTGTTTTTCAATGTTGAAGTTGTTGTTGAATTTGTTGGTGTTTTTCAATGTTGAGGTTGTTGTAGTTTTTGAATGTTGAGGTTGTTGTTGAATTTGTTGGTGTTTTTCTAAGTCGAGGTTGTTGTTGAATTTGTTGTTGTTTTTCAATGTTGAGGTTGTTGTTGAATTCGTTGGTGTTTCTCAATGTTGAGGTTGTTGTTGAATTTGTTGCTGGTTTTCAATGTTGAGGTTGTTGTTATTTATCAATGTTGAGGTTGTTGTTGAATTTTTTGTGTTTTTCATTGTTGAGGTTGCTGTTGTTTTTCAATGTTGAGGTTGTTGTTGAATTTGTTGGTGTTTTTCAATGTCGAGGTTGTTGTTGAATTTGTTGCTGTTTTTCCATGTTGAAGTTGTTGTTGAATTTGTTGCTGTTTTTCAATGTTGAGGTTGTTGTTGTTTTTCAATGTTGAGGTTGTTGTTGAATTTGTTGGTGTTTTTCAACGTTGAGGTTGTTGTTGTTTTTCAATGTTGAGGTTGCTGTTGAATTTGTTGGTGTTTTTCAGTGTTGAGGTTGTTGTTGAATTTGTTGGTGTTTTTCGATGTTGAGGTTGTTGTTGTTTTTCCATGTTGAGGTTGTTGTTGAATATGTCGGTGTTTTTCAATGTTGAGGTTGTTGTTGAATTTGTTGGTGTTTTTCAATGTTGAGGTTGTTGTTATTTTTCAATGTTGAGGTTGTTGTTGAATTTTTCGGTGTTTTTCAATGTTGAGGTTGTTGTTGTTTTTCAATGTTGAGGTTGTTGTTGAATTTGTTGGTGTTTTTAAATGTTGAGGTTTTTGTTGAATTTGTTGGTTTTTTTCAATGTTGAGGTTGTCATTGTTTTTCAATGTTGAGGTTGTTGTTGAATTTGTTGATGTTTTTCAATGTTGAGGTTGTTGTTGAATTTGTTGGTTTTTTCAATGTTGAGGTTTTTGTTGTTTTTTGATGTTGAGGTTGTTGTTGAATTTGTTGGTGTTTTTCAATGTTGAGGTTGTTGTCGTTTTTCAATGTTGAGGTTGTTGAATTTGTTGGTGTTTTTCAATGTCGAGGTTGTATTTGAATCTGTTGGTGTATTTCAATGTTGAAGTTGTTGTTGAATTTGTTGGTGTTGTTCAATGTTGAGGTTGTTGTTGAATTTGTTGGTGTTTTTCAATGTTGAGGTTGTTGTTGTTTTTCAATGTTGAGGTTGTTGTTGAATTTGTTGCTGTTTTTAAATGTTGAGGTTGTTGTTGAATTTGTTGGTGTTTTTCAATGTTGAGGTTGTTGTTCAATTTGTTGGTGTTTTTCAATGTTGAAGTTGTTGTGGAATTTGTTGGTGTTTTTCAATGTTGAGGTTGTTGTTGTTTTTCAATGTTGAGGTTGTTGTTGAATTTGTTGGTGTTTTTCAATGTTGAGGTTGTTGGTTAATTTGTTGGTGTTTTTCAATGTTGAGGTTGTTGTTGTTTTTCAATGTTGAGGTTGTTGTTGAATTTGTTGGTGTTTTTCAATGTTGAGGTTGTTGTTGTTTTTCAATTTTGAGGTTGTTGTTGAATTTGTTGGTGTTTTTCAATGCTGAGGTTGTTGTTGAATTTGTTGGTGTTTTTCAATGTTGAGGTTGTTGCTGTTTTTCAATGTTGAGGTTGTTGTTGAATTTGTTGGTGTTTTTCAATGTTGAGGTTGTTGGTGTTTTTCAATGTTGAGGTTGTTGTTGAATTTGTTGGTGTTTTTCAAAGTTGAGGTTGTTGTTGTTTTTCAATTTTGAGGTTGTTGTTGAATTTGTTGGTGTTTTCAATGTTGCGGTTGTTGTTGAATTTGTTGGTCTTTTTGAATGTTGAGGTTGTTGTTGTTTTTCAATGTTGAGGTTGTTGTTGAATTTGTTGGTGTTTTTCAATGTTGAGGTTGTTGTTGTTTTTCAATGTTGAGGTTGTTGTTGAATTTGTTGGTGTTTTTCAATGTTGAGGTTGTTGTTGAATTTGTTGGCATTTTTCAATGTTGAGGTTGTTGTTGTTTTTCAATGTTGAAGTTGTTGTTGAATTTGTTGGTGTTTTTCAATGTTGAGGTTGTTGTAGTTTTTCAATGTTGAGGTTGTTGTTGAATTTGTTGTTGTTTTTCTAAGTCGAGGTTGTTGTTGAATTTGTTGTTGTTTTTCAATGTTGAGGTTGTTGTTGAATTTGTTGGTGTTTCTCAATGTTGAGGTTGTTGTTGAATTTGTTGCTGGTTTTCAATGTTGAGGTTGTTGTTATTTATCAATGTTGAGGTTGTTGTTGAATTTGTTGGTGTTTTTCAATGTCGAGGTTGTTGTTGAATTTGTTGCTGTTTTTCCATGTTGAAGTTGTTGTTGAATTTGTTGCTGTTTTTCAATGTTGAGGTTGTTGTTGTTTTTCAATGTTGAGGTTGTTGTTGAATTTGTTGGTGTTTTTCAACGTTGAGGTTGTTGTTGTTTTTCAATGTTGAGGTTGCTGTTGAATTTGTTGGTGTTTTTCAGTGTTGAGGTTGTTGTTGAATTTGTTGGTGTTTTTCGATGTTGAGGTTGTTGTTATTTTTCAATGTTGAGGTTGTTGTTGAATTTTTCGGTGTTTTTCAATGTTGAGGTTGTTGTTGTTTTTCAATGTTGAGGTTGTTGTTGAATTTGTTGGTGTTTTTAAATGTTGAGGTTTTTGTTGAATTTGTTGGTGTTTTTCAATGTTGAGGTTGTTGTTATTTTTCAATGTTAAGGTTGTTGTTGAATTTTTTGGTGTTTTTCAATGTTGAGGTTGTTGTTGTTTTTCAATGTTGAGGTTGTTGTTGAATTTGTTGGTGTTTTTCAAAGTCGAGGTTGTTGTTGAATTTGTTGGTGTTTTTCACTGTTGAAGTTGTTGTTGAAATTGTTGGTGTTTTTCAATGTTGAGGTTGTTGTTGTTTTGCAGTGTTGAGGTTGTTGTTGAATTTGTTGGTGTTTTTCAACTTTGAGGTTGTTTTTATTTTTCAATGTTGATGTTGTTGTTGAATTTGTTGTTGTTTTTCAATGTTGATGTTGGTGTTGAATTTGTTTGTGTTTTTCAATGTTGAGGTTGTTGTTGTTTTTCAATGTTGAGGTTGTTGTTGAATTTGTTGGTGTTTTTCAATGTTGAGGTTGTTGTTGTTTTTCAATGTTGAGGTTTTTGTTGAATTTGTTGGTGTTTTTCAATGTTGAGGTTGTTGTTGAATTTGTTGGTGTTTTTCAATGTTGAGGTTGTTGTTGTTTTTCAATGTTGAGGTTGTTGTTGAATTTGTTGGTGTTTTTCAATGTTGAGGTTGTTGTTGAATTTGTTGGCATTTTTCAATGTTGAGGTTGTTGTTGTTTTTCAATGTTGAAGTTGTTGTTGAATTTGTTGGTGTTTTTCAATGTTGAGGTTGTTGTTGTTTTTCAATGTTGAAGTTGTTGTTGAATTTGTTTGTGTTTTTCAATGTTGAGGTTGTTGTTGTTTTTCAATTTTGAGGTTGTTGTTGAATTTGTTGGTGTTTTTTCAATGCTGAGGTTGTTGTTGAATTTGTTGGTGTTTTTCAATGTTGAGGTTGTTGCTGTTTTTCAATGTTGAGGTTGTTGTTGAATTTGTTGGTGTTTTTCAATGTTGAGGTTGTTGGTGTTTTTCAATGTTGAGGTTGTTGTTGAATTTGTTGGTGTTTTTCAAAGTTGAGGTTGTTGTTGTTTTTCAATTTTGAGGTTGTTGTTGAATTTGTTGGTGTTTTCAATGTTGCGGTTGTTGTTGAATTTGTTGGTCTTTTTGAATGTTGAGGTTGTTGTTGTTTTTCAATGTTGAGGTTGTTGTTGAATTTGTTGGTGTTTTTCAATGTTGAGGTTGTTGTTGTTTTTCAATGTTGAGGTTGTTGTTGAATTTGTTGGTGTTTTTCAATGTTGAGGTTGTTGTTGTTTATCAATGTTGAGGTTGCTGTTGTTTTTCAATGTTGAGGTGTTTGTTGAATTTGTTGGTGTTTTTCAATGTTGAGGTTGTTGTTGAATTTGCTGGTGTTTTTCAATGTTGAGGTTGTTGATCTTTTTCAATGTTGAGGTTGTTGTTGAATTTGTTGGTGTTTTTCAATGTTGATGTTGTTGTTGAATTGTTGGTGTTTTTCAATTTTGAGGTTGTTGTTGAATTTGTTGTTGTTTTTCAATGTTGAGGTTGTTGTTGAATTTGTTGGTGATTTTCAATGTTGAGGTTGTTGTTGTTTTTCATTGTTGAGGTTGTTGTTGAATTTGTTGGTGTTTTTCAATGTTGAGGTTGTTGTTGAATTTGTTGGTGTTTTTCAATGTTGAAGTTGTTGTTTTTCTATGTTGAGGTTGTTGTTGAATTTGTTGGTGTTTTTCAATGTTGAGGTTGCGGTTGTTTTTCAATGTTGAGGTTGTTGTTGAATTTGTTGGTGTTTTTCAATGCTGAGGTTGTTATTGAATTTGTTGTTGTTTTTCAATTTTGAGGTTGTTGTTGAATTTGTTGGTGTTTTTCAATGTTGAGGTTGCTGTAGTTTTTAAATGTTGAGGTTGTTGTCGAATTTGTTGGTGTTTTTCAATGTTGAGGTTGTTGTTGTTTTTCAATTTTGAGGTTGTTGTTGAATTTGTTGGTCTTTTTCTAAGTTGAGGTTGTTGAATTTGTTGGTGTTTTTCAATGTTGAGGTTGTTATTGTTGTTCAATGTTGTGGTCGTTGTTGAATTTGTTGGTGTTTTTCAATGTTGAGGTTGTCATTGTTTTTCAATGTTGAGGTTGTTGTTGAATTTGTTGATGTTTTTCAATGTTGAGGTTGTTGTTGAATTTGTTGGTGTTTTTCAATGTTGAGGTTGTTGTCGTTTTTCAATGTTGAGGTTGTTGAATTTGTTGGTGTTTTTCAATGTCGAGGTTGTATTTGAATCTGTTGGTGTATTTCAATGTTGAAGTTGTTGTTGAATTTGTTGGTGTTGTTCAATGTTGAGGTTGTTGTTGAATTTGTTGGTGTTTTTCAATGTTGAGGTTGTTGTTGTTTTTCAATGTTGAGGTTGTTGTTGAATTTGTTGGTGTTTTTCAATGTTGAGGTTGTTGTTGAATTTGTTGGTGTTTTTCAATGTTGAGGTTGTTGTTCACTTTGTTGGTGTTTTTCAATGTTGAAGTTGTTGTGGAATTTGTTGGTGTTTTTCAATGTTGAGGTTGTTGTTGTTTTTCAATGTTGAGGTTGTTGTTGAATTTGTTGGTGTTTTTCAATGTTGAGGTTGTTGTTGAATTTGTTGGTGTTTTTCAATGTTGAGGTTGTTGTTGTTTTTCAATGTTGAGATTGTTGTTGAATTTGTTGGTGTTTTTCAATGTTGAGGTAGTTGTTGTTTTTCAATTTTGAGGTTGTTGTTGAATTTGTTGGTGTTTTTCAATGCTGAGTTTGTTGTTGAATTTGTTGGTGTTTTTCAATGTTGAGGTTGTTGCTGTTTTTCAATGTTGAGGTTGTTGTTGAATTTGTTGGTGTTTTTCAATGTTGAGGTTGTTGGTGTTTTTCAATGTTGAGGTTGTTGTTGAATTTGTTGGTGTTTTTCAAAGTTGAGGTTGTTGTTGTTTTTCAATTTTGAGGTTGTTGTTGAATTTGTTGGTGTTTTCAATGTTGCGGTTGTTGTTGAATTTGTTGGTCTTTTTGAATGTTGAGGTTGTTGTTGTTTTTCAATGTTGAGGTTGTTGTTGAATTTGTTGGTGTTTTTCAATGTTGAGGTTGTTGTTTTTCAATGTTGAGGTTGTTGTTGAATTTGTTGGTGTTTTTCAATGTTGAGGTTGTTGTTGAATTTGTTGGCATTTTTCAATGTTGAGGGTGTTGTTGTTTTTCAATGTTGAAGTTGTTGTTGAATTTGTTGGTGTTTTTCAATGTTGAGGTTGTTGTAGTTTTTGAATGTTGAGGTTGTTGTTGAATTTGTTGGTGTTTTTCTAAGTCGAGGTTGTTGTTGAATTTGTTGTTGTTTTTCAATGTTGAGGTTGTTGTTGAATTCGTTGGTGTTTCTCAATGTTGAGGTTGTTGTTGAATTTGTTGCTGGTTTTCAATGTTGAGGTTGTTGTTATTTATCAATGTTGAGGTTGTTGTTGAATTTTTTGTGTTTTTCATTGTTGAGGTTGCTGTTGTTTTTCAATGTTGAGGTTGTTGTTGAATTTGTTGGTGTTTTTCAATGTCGAGGTTGTTGTTGAATTTGTTGCTGTTTTTCCATGTTGAAGTTGTTGTTGAATTTGTTGCTGTTTTTCAATGTTGAGGTTGTTGTTGTTTTTCAATGTTGAGGTTGTTGTTGAATTTGTTGGTGTTTTTCAACGTTGAGGTTGTTGTTGTTTTTCAATGTTGAGGTTGCTGTTGAATTTGTTGGTGTTTTTCAGTGTTGAGGTTGTTGTTGAATTTGTTGGTGTTTTTCGATGTTGAGGTTGTTGTTGTTTTTCCATGTTGAGGTTGTTGTTGAATATGTCGGTGTTTTTCAATGTTGAGGTTGTTGTTGAATTTGTTGGTGTTTTTCAATGTTGAGGTTGTTGTTATTTTTCAATGTTGAGGTTGTTGTTGAATTTTTCGGTGTTTTTCAATGTTGAGGTTGTTGTTGTTTTTCAATGTTGAGGTTGTTGTTGAATTTGTTGGTGTTTTTAAATGTTGAGGTTTTTGTTGAATTTGTTGGTGTTTTTCAATGTTGAGGTTGTCATTGTTTTTCAATGTTGAGGTTGTTGTTGAATTTGTTGATGTTTTTCAATGTTGAGGTTGTTGTTGAATTTGTTGGTTTTTTCAATGTTGAGGTTTTTGTTGTTTTTTGATGTTGAGGTTGTTGTTGAATTTGTTGGTGTTTTTCAATGTTGAGGTTGTTGTCGTTTTTCAATGTTGAGGTTGTTGAATTTGTTGGTGTTTTTCAATGTCGAGGTTGTATTTGAATCTGTTGGTGTATTTCAATGTTGAAGTTGTTGTTGAATTTGTTGGTGTTGTTCAATGTTGAGGTTGTTGTTGAATTTGTTGGTGTTTTTCAATGTTGAGGTTGTTGTTGTTTTTCAATGTTGAGGTTGTTGTTGAATTTGTTGCTGTTTTTAAATGTTGAGGTTGTTGTTGAATTTGTTGGTGTTTTTCAATGTTGAGGTTGTTGTTCAATTTGTTGGTGTTTTTCAATGTTGAAGTTGTTGTGGAATTTGTTGGTGTTTTTCAATGTTGAGGTTGTTGTTGTTTTTCAATGTTGAGGTTGTTGTTGAATTTGTTGGTGTTTTTCAATGTTGAGGTTGTTGGTTAATTTGTTGGTGTTTTTCAATGTTGAGGTTGTTGTTGTTTTTCAATGTTGAGGTTGTTGTTGAATTTGTTGGTGTTTTTCAATGTTGAGGTTGTTGTTGTTTTTCAATTTTGAGGTTGTTGTTGAATTTGTTGGTGTTTTTCAATGCTGAGGTTGTTGTTGAATTTGTTGGTGTTTTTCAATGTTGAGGTTGTTGCTGTTTTTCAATGTTGAGGTTGTTGTTGAATTTGTTGGTGTTTTTCAATGTTGAGGTTGTTGGTGTTTTTCAATGTTGAGGTTGTTGTTGAATTTGTTGGTGTTTTTCAAAGTTGAGGTTGTTGTTGTTTTTCAATTTTGAGGTTGTTGTTGAATTTGTTGGTGTTTTCAATGTTGCGGTTGTTGTTGAATTTGTTGGTCTTTTTGAATGTTGAGGTTGTTGTTGTTTTTCAATGTTGAGGTTGTTGTTGAATTTGTTGGTGTTTTTCAATGTTGAGGTTGTTGTTGTTTTTCAATGTTGAGGTTGTTGTTGAATTTGTTGGTGTTTTTCAATGTTGAGGTTGTTGTTGAATTTGTTGGCATTTTTCAATGTTGAGGTTGTTGTTGTTTTTCAATGTTGAAGTTGTTGTTGAATTTGTTGGTGTTTTTCAATGTTGAGGTTGTTGTAGTTTTTCAATGTTGAGGTTGTTGTTGAATTTGTTGTTGTTTTTCTAAGTCGAGGTTGTTGTTGAATTTGTTGTTGTTTTTCAATGTTGAGGTTGTTGTTGAATTTGTTGGTGTTTCTCAATGTTGAGGTTGTTGTTGAATTTGTTGCTGGTTTTCAATGTTGAGGTTGTTGTTATTTATCAATGTTGAGGTTGTTGTTGAATTTGTTGGTGTTTTTCAATGTCGAGGTTGTTGTTGAATTTGTTGCTGTTTTTCCATGTTGAAGTTGTTGTTGAATTTGTTGCTGTTTTTCAATGTTGAGGTTGTTGTTGTTTTTCAATGTTGAGGTTGTTGTTGAATTTGTTGGTGTTTTTCAACGTTGAGGTTGTTGTTGTTTTTCAATGTTGAGGTTGCTGTTGAATTTGTTGGTGTTTTTCAGTGTTGAGGTTGTTGTTGAATTTGTTGGTGTTTTTCGATGTTGAGGTTGTTGTTATTTTTCAATGTTGAGGTTGTTGTTGAATTTTTCGGTGTTTTTCAATGTTGAGGTTGTTGTTGTTTTTCAATGTTGAGGTTGTTGTTGAATTTGTTGGTGTTTTTAAATGATGAGGTTTTTGTTGAATTTGTTGGTGTTTTTCAATGTTGAGGTTGTTGTTATTTTTCAATGTTAAGGTTGTTGTTGAATTTTTTGGTGTTTTTCAATGTTGAGGTTGTTGTTGTTTTTCAATGTTGAGGTTGTTGTTGAATTTGTTGGTGTTTTTCAAAGTCGAGGTTGTTGTTGAATTTGTTGGTGTTTTTCACTGTTGAAGTTGTTGTTGAAATTGTTGGTGTTTTTCAATGTTGAGGTTGTTGTTGTTTTGCAGTGTTGAGGTTGTTGTTGAATTTGTTGGTGTTTTTCAACTTTGAGGTTGTTTTTATTTTTCAATGTTGATGTTGTTGTTGAATTTGTTGTTGTTTTTCAATGTTGATGTTGGTGTTGAATTTGTTTGTGTTTTTCAATGTTGAGGTTGTTGTTGTTTTTCAATGTTGAGGTTGTTGTTGAATTTGTTGGTGTTTTTCAATGTTGAGGTTGTTGTTGTTTTTCAATGTTGAGGTTTTTGTTGAATTTGTTGGTGTTTTTCAATGTTGAGGTTGTTGTTGAATTTGTTGGTGTTTTTCAATGTTGAGGTTGTTGTTGTTTTTCAATGTTGAGGTTGTTGTTGAATTTGTTGGTGTTTTTCAATGTTGAGGTTGTTGTTGAATTTGTTGGCATTTTTCAATGTTGAGGTTGTTGTTGTTTTTCAATGTTGAAGTTGTTGTTGAATTTGTTGGTGTTTTTCAATGTTGAGGTTGTTGTTGTTTTTCAACGTTGAAGTTGTTGTTGAATTTGTTGGTGTTTTTCAATGTTGAGGTTGTTGTTGTTTTTCAATTTTGAGGTTGTTGTTGAATTTGTTGGTGTTTTTTCAATGCTGAGGTTGTTGTTGAATTTGTTGGTGTTTTTCAATGTTGAGGTTGTTGCTGTTTTTCAATGTTGAGGTTGTTGTTGAATTTGTTGGTGTTTTTCAATGTTGAGGTTGTTGGTGTTTTTCAATGTTGAGGTTGTTGTTGAATTTGTTGGTGTTTTTCAAAGTTGAGGTTGTTGTTGTTTTTCAATTTTGAGGTTGTTGTTGAATTTGTTGGTGTTTTCAATGTTGCGGTTGTTGTTGAATTTGTTGGTCTTTTTGAATGTTGAGGTTGTTGTTGTTTTTCAATGTTGAGGTTGTTGTTGAATTTGTTGGTGTTTTTCAATGTTGAGGTTGTTGTTGTTTTTCAATGTTGAGGTTGTTGTTGAATTTGTTGGTGTTTTTCAATGTTGAGGTTGTTGTTGAATTTGTTGGCATTTTTCAATGTTGAGGTTGTTGTTGTTTTTCAATGTTGAAGTTGTTGTTGAATTTGTTGGTGTTTTTCAATGTTGAGGTTGTTGTAGTTTTTCAATGTTGAGGTTGTTGTTGAATTTGTTGGTGTTTTTCTAAGTCGAGGTTGTTGTTGAATTTGTTGTTGTTTTTCAATGTTGAGGTTGTTGTTGAATTTGTTGGTGTTTCTCAATGTTGAGGTTGTTGTTGAATTTGTTGCTGGTTTTCAATGTTGAGGTTGTTGTTATTTATCAATGTTGAGGTTGTTGTTGAATTTGTTGGTGTTTTTCAATGTCGAGGTTGTTGTTGAATTTGTTGCTGTTTTTCCATGTTGAAGTTGTTGTTGAATTTGTTGCTGTTTTTCAATGTTGAGGTTGTTGTTGTTTTTCAATGTTGAGGTTGTTGTTGAATTTGTTGGTGTTTTTCAACGTTGAGGTTGTTGTTGTTTTTCAATGTTGAGGTTGCTGTTGAATTTGTTGGTGTTTTTCAGTGTTGAGGTTGTTGTTGAATTTGTTGGTGTTTTTCGATGTTGAGGTTGTTGTTATTTTTCAATGTTGAGGTTGTTGTTGAATTTTTCGGTGTTTTTCAATGTTGAGGTTGTTGTTGTTTTTCAATGTTGAGGTTGTTGTTGAATTTGTTGGTGTTTTTAAATGTTGAGGTTTTTGTTGAATTTGTTGGTGTTTTTCAATGTTGAGGTTGTTGTTATTTTTCAATGTTAAGGTTGTTGTTGAATTTTTTGGTGTTTTTCAATGTTGAGGTTGTTGTTGTTTTTCAATGTTGAGGTTGTTGTTGAATTTGTTGGTGTTTTTCAAAGTCGAGGTTGTTGTTGAATTTGTTGGTGTTTTTCACTGTTGAAGTTGTTGTTGAAATTGTTGGTGTTTTTCAATGTTGAGGTTGTTGTTGTTTTGCAGTGTTGAGGTTGTTGTTGAATTTGTTGGTGTTTTTCAACTTTGAGGTTGTTTTTATTTTTCAATGTTGATGTTGTTGTTGAATTTGTTGTTGTTTTTCAATGTTGATGTTGGTGTTGAATTTGTTTGTGTTTTTCAATGTTGAGGTTGTTGTTGTTTTTCAATGTTGAGGTTGTTGTTGAATTTGTTGGTGTTTTTCAATGTTGAGGTTGTTGTTGTTTTTCAATGTTGAGGTTTTTGTTGAATTTGTTGGTGTTTTTCAATGTTGAGGTTGTTGTTGAATTTGTTGGTGTTTTTCAATGTTGAGGTTGTTGTTGTTTTTCAATGTTGAGGTTGTTGTTGAATTTGTTGGTGTTTTTCAATGTTGAGGTTGTTGTTGAATTTGTTGGCATTTTTCAATGTTGAGGTTGTTGTTGTTTTTCAATGTTGAAGTTGTTGTTGAATTTGTTGTTGTTTTTCAATGTTGAGGTTGTTGTTGAATTTGTTGGTGTTTCTCAATGTTGAGGTTGTTGTTGAATTTGTTGGTGGTTTTCAATGTTGAGGCTCTTGTTATTTATCAATGTTGAGGCTGTTGTTGAATTTTTTGTGTTTTTCATTGTTGAGGTTGCTGTTGTTTTTCAATGTTGAGGTTGTTGTTGAATTTGTTGCTGTTTTTCAATGTTGAGGTTGTTGTTGAATTTGTTGGTGTTTTTCAATGTTGAGGTTGTTGTTGAATTTGTTGGCATTTTTCAATGTTGAGGGTGTTGTTGTTTTTCAATGTTGAAGTTGTTGTTGAATTTGTTGGTGTTTTTCAATGTTGAGGTTGTTGTAGTTTTTGAATGTTGAGGTTGTTGTTGAATTTGTTGGTGTTTTTCTAAGTCGAGGTTGTTGTTGAATTTGTTGTTGTTTTTCAATGTTGAGGTTGTTGTTGAATTCGTTGGTGTTTCTCAATGTTGAGGTTGTTGTTGAATTTGTTGCTGGTTTTCAATGTTGAGGTTGTTGTTATTTATCAATGTTGAGGTTGTTGTTGAATTTTTTGTGTTTTTCATTGTTGAGGTTGCTGTTGTTTTTCAATGTTGAGGTTGTTGTTGAATTTGTTGGTGTTTTTCAATGTCGAGGTTGTTGTTGAATTTGTTGCTGTTTTTCCATGTTGAAGTTGTTGTTGAATTTGTTGCTGTTTTTCAATGTTGAGGTTGTTGTTGTTTTTCAATGTTGAGGTTGTTGTTGAATTTGTTGGTGTTTTTCAACGTTGAGGTTGTTGTTGTTTTTCAATGTTGAGGTTGCTGTTGAATTTGTTGGTGTTTTTCAGTGTTGAGGTTGTTGTTGAATTTGTTGGTGTTTTTCGATGTTGAGGTTGTTGTTGTTTTTCCATGTTGAGGTTGTTGTTGAATATGTCGGTGTTTTTCAATGTTGAGGTTGTTGTTGAATTTGTTGGTGTTTTTCAATGTTGAGGTTGTTGTTATTTTTCAATGTTGAGGTTGTTGTTGAATTTTTCGGTGTTTTTCAATGTTGAGGTTGTTGTTGTTTTTCAATGTTGAGGTTGTTGTTGAATTTGTTGGTGTTTTTAAATGTTGAGGTTTTTGTTGAATTTGTTGGTGTTTTTCAATGTTGAGGTTGTCATTGTTTTTCAATGTTGAGGTTGTTGTTGAATTTGTTGATGTTTTTCAATGTTGAGGTTGTTGTTGAATTTGTTGGTTTTTTCAATGTTGAGGTTTTTGTTGTTTTTTGATGTTGAGGTTGTTGTTGAATTTGTTGGTGTTTTTCAATGTTGAGGTTGTTGTCGTTTTTCAATGTTGAGGTTGTTGAATTTGTTGGTGTTTTTCAATGTCGAGGTTGTATTTGAATCTGTTGGTGTATTTCAATGTTGAAGTTGTTGTTGAATTTGTTGGTGTTGTTCAATGTTGAGGTTGTTGTTGAATTTGTTGGTGTTTTTCAATGTTGAGGTTGTTGTTGTTTTTCAATGTTGAGGTTGTTGTTGAATTTGTTGCTGTTTTTAAATGTTGAGGTTGTTGTTGAATTTGTTGGTGTTTTTCAATGTTGAGGTTGTTGTTCAATTTGTTGGTGTTTTTCAATGTTGAAGTTGTTGTGGAATTTGTTGGTGTTTTTCAATGTTGAGGTTGTTGTTGTTTTTCAATGTTGAGGTTGTTGTTGAATTTGTTGGTGTTTTTCAATGTTGAGGTTGTTGGTTAATTTGTTGGTGTTTTTCAATGTTGAGGTTGTTGTTGTTTTTCAATGTTGAGGTTGTTGTTGAATTTGTTGGTGTTTTTCAATGTTGAGGTTGTTGTTGTTTTTCAATTTTGAGGTTGTTGTTGAATTTGTTGGTGTTTTTCAATGCTGAGGTTGTTGTTGAATTTGTTGGTGTTTTTCAATGTTGAGGTTGTTGCTGTTTTTCAATGTTGAGGTTGTTGTTGAATTTGTTGGTGTTTTTCAATGTTGAGGTTGTTGGTGTTTTTCAATGTTGAGGTTGTTGTTGAATTTGTTGGTGTTTTTCAAAGTTGAGGTTGTTGTTGTTTTTCAATTTTGAGGTTGTTGTTGAATTTGTTGGTGTTTTCAATGTTGCGGTTGTTGTTGAATTTGTTGGTCTTTTTGAATGTTGAGGTTGTTGTTGTTTTTCAATGTTGAGGTTGTTGTTGAATTTGTTGGTGTTTTTCAATGTTGAGGTTGTTGTTGTTTTTCAATGTTGAGGTTGTTGTTGAATTTGTTGGTGTTTTTCAATGTTGAGGTTGTTGTTGAATTTGTTGGCATTTTTCAATGTTGAGGTTGTTGTTGTTTTTCAATGTTGAAGTTGTTGTTGAATTTGTTGGTGTTTTTCAATGTTGAGGTTGTTGTAGTTTTTCAATGTTGAGGTTGTTGTTGAATTTGTTGGTGTTTTTCTAAGTCGAGGTTGTTGTTGAATTTGTTGTTGTTTTTCAATGTTGAGGTTGTTGTTGAATTTGTTGGTGTTTCTCAATGTTGAGGTTGTTGTTGAATTTGTTGCTGGTTTTCAATGTTGAGGTTGTTGTTATTTATCAATGTTGAGGTTGTTGTTGAATTTGTTGGTGTTTTTCAATGTCGAGGTTGTTGTTGAATTTGTTGCTGTTTTTCCATGTTGAAGTTGTTGTTGAATTTGTTGCTGTTTTTCAATGTTGAGGTTGTTGTTGTTTTTCAATGTTGAGGTTGTTGTTGAATTTGTTGGTGTTTTTCAACGTTGAGGTTGTTGTTGTTTTTCAATGTTGAGGTTGCTGTTGAATTTGTTGGTGTTTTTCAGTGTTGAGGTTGTTGTTGAATTTGTTGGTGTTTTTCGATGTTGAGGTTGTTGTTATTTTTCAATGTTGAGGTTGTTGTTGAATTTTTCGGTGTTTTTCAATGTTGAGGTTGTTGTTGTTTTTCAATGTTGAGGTTGTTGTTGAATTTGTTGGTGTTTTTAAATGTTGAGGTTTTTGTTGAATTTGTTGGTGTTTTTCAATGTTGAGGTTGTTGTTATTTTTCAATGTTAAGGTTGTTGTTGAATTTTTTGGTGTTTTTCAATGTTGAGGTTGTTGTTGTTTTTCAATGTTGAGGTTGTTGTTGAATTTGTTGGTGTTTTTCAAAGTCGAGGTTGTTGTTGAATTTGTTGGTGTTTTCCACTGTTGAAGTTGTTGTTGAAATTGTTGGTGTTTTTCAATGTTGAGGTTGTTGTTGTTTTGCAGTGTTGAGGTTGTTGTTGAATTTGTTGGTGTTTTTCAACTTTGAGGTTGTTTTTATTTTTCAATGTTGATGTTGTTGTTGAATTTGTTGTTGTTTTTCAATGTTGATGTTGGTGTTGAATTTGTTTGTGTTTTTCAATGTTGAGGTTGTTGTTGTTTTTCAATGTTGAGGTTGTTGTTGAATTTGTTGGTGTTTTTCAATGTTGAGGTTGTTGTTGTTTTTCAATGTTGAGGTTTTTGTTGAATTTGTTGGTGTTTTTCAATGTTGAGGTTGTTGTTGAATTTGTTGGTGTTTTTCAATGTTGAGGTTGTTGTTGTTTTTCAATGTTGAGGTTGTTGTTGAATTTGTTGGTGTTTTTCAATGTTGAGGTTGTTGTTGAATTTGTTGGCATTTTTCAATGTTGAGGTTGTTGTTGTTTTTCAATGTTGAAGTTGTTGTTGAATTTGTTGGTGTTTTTCAATGTTGAGGTTGTTGTTGTTTTTCAATGTTGAAGTTGTTGTTGAATTTGTTGGTGTTTTTCAATGTTGAGGTTGTTGTTGTTTTTCAATTTTGAGGTTGTTGTTGAATTTGTTGGTGTTTTTTCAATGCTGAGGTTGTTGTTGAATTTGTTGGTGTTTTTCAATGTTGAGGTTGTTGCTGTTTTTCAATGTTGAGGTTGTTGTTGAATTTGTTGGTGTTTTTCAATGTTGAGGTTGTTGGTGTTTTTCAATGTTGAGGTTGTTGTTGAATTTGTTGGTGTTTTTCAAAGTTGAGGTTGTTGTTGTTTTTCAATTTTGAGGTTGTTGTTGAATTTGTTGGTGTTTTCAATGTTGCGGTTGTTGTTGAATTTGTTGGTCTTTTTGAATGTTGAGGTTGTTGTTGTTTTTCAATGTTGAGGTTGTTGTTGAATTTGTTGGTGTTTTTCAATGTTGAGGTTGTTGTTGTTTTTCAATGTTGAGGTTGTTGTTGAATTTGTTGGTGTTTTTCAATGTTGAGGTTGTTGTTGAATTTGTTGGCATTTTTCAATGTTGAGGTTGTTGTTGTTTTTCAATGTTGAAGTTGTTGTTGAATTTGTTGGTGTTTTTCAATGTTGAGGTTGTTGTAGTTTTTCAATGTTGAGGTTGTTGTTGAATTTGTTGGTGTTTTTCTAAGTCGAGGTTGTTGTTGAATTTGTTGTTGTTTTTCAATGTTGAGGTTGTTGTTGAATTTGTTGGTGTTTCTCAATGTTGAGGTTGTTGTTGAATTTGTTGCTGGTTTTCAATGTTGAGGTTGTTGTTATTTATCAATGTTGAGGTTGTTGTTGAATTTGTTGGTGTTTTTCAATGTCGAGGTTGTTGTTGAATTTGTTGCTGTTTTTCCATGTTGAAGTTGTTGTTGAATTTGTTGCTGTTTTTCAATGTTGAGGTTGTTGTTGTTTTTCAATGTGGAGGTTGTTGTTGAATTTGTTGGTGTTTTTCAACGTTGAGGTTGTTGTTGTTTTTCAATGTTGAGGTTGCTGTTGAATTTGTTGGTGTTTTTCAGTGTTGAGGTTGTTGTTGAATTTGTTGGTGTTTTTCGATGTTGAGGTTGTTGTTATTTTTCAATGTTGAGGTTGTTGTTGAATTTTTCGGTGTTTTTCAATGTTGAGGTTGTTGTTGTTTTTCAATGTTGAGGTTGTTGTTGAATTTGTTGGTGTTTTTAAATGTTGAGGTTTTTGTTGAATTTGTTGGTGTTTTTCAATGTTGAGGTTGTTGTTATTTTTCAATGTTAAGGTTGTTGTTGAATTTTTTGGTGTTTTTCAATGTTGAGGTTGTTGTTGTTTTTCAATGTTGAGGTTGTTGTTGAATTTGTTGGTGTTTTTCAAAGTCGAGGTTGTTGTTGAATTTGTTGGTGTTTTTCACTGTTGAAGTTGTTGTTGAAATTGTTGGTGTTTTTCAATGTTGAGGTTGTTGTTGTTTTGCAGTGTTGAGGTTGTTGTTGAATTTGTTGGTGTTTTTCAACTTTGAGGTTGTTTTTATTTTTCAATGTTGATGTTGTTGTTGAATTTGTTGTTGTTTTTCAATGTTGATGTTGGTGTTGAATTTGTTTGTGTTTTTCAATGTTGAGGTTGTTGTTGTTTTTCAATGTTGAGGTTGTTGTTGAATTTGTTGGTGTTTTTCAATGTTGAGGTTGTTGTTGTTTTTCAATGTTGAGGTTTTTGTTGAATTTGTTGGTGTTTTTCAATGTTGAGGTTGTTGTTGAATTTGTTGGTGTTTTTCAATGTTGAGGTTGTTGTTGTTTTTCAATGTTGAGGTTGTTGTTGAATTTGTTGGTGTTTTTCAATGTTGAGGTTGTTGTTGAATTTGTTGGCATTTTTCAATGTTGAGGTTGTTGTTGTTTTTCAATGTTGAAGTTGTTGTTGAATTTGTTGTTGTTTTTCAATGTTGAGGTTGTTGTTGAATTTGTTGGTGTTTCTCAAAGTTGAGGTTGTTGTTGAATTTGTTGGTGGTTTTCAATGTTGAGGCTGTTGTTATTTATCAATGTTGAGGCTGTTGTTGAATTTTTAGTGTTTTTCATTGTTGAGGTTGCTGTTGTTTTTCAATGTTGAGGTTGTTGTTAAATTTGTTGGTGTTTTTCAATGTCAAGGTTGTTGTTGAATTTGTTGCTCTTTTTCCATGTTGAAGTTGTTGTTGAATTTGTTGCTGTTTTTCAATGTTGAGGTTGTTGTTGTTTTTCAATGTTGAGGTTGTTGTTGAATTTGTTGGTGTTTTTCAATGTTGAGGTTGTTGTTGAATTTGTTGGTGTTTTTCAATGTTGAGGTTGTTGTTGTTTATCAATGTTGAGGTTGTTGTTCAATTTGCTGGTGTTTTTCGGTGTTGAGGTTGTTGCTGTTTTTCAATGTTGAGGTTGCTGTTGTTTTTCAATGTTGAGGTGTTTGTTGAATTTGTTGGTGTTTTTCAACGTTGAGGTTGTTGTTGAATTTGTTGGTGTTTTTCAATGTTGAGGTTCTTGATCTTTTTCAATGTTAAGGTTGTTGTTGAATTTGTTGGTGTTTTTCAATGTTGAGGTACTTGTTGTTTTTCAATGTTGAGGTTGTTGTTGAATTTGTTGGTGTTTTTCAATGTTGAGGTTGTTGTTGAATTTGTTGGTGTTTTTCAATGTTGAAGTTGTTGTTTTTCTATGTTGAGGTTGTTGTTGAATTTGTTGGTGTTTTTCAATGTTGAGGTTGCGGTTGTTTTTCAATGTTGAGGTTGTTGTTGAATTTGTTGGTGTTTTTCAATGCTGAGGTTGTTATTGAATTTGTTGTTGTTTTTCAATTTTGAGGTTGTTGTTGAATTTGTTGGTGTTTTTCAATGTTGAGGTTGCTGTAGTTTTTAAATGTTGAGGTTGTTGTCGAATTTGTTGGTGTTTTTCAATGTTGAGGTTGTTGTTGTTTTTCAATTTTGAGGTTGTTGTTGAATTTGTTGGTGTTTTTCTAAGTTGAGGTTGTTGAATTTGTTGGTGTTTTTCAATGTTGAGGTTGTTATTGTTGTTCAATGTTGTGGTCGTTGTTGAATTTGTTGGTGTTTTTCAATGTTGAGGTTGTCATTGTTTTTCAATGTTGAGGTTGTTGTTGAATTTGTTGATGTTTGTCAATGTTGAGGTTGTTGTTGAATTTGTTGGTTTTTTTCAATGTTGAGGTTTTTGTTGTTTTTAGATGTTGAGGTTGTTGTTGAATTTGTTGGTGTTTTTCAATGTTGAGGTTGTTGTCGTTTTTCAATGTTGAGGTTGTTGAATTTGTTGGTGTTTTTCAATGTCGAGGTTGTATTTGAATCTGTTGGTGTATTTCAATGTTGAAGTTGTTGTTGAATTTGTTTGTGTTGTTCAATGTTGAGGTTGTTGTTGAATTTGTTGGTGTTTTTCAATGTTGAGGTTGTTGTTGTTTTTCAATGTTGAGGTTGTTGTTGAATTTGTTGGTGTTTTTCAATGTTGAGGTTGTTGTTGAATTTGTTGGCATTTTTCAATGTTGAGGTTGTTGTTGTTTTTCAATGTTGAAGTTGTTGTTGAATTTGTTGGTGTTTTTCAATGTTGAGGTTGTTGTAGTTTTTCAATGTTGAGGTTGTTGTTGAATTTGTTGGTGTTTTTCTAAGTCGAGGTTGTTGTTGAATTTGTTGTTGTTTTTCAATGTTGAGGTTGTTGTTGAATTTGTTGGTGTTTCTCAATGTTGAGGTTGTTGTTGAATTTGTTGCTGGTTTTCAATGTTGAGGTTGTTGTTATTTATCAATGTTGAGGTTGTTGTTGAATTTGTTGGTGTTTTTCAATGTCGAGGTTGTTGTTGAATTTGTTGCTGTTTTTCCATGTTGAAGTTGTTGTTGAATTTGTTGCTGTTTTTCAATGTTGAGGTTGTTGTTGTTTTTCAATGTGGAGGTTGTTGTTGAATTTGTTGGTGTTTTTCAACGTTGAGGTTGTTGTTGTTTTTCAATGTTGAGGTTGCTGTTGAATTTGTTGGTGTTTTTCAGTGTTGAGGTTGTTGTTGAATTTGTTGGTGTTTTTCGATGTTGAGGTTGTTGTTATTTTTCAATGTTGAGGTTGTTGTTGAATTTTTCGGTGTTTTTCAATGTTGAGGTTGTTGTTGTTTTTCAATGTTGAGGTTGTTGTTGAATTTGTTGGTGTTTTTAAATGTTGAGGTTTTTGTTGAATTTGTTGGTGTTTTTCAATGTTGAGGTTGTTGTTATTTTTCAATGTTAAGGTTGTTGTTGAATTTTTTGGTGTTTTTCAATGTTGAGGTTGTTGTTGTTTTTCAATGTTGAGGTTGTTGTTGAATTTGTTGGTGTTTTTCAAAGTCGAGGTTGTTGTTGAATTTGTTGGTGTTTTTCACTGTTGAAGTTGTTGTTGAAATTGTTGGTGTTTTTCAATGTTGAGGTTGTTGTTGTTTTGCAGTGTTGAGGTTGTTGTTGAATTTGTTGGTGTTTTTCAACTTTGAGGTTGTTTTTATTTTTCAATGTTGATGTTGTTGTTGAATTTGTTGTTGTTTTTCAATGTTGATGTTGGTGTTGAATTTGTTTGTGTTTTTCAATGTTGAGGTTGTTGTTGTTTTTCAATGTTGAGGTTGTTGTTGAATTTGTTGGTGTTTTTCAATGTTGAGGTTGTTGTTGTTTTTCAATGTTGAGGTTTTTGTTGAATTTGTTGGTGTTTTTCAATGTTGAGGTTGTTGTTGAATTTGTTGGTGTTTTTCAATGTTGAGGTTGTTGTTGTTTTTCAATGTTGAGGTTGTTGTTGAATTTGTTGGTGTTTTTCAATGTTGAGGTTGTTGTTGAATTTGTTGGCATTTTTCAATGTTGAGGTTGTTGTTGTTTTTCAATGTTGAAGTTGTTGTTGAATTTGTTGTTGTTTTTCAATGTTGAGGTTGTTGTTGAATTTGTTGGTGTTTCTCAATGTTGAGGTTGTTGTTGAATTTGTTGGTGGTTTTCAATGTTGAGGCTGTTGTTATTTATCAATGTTGAGGCTGTTGTTGAATTTTTTGTGTTTTTCATTGTTGAGGTTGCTGTTGTTTTTCAATGTTGAGGTTGTTGTTGAATTTGTTGGTGTTTTTCAATGTCAAGGTTGTTGTTGAATTTGTTGCTCTTTTTCCATGTTGAAGTTGTTGTTGAATTTGTTGCTGTTTTTCAATGTTGAGGTTGTTGTTGTTTTTCAATGTTGAGGTTGTTGTTGAATTTGTTGGTGTTTTTCAATGTTGAGGTTGTTGTTGAATTTGTTGGTGTTTTTCAATGTTGAGGTTGTTGTTGTTTATCAATGTTGAGGTTGTTGTTCAATTTGCTGGTGTTTTTCGGTGTTGAGGTTGTTGCTGTTTTTCAATGTTGAGGTTGCTGTTGTTTTTCAATGTTGAGGTGTTTGTTGAATTTGTTGGTGTTTTTCAACGTTGAGGTTGTTGTTGAATTTGTTGGTGTTTTTCAATGTTGAGGTTCTTGATCTTTTTCAATGTTAAGGTTGTTGTTGAATGTGTTGGTGTTTTTCAATGTTGAGGTACTTGTTGTTTTTCAATGTTGAGGTTGTTGTTGAATTTGTTGGTGTTTTTCAATGTTGAGGTTGTTGTTGAATTTGTTGGTGTTTTTCAATGTTGAAGTTGTTGTTTTTCTATGTTGAGGTTGTTGTTGAATTTGTTGGTGTTTTTCAATGTTGAGGTTGCGGTTGTTTTTCAATGTTGAGGTTGTTGTTGAATTTGTTGGTGTTTTTCAATGCTGAGGTTGTTATTGAATTTGTTGTTGTTTTTCAATTTTGAGGTTGTTGTTGAATTTGTTGGTGTTTTTCAATGTTGAGGTTGCTGTAGTTTTTAAATGTTGAGGTTGTTGTCGAATTTGTTGGTGTTTTTCAATGTTGAGGTTGTTGTTGTTTTTCAATTTTGAGGTTGTTGTTGAATTTGTTGGTGTTTTTCTAAGTTGAGGTTGTTGAATTTGTTGGTGTTTTTCAATGTTGAGGTTGTTATTGTTGTTCAATGTTGTGGTCGTTGTTGAATTTGTTGGTGTTTTTCAATGTTGAGGTTGTCATTGTTTTTCAATGTTGAGGTTGTTGTTGAATTTGTTGATGTTTGTCAATGTTGAGGTTGTTGTTGAATTTGTTGGTTTTTTTCAATGTTGAGGTTTTTGTTGTTTTTAGATGTTGAGGTTGTTGTTGAATTTGTTGGTGTTTTTCAATGTTGAGGTTGTTATCGTTTTTCAATGTTGAGGTTGTTGAATTTGTTGGTGTTTTTCAATGTCGAGGTTGTATTTGAATCTGTTGGTGTATTTCAATGTTGAAGTTGTTGTTGAATTTGTTGGTGTTGTTCAATGTTGAGGTTGTTGTTGAATTTGTTGGTGTTTTTCAATGTTGAGGTTGTTGTTGTTTTTCAATGTTGAGGTTGTTGTTGAATTTGTTGGTGTTTTTCAATGTTGAGGTTGTTGTTGAATTTGTTGGTGTTTTTCAATGTTGAGGTTGTTGTTCAATTTGTTGGTGTTTTTCAATGTTGAAGTTGTTGTGGAATTTGTTGGTGTTTTTCAATGTTGAGGTTGTTGTTGTTTTTCAATGTTGAGGTTGTTGTTGAATTTGTTGGTGTTTTTCAATGTTGAGGTTGTTGTTGAATTTGTTGGTGTTTTTCAATGTTGAGGTTGTTGTTGTTTTTCAATGTTGAGATTGTTGTTGAATTTGTTGGTGTTTTTCAATGTTGAGGTAGTTGTTGTTTTTCAATTTTGAGGTTGTTGTTGAATTTGTTGGTGTTTTTCAATGCTGAGGTTGTTGTTGAATTTGTTGGTGTTTTTCAATGTTGAGGTTGTTGCTGTTTTTCAATGTTGAGGTTGTTGTTGAATTTGTTGGTGTTTTTCAATGTTGAGGTTGTTGGTGTTTTTCAATGTTGAGGTTGTTGTTGAATTTGTTGGTGTTTTTCAAAGTTGAGGTTGTTGTTGTTTTTCAATTTTGAGGTTGTTGTTGAATTTGTTGGTGTTTTCAATGTTGCGGTTGTTGTTGAATTTGTTGGTCTTTTTGAATGTTGAGGTTGTTGTTGTTTTTCAATGTTGAGGTTGTTGTTGAATTTGTTGGTGTTTTTCAATGTTGAGGTTGTTGTTTTTCAATGTTGAGGTTGTTGTTGAATTTGTTGGTGTTTTTCAATGTTGAGGTTGTTGTTGAATTTGTTGGCATTTTTCAATGTTGAGGGTGTTGTTGTTTTTCAATGTTGAAGTTGTTGTTGAATTTGTTGGTGTTTTTCAATGTTGAGGTTGTTGTAGTTTTTGAATGTTGAGGTTGTTGTTGAATTTGTTGGTGTTTTTCTAAGTCGAGGTTGTTGTTGAATTTGTTGTTGTTTTTCAATGTTGAGGTTGTTGTTGAATTCGTTGGTGTTTCTCAATGTTGAGGTTGTTGTTGAATTTGTTGCTGGTTTTCAATGTTGAGGTTGTTGTTATTTATCAATGTTGAGGTTGTTGTTGAATTTTTTGTGTTTTTCATTGTTGAGGTTGCTGTTGTTTTTCAATGTTCAGGTTGTTGTTGAATTTGTTGGTGTTTTTCAATGTCGAAGTTGTTGTTGAATTTGTTGCTGTTTTTCCATGTTGAAGTTGTTGTTGAATTTGTTGCTGTTTTTCAATGTTGAGGTTGTTGTTGTTTTTCAATGTTGAGGTTGTTGTTGAATTTGTTGGTGTTTTTCAACGTTGAGGTTGTTGTTGTTTTTCAATGTTGAGGTTGCTGTTGAATTTGTTGGTGTTTTTCAGTGTTGAGGTTGTTGTTGAATTTGTTGGTGTTTTTCGATGTTGAGGTTGTTGTTGTTTTTCCATGTTGAGGTTGTTGTTGAATATGTCGGTGTTTTTCAATGTTGAGGTTGTTGTTGAATTTGTTGGTGTTTTTCAATGTTGAGGTTGTTGTTATTTTTCAATGTTGAGGTTGTTGTTGAATTTTTCGGTGTTTTTCAATGTTGAGGTTGGTGTTGTTTTTCAATGTTGAGGTTGTTGTTGAATTTGTTGGTGTTTTTAAATGTTGAGGTTTTTGTTGAATTTGTTGGTGTTTTTCAATGTTGAGGTTGTCATTGTTTTTCAATGTTGAGGTTGTTGTTGAATTTGTTGATGTTTTTCAATGTTGAGGTTGTTGTTGAATTTGTTGGTATTTTCAATGTTGAGGTTTTTGTTGTTTTTTGATGTTGAGGTTGTTGTTGAATTTGTTGGTGTTTTTCAATGTTGAGGTTGTTGGTTAATTTGTTGGTGTTTTTCAATGTTGAGGTTGTTGTTGAATTTGTTGCTGGTTTTCAATGTTGAGGTTGTTGTTATTTATCAATGTTGAGGTTGTTGTTGAATTTGTTGGTGTTTTTCAATGTCGAAGTTGTTGTTGAATTTGTTGCTGTTTTTCCATGTTGAAGTTGTTGTTGAATTTGTTGCTGTTTTTCAATGTTGAGGTTGTTGTTGTTTTTCAATGTTGAGGTTGTTGTTGAATTTGTTGGTGTTTTTCAACGTTGAGGTTGTTGTTGTTTTTCAATGTTGAGGTTGCTGTTGAATTTGTTGGTGTTTTTCAGTGTTGAGGTTGTTGTTGAATTTGTTGGTGTTTTTCGATGTTGAGGTTGTTGTTGTTTTTCCATGTTGAGGTTGTTGTTGAATATGTCGGTGTTTTTCAATGTTGAGGTTGTTGTTGAATTTGTTGGTGTTTTTCAATGTTGAGGTTGTTATTTTTCAATGTTGAGGTTGTTGTGAATTTTTCGGTGTTTTTCAATGTTGAGGTTGTTGTTGTTTTTCAATGTTGAGGTTGTTGTTGAATTTGTTGGTGTTTTTAAATGTTGAGGTTGTTGTTGAATTTGTTGGTGTTTTTCACTGTTGAAGTTGTTGTTGAAATTGTTGGTGTTTTTCAATGTTGAGGTTGTTGTTGTTTTGCAGTGTTGAGGTTGTTGTTGAATTTGTTGGTGTTTTTCAACTTTGAGCTTGTTTTTATTTTTCAATGTTGATGTTGTTGTTGAATTTGTTGTTGTTTTTCAATGTTGATGTTGGTGTTGCATTTGTTTGTGTTTTTCAATGTTGAGGTTGTTGTTGTTTTTCAATGTTGAGGTTGTTGTTGAATTTGTTGGTGTTTTTCAATGTTGAGGTTGTTGTTGTTTTTCAATGTTGAGGTTTTTGTTGAATTTGTTGGTGTTTTTCAATGTTGAGGTTGTTGTTGAATTTGTTGGTGTTTTTCAATGTTGAGGTTGTTGTTGTTTTTCAATGTTGAGGTTGTTGTTGAATTTGTTGGTGTTTTTCAATGTTGAGGTTGTTGTTGAATTTGTTGGCATTTTTCAATGTTGAGGTTGTTGTTGTTTTTCAATGTTGAAGTTGTTGTTGAATTTGTTGTTGTTTTTCAATGTTGAGGTTGTTGTTGAATTTGTTGGTGTTTCTCAATGTTGAGGTTGTTGTTGAATTTGTTGGTGGTTTTCAATGTTGAGGCTGTTGTTATTTATCAATGTTGAGGCAGTTGTTGAATTTTTTGTGTTTTTCATTGTTGAGGTTGCTGTTGTTTTTCAATGTTGAGGTTGTTGTTGAATTTGTTGGTGTTTTTCAATGTCAAGGTTGTTGTTGAATTTGTTGCTCTTTTTCCATGTTGAAGTTGTTGTTGAATATGTTGCTGTTTTTCAATGTTGAGGTTGTTGTTGTTATTCAATGTTGAGGTTGTTGTTGAATTTGTTGGTGTTTTTCAATGTTGAGGTTGTTGTTGAATTTGTTGGTGTTTTTCAATGTTGAGGTTGTTGTTGTTTATCAATGTTGAGGTTGTTGTTCAATTTGCTGGTGTTTTTCGGTGTTGAGGTTGTTGCTGTTTTTCAATGTTGAGGTTGCTGTTGTTTTTCAATGTTGAGGTGTTTGTTGAATTTGTTGGTGTTTTTCAACGTTGAGGTTGTTGTTGAATTTGTTGGTGTTTTTCAATGTTGAGGTTGTTGATCTTTTTCAATGTTAAGGTTGTTGTTGAATTTGTTGGTGTTTTTCAATGTTGAGGTACTTGTTGTTTTTCAATGTTGAGGTTGTTGTTGAATTTGTTGGTGTTTTTCAATGTTGATGTTGTTGTTGAATTGTTGGTGTTTTTCAATGTTGAGGTTGTTGTTGAATTTGTTGTTGTTTTTCAATGTTGAGGTTGTTGTTGAATTTGTTGGTGTTTTTCAATGTTGAGGTTGTTGTTGTTTTTCATTGTTGAGGTTGTTGTTGAATTTGTTGGTGTTTTTCAATGTTGAGGTTGTTGTTGAATTTGTTGGTGTTTTTCAATGTTGAGGTTGTTGTTGTTTTTCTATGTTGAGGTTGTTGTTGAATTTGTTGGTGTTTTTCAATGTTGAGGTTGCAGTTGTTTTTCAATGTTGAGGTTGTTGTTGAATTTGTTGGTGATTTTCAATGCTGAGGTTGTTATTGAATTTGTTGTTGTTTTTCAATTTTGAGGTTGTTGTTGAATTTGTTGGTGTTTTTCAATGTTGAGGTTGCTGTAGTTTTTAAATGTTGAGGTTGTTGTCGAATTTGTTGGTGTTTTTCAATGTTGAGGTTGTTGTTGTTTTTCAATTTTTAGGTTGTTGTTGAATTTGTTGGTGTTTTTCTAAGTTGAGGTTGTTGAATTTGTTGGTGTTTTTCAATGTTGAGGTTGTTATTGTTGTTCAATGTTGTGGTCGTTGTTGAATTTGTTGGTGTTTTTCAATGTTGAGGTTGTTATTGTTTTTCAATGTTGAGGTTGTTGTTGAATTTGTTGATGTTTTTCAATGTTGAGGTTGTTGTTGAATTTGTTGGTTTTTTTCAATGTTGAGGTTGTTGTTGTTTTTAGATGTTGAGGTTGTTGTTGAATTTGTTGGTGTTTTTCAATGTTGAGGTTGTTGTTGAATTTGTTGGTGTTTTTCAATGTTGAGGTTGTTGTTGTTTATCAATGTTGAGGTTGTTGTTCAATTTGTTGGTGTTTTTCGGTGTTGAGGTTGTTGCTGTTTTTCAATGTTGAGGTTGCTGTTGTTTTTCAATGTTGAGGTGTTTGTTGAATTTGTTGGTGTTTTTCAATGTTGAGTTTGTTGTTGAATTTGTTGGTGTTTTTCAATGTTGAGGTTGTTGATCTTTTTCAATGTTGAGGTTGTTGTTGAATTTGTTGCTGTTTTTCAATGTTGAGGTACTTGTTGTTTTTCAATGTTGAGGTTGTTGTTGAATTTGTTGGTGTTTTTCAATGTTGATGTTGTTGTTGAATTGTTGGTGTTTTTCAATTGTGAGGTTGTTGTTGAATTTGTTGTTGTTTTTCAATGTTGAGGTTGTTGTTGAATTTGTTGGTGATTTTCAATGTTGAGGTTGTTGTTGTTTTTCATTGTTGAGGTTGTTGTTGAATTTGTTGGTGTTTTTCAATGTTGAGGTTGTTGTTGAATTTATTGGTGTTTTTCAATGTTGAGGTTGTTGTTGTTTTTCTATGTTGAGGTTGTTGTTGAATTTGTTGGTGTTTTTCAATGTTGAGGTTGCGGTTGTTTTTCAATGTTGAGGTTGTTGTTGAATTTGTTGGTGTTTTTCAATGCTGAGGTTGTTATTGAATTTGTTGTTGTTTTTCAATTTTGAGGTTGTTGTTGAATTTGTTGGTGTTTTTCAATGTTGAGGTTGTTGTTGTTTTTCAATTTTGAGGTTGTTGTTGAATTTGTTGGTGTTTTTCTAAGTTGAGGTTGTTGAATTTGTTGGTGTTTTTCAATGTTGAGGTTGTTATTGTTGTTCAATGTTGTGGTCGTTGTTGAATTTGTTGGTGTTTTTCAATGTTGAGGTTGTCATTGTTTTTCAATGTTGAGGTTGTTGTTGAATTTGTTGATGTTTTTCAATGTTGAGGTTGTTGTTGAATTTGTTGGTTTTTTTCAATGTTGAGGTTTTTGTTGTTTTTAGATGTTGAGGTTGTTGTTGAATTTGTTGGTGTTTTTCAATGTTGAGGTTGTTGTCGTTTTTCAATGTTGAGGTTGTTGAATTTGTTGGTGTTTTTCAATGTCGAGGTTGTATTTGAATCTGTTGGTGTATTTCAATGTTGAAGTTGTTGTTGAATTTGTTGGTGTTGTTCAATGTTGAGGTTGTTGTTGAATTTGTTGGTGTTTTTCAATGTTGAGGTTGTTGTTGTTTTTCAATGTTGAGGTTGTTGTTGAATTTGTTGGTGTTTTTCAATGTTGAGGTTGTTGTTGAATTTGTTGGTGTTTTTCAATGTTGAGGTTGTTGTTCAATTTGTTGGTGTTTTTCAATGTTGAAGTTGTTGTGGAATTTGTTGGTGTTTTTCAATGTTGAGGTTGTTGTTGTTTTTCAATGTTGAATTTGTTGTTGAATTTGTTGGTGTTTTTCAATGTTGAGGTTGTTGTTGAATTTGTTGGTGTTTTTCAATGTTGAGGTTGTTGTTGTTTTTCAATGTTGAGATTGTTGTTGAATTTGTTGGTGTTTTTCAATGTTGAGGTAGTTGTTGTTTTTCAATTTTGAGGTTGTTGTTGAATTTGTTGGTGTTTTTCAATGCTGAGGTTGTTGTTGAATTTGTTGGTGTTTTTCAATGTTGAGGTTGTTGCTGTTTTTCAATGTTGAGGTTGTTGTTGAATTTGTTGGTGTTTTTCAATTTTGAGGTTGTTGGTGTTTTTCAATGTTGAGGTTGTTGTTGAATTTGTTGGTGTTTTTCAAAGTTGAGGTTGTTGTTGTTTTTCAATTTTGAGGTTGTTGTTGAATTTGTTGGTGTTTTCAATGTTGCGGTTTTTGTTGAATTTGTTGGTCTTTTTGAATGTTGAGGTTGTTGTTGTTTTTCAATGTTGAGGTTGTTGTTGAATTTGTTGGTGTTTTTCAATGTTGAGGTTGTTGTTTTTCAATGTTGAGGTTGTTGTTGAATTTGTTGGTGTTTTTCAATGTTGAGGTTGTTGTTGAATTTGTTGGCATTTTTCAATGTTGAGGGTGTTGTTGTTTTTCAATGTTGAAGTTGTTGTTGAATTTGTTGGTGTTTTTCAATGTTGAGGTTGTTGTAGTTTTTGAATGTTGAGGTTGTTGTTGAATTTGTTGGTGTTTTTCTAAGTCGAGGTTGTTGTTGAATTTGTTGTTGTTTTTCAATGTTGAGGTTGTTGTTGAATTCGTTGGTGTTTCTCAATGTTGAGGTTGTTGTTGAATTTGTTGCTGGTTTTCAATGTTGAGGTTGTTGTTATTTATCAATGTTGAGGTTGTTGTTGAATTTTTTGTGTTTTTCATTGTTGAGGTTGCTGTTGTTTTTCAATGTTCAGGTTGTTGTTGAATTTGTTGGTGTTTTTCAATGTCGAAGTTGTTGTTGAATTTGTTGCTGTTTTTCCATGTTGAAGTTGTTGTTGAATTTGTTGCTGTTTTTCAATGTTGAGGTTGTTGTTGTTTTTCAATGTTGAGGTTGTTGTTGAATTTGTTGGTGTTTTTCAACGTTGAGGTTGTTGTTGTTTTTCAATGTTGAGGTTGCTGTTGAATTTGTTGGTGTTTTTCAGTGTTGAGGTTGTTGTTGAATTTGTTGGTGTTTTTCGATGTTGAGGTTGTTGTTGTTTTTCCATGTTGAGGTTGTTGTTGAATATGTCGTTGTTTTTCAATGTTGAGGTTGTTGTTGAATTTGTTGGTGTTTTTCAATGTTGAGGTTGTTGTTATTTTTCAATGTTGAGGTTGTTGTTGAATTTTTCGGTGTTTTTCAATGTTGAGGTTGTTGTTGTTTTTCAATGTTGAGGTTGTTGTTGAATTTGTTGGTGTTTTTAAATGTTGAGGTTTTTGTTGAATTTGTTGGTGTTTTTCAATGTTGAGGTTGTCATTGTTTTTCAATGTTGAGGTTGTTGTTGAATTTGTTGATGTTTTTCAATGTTGAGGTTGTTGTTGAATTTGTTGGTTTTTTCAATGTTGAGGTTTTTGTTGTTTTTTGATGTTGAGGTTGTTGTTGAATTTGTTGGTGTTTTTCAATGTTGAGGTTGTTGTCGTTTTTCAATGTTGAGGTTGTTGAATTTGTTGGTGTTTTTCAATGTCGAGGTTGTATTTGAATCTGTTGGTGTATTTCAATGTTGAAGTTGTTGTTGAATTTGTTGGTGTTGTTCAATGTTGAGGTTGTTGTTGAATTTGTTGGTGTTTTTCAATGTTGAGGTTGTTGTTGTTTTTCAATGTTGAGGTTGTTGTTGAATTTGTTGGTGTTTTTAAATGTTGAGGTTGTTGTTGAATTTGTTGGTGTTTTTCAATGTTGAGGTTGTTGTTCAATTTGTTGGTGTTTTTCAATGTTGAAGTTGTTGTGGAATTTGTTGGTGTTTTTCAATGTTGAGGTTGTTGTTGTTTTTCAATGTTGAGGTTGTTGTTGAATTTGTTGGTGTTTTTCAATGTTGAGGTTGTTGTTGTTTTTCAATTTTGAGGTTGTTGTTGAATTTGTTGGTGTTTTTCAATGCTGAGGTTGTTGAATTTGTTGGTGTTTTTCAATGTTGAGGTTGTTGCTGTTTTTCAATGTTGAGGTTGTTGTTGAATTTGTTGGTGTTTTTCAATGTTGAGGTTGTTGGTGTTTTTCAATGTTGAGGTTGTTGTTGAATTTGTTGGTGTTTTTCAAAGTTGAGGTGGTTGTTGTTTTTCAATTTTGAGGTTGTTGTTGAATTTGTTGGTGTTTTCAATATTGCGGTTGTTGTTGAATTTGTTGGTGTTTTTCAATGTTGAGGTTGTTGTTGTTTTTCTATGTTGAGGTTGTTGTTGAATTTGTTGGTGTTTTTCAATGTTGAGGTTGCGGTTGTTTTTCAATGTTGAGGTTGTTGTTGAATTTGTTGGTGTTTTTCAATGCTGAGGTTGTTATTGAATTTGTTGTTGTTTTTCAATTTTGAGGTTGTTGTTGAATTTGTTGGTGTTTTTCAATGTTGAGGTTGTTGTTGTTTTTCAATTTTGAGGTTGTTGTTGAATTTGTTGGTGTTTTTCTAAGTTGAGGTTGTTGAATTTGTTGGTGTTTTTCAATGTTGAGGTTGTTATTGTTGTTCAATGTTGTGGTCGTTGTTGAATTTGTTGGTGTTTTTCAATGTTGAGGTTGTCATTGTTTTTCAATGTTGAGGTTGTTGTTGAATTTGTTGATGTTTTTCAATGTTGAGGTTGTTGTTGAATTTGTTGGTTTTTTTCAATGTTGAGGTTTTTGTTGTTTTTAGATGTTGAGGTTGTTGTTGAATTTGTTGGTGTTTTTCAATGTTGAGGTTGTTGTCGTTTTTCAATGTTGAGGTTGTTGAATTTGTTGGTGTTTTTCAATGTCGAGGTTGTATTTGAATCTGTTGGTGTATTTCAATGTTGAAGTTGTTGTTGAATTTGTTGGTGTTGTTCAATGTTGAGGTTGTTGTTGAATTTGTTGGTGTTTTTCAATGTTGAGGTTGTTGTTGTTTTTCAATGTTGAGGTTGTTGTTGAATTTGTTGGTGTTTTTCAATGTTGAGGTTGTTGTTGAATTTGTTGGTGTTTTTCAATGTTGAGGTTGTTGTTCAATTTGTTGGTGTTTTTCAATGTTGAAGTTGTTGTGGAATTTGTTGGTGTTTTTCAATGTTGAGGTTGTTGTTGTTTTTCAATGTTGTGGTTGTTGTTGAATTTGTTGGTGTTTTTCAATGTTGAGGTTGTTGTTGAATTTGTTGGTGTTTTTCAATGTTGAGGTTGTTGTTGTTTTTCAATGTTGAGATTGTTGTTGAATTTGTTGGTGTTTTTCAATGTTGAGGTAGTTGTTGTTTTTCAATTTTGAGGTTGTTGTTGAATTTGTTGGTGTTTTTCAATGCTGAGGTTGTTGTTGAATTTGTTGGTGTTTTTCAATGTTGAGGTTGTTGCTGTTTTTCAATGTTGAGGTTGTTGTTGATTTTGTTGGTGTTTTTCAATGTTGAGGTTGTTGGTGTTTTTCAATGTTGAGGTTGTTGTTGAATTTGTTGGTGTTTTTCAAAGTTGAGGTTGTTGTTGTTTTTCAATTTTGAGGTTGTTGTTGAATTTGTTGGTGTTTTCAATGTTGCGGTTGTTGTTGAATTTGTTGGTCTTTTTGAATGTTGAGGTTGTTGTTGTTTTTCAATGTTGAGGTTGTTGTTGAATTTGTTGGTGTTTTTCAATGTTGAGGTTGTTGTTTTTCAATGTTGAGGTTGTTGTTGAATTTGTTGATGTTTTTCAATGTTGAGGTTGTTGTTGAATTTGTTGGCATTTTTCAATGTTGAGGGTGTTGTTGTTTTTCAATGTTGAAGTTGTTGTTGAATTTGTTGGTGTTTTTCAATGTTGAGGTTGTTGTAGTTTTTGAATGATGAGGTTGTTGTTGAATTTGTTGGTGTTTTTCTAAGTCGAGGTTGTTGTTTTATTTGTTGTTTTTTTTCAATGTTGAGGTTGTTGTTGAATTCGTTGGTGTTTCTCAATGTTGAGGTTGTTGTTGAATTTGTTGCTGGTTTTCAATGTTGAGGTTGTTGTTATTTATCAATGTTGAGGTTGTTGTTGAATTTTTTGTGTTTTTCATTGTTGAGGTTGCTGTTGTTTTTCAATGTTCAGGTTGTTGTTGAATTTGTTGGTGTTTTTCAATGTCGAAGTTGTTGTTGAATTTGTTGCTGTTTTTCCATGTTGAAGTTGTTGTTGAATTTGTTGCTGTTTTTCAATGTTGAGGTTGTTGTTGTTTTTCAATGTTGAGGTTGTTGTTGAATTTGTTGGTGTTTTTCAACGTTGAGGTTGTTGTTGTTTTTCAATGTTGAGGTTGCTGTTGAATTTGTTGGTGTTTTTCAGTGTTGAGGTTGTTGTTGAATTTGTTGGTGTTTTTCGATGTTGAGGTTGTTGTTGTTTTTCCATGTTGAGGTTGTTGTTGAATATGTCGGTGTTTTTCAATGTTGAGGTTGTTGTTGAATTTGTTGGTGTTTTTCAATGTTGAGGTTGTTGTTATTTTTCAATGTTGAGGTTGTTGTTGAATTTTTCGGTGTTTTTCAATGTTGAGGTTGTTGTTGTTTTTCAATGTTGAGGTTGTTGTTGAATTTGTTGGTGTTTTTAAATGTTGAGGTTTTTGTTGAATTTGTTGGTGTTTTTCAATGTTGAGGTTGTCATTGTTTTTCAATGTTGAGGTTGTTGTTGAATTTGTTGATGTTTTTCAATGTTGAGGTTGTTGTTGAATTTGTTGGTTTTTTCAATGTTGAGGTTTTTGTTGTTTTTTGATGTTGAGGTTGTTGTTGAATTTGTTG
This sequence comes from Isurus oxyrinchus, assembly GCA_026770705.1. Taxonomy (NCBI): domain Eukaryota; kingdom Metazoa; phylum Chordata; class Chondrichthyes; order Lamniformes; family Lamnidae; genus Isurus; species Isurus oxyrinchus. The sequence continues at coordinate 93,189 of JANJGN010000518.1, read as the reverse complement.
GTGTTTTTCAATGTTGAGGTTGTTGTCGTTTTTCAATGTTGAGGTTGTTGAATTTGTTGGTGTTTTTCAATGTCGAGGTTGTATTTGAATCTGTTGGTGTATTTCAATGTTGAAGTTGTTGTTGAATTTGTTGGTGTTGTTCAATGTTGAGGTTGTTGTTGAATTTGTTGGTGTTTTTCAATGTTGAGGTTGTTGTTGTTTTTCAATGTTGAGGTTCTTGTTGAATTTGTTGGTGTTTTTAAATTTTGAGGTTGTTGTTGAATTTGTTGGTGTTTTTCAATGTTGAGGTTGTTGTTCAATTTGTTGGTGTTTTTCAATGTTGAAGTTGTTGTGGAATTTGTTGGTGTTTTTCAATGTTGAGGTTGTTGTTGTTTTTCAATGTTGAGGTTGTTGTTGAATTTGTTGGTGTTTTTCAATGTTGAGGTTGTTGTTGTTTTTCAATTTTGAGGTTGTTGTTGAATTTGTTGGTGTTTTTCAATGCTGAGGTTGTTGAATTTGTTGGTGTTTTTCAATGTTGAGGTTGTTGCTGTTTTTCAATGTTGAGGTTGTTGTTGAATTTGTTGGTGTTTTTCAATGTTGAGGTTGTTGGTGTTTTTCAATGTTGAGGTTGTTGTTGAATTTGTTGGTGTTTTTCAAAGTTGAGGTGGTTGTTGTTTTTCAATTTTGAGGTTGTTGTTGAATTTGTTGGTGTTTTCAATATTGCGGTTGTTGTTGAATTTGTTGGTCTTTTTGAATGTTGAGGTTGTTGTTGTTTTTCAATGTTGAGGTTGTTGTTGAATTTGTTGGTGTTTTTCAATGTTGAGGTTGTTGTTGTTTTTCAATGTTGAGGTTGTTGTTGAATTTGTTGGTGTTTTTCAATGTTGAGGTTGTTGTTGAATTTGTTGGCATTTTTCAATGTTGAGGTTGTTGTTGTTTTTCAATGTTGAAGTTGTTGTTGAATTTGTTGGTGTTTTTCAATGTTGAGGTTGTTGTAGTTTTTCAATGTTGAGGTTGTTGTTGAATTTGTTGGTGTTTTTCTAAGTCGAGGTTGTTGTTGAATTTGTTGTTGTTTTTCAATGTTGAGGTTGTTGTTGAATTTGTTGGTGTTTCTCAATGTTGAGGTTGTTGTTGAATTTGTTGCTGGTTTTCAATGTTGAGGTTGTTGTTATTTATCAATGTTGAGGTTGTTGTTGAATTTGTTGGTGTTTTTCAATGTCGAGGTTGTTGTTGAATTTGTTGCTGTTTTTCCATGTTGAAGTTGTTGTTGAATTTGTTGCTGTTTTTCAATGTTGAGGTTGTTGTTGTTTTTCAATTTTGAGGTTGTTGTTGAATTTGTTGGTGTTTTTCTAAGTTGAGGTTGTTGAATTTGTTGGTGTTTTTCAATGTTGAGGTTGTTATTGCTGTTCAATGTTGTGGTCGTTGTTGAATTTGTTGGTGTTTTTCAATGTTGAGGTTGTCATTGTTTTTCAATGTTGAGGTTGTTGTTGAATTTGTTGATGTTTTTCAATGTTGAGGTTGTTGTTGAATTTGTTGGTTTTTTTCAATGTTGAGGTTTTTGTTGTTTTTAGATGTTGAGGTTGTTGTTGAATTTGTTGGTGTTTTTCAATGTTGAGGTTGTTGTCGTTTTTCAATGTTGAGGTTGTTGAATTTGTTGGTGTTTTTCAATGTCGAGGTTGTATTTGAATCTGTTGGTGTATTTCAATGTTGAAGTTGTTGTTGAATTTGTTGGTGTTGTTCAATGTTGAGGTTGTTGTTGAATTTGTTGGTGTTTTTCAATGTTGAGGTTGTTGTTGTTTTTCAATGTTGAGGTTGTTGTTGAATTTGTTGGTGTTTTTCAATGTTGAGGTTGTTGTTGAATTTGTTGGTGTTTTTCAATGTTGAGGTTGTTGTTCAATTTGTTGGTGTTTTTCAATGTTGAAGTTGTTGTGGAATTTGTTGGTGTTTTTCAATGTTGAGGTTGTTGTTGTTTTTCAATGTTGTGGTTGTTGTTGAATTTGTTGGTGTTTTTCAATGTTGAGGTTGTTGTTGAATTTGTTGGTGTTTTTCAATGTTGAGGTTGTTGTTGTTTTTCAATGTTGAGATTGTTGTTGAATTTGTTGGTGTTTTTCAATGTTGAGGTAGTTGTTGTTTTTCAATTTTGAGGTTGTTGTTGAATTTGTTGGTGTTTTTCAATGCTGAGGTTGTTGTTGAATTTGTTGGTGTTTTTCAATGTTGAGGTTGTTGCTGTTTTTCAATGTTGAGGTTGTTGTTGAATTTGTTGGTGTTTTTCAATGTTGAGGTTGTTGGTGTTTTTCAATGTTGAGGTTGTTGTTGAATTTGTTGGTGTTTTTCAAAGTTGAGGTTGTTGTTGTTTTTCAATTTTGAGGTTGTTGTTGAATTTGTTGGTGTTTTCAATGTTGCGGTTGTTGTTGAATTTGTTGGTCTTTTTGAATGTTGAGGTTGTTGTTGTTTTTCAATGTTGAGGTTGTTGTTGAATTTGTTGGTGTTTTTCAATGTTGAGGTTGTTGTTTTTCAATGTTGAGGTTGTTGTTGAATTTGTTGATGTTTTTCAATGTTGAGGTTGTTGTTGAATTTGTTGGCATTTTTCAATGTTGAGGGTGTTGTTGTTTTTCAATGTTGAAGTTGTTGTTGAATTTGTTGGTGTTTTTCAATGTTGAGGTTGTTGTAGTTTTTGAATGTTGAGGTTGTTGTTGAATTTGTTGGTGTTTTTCTAAGTCGAGGTTGTTGTTTTATTTGTTGTTTTTTTTCAATGTTGAGGTTGTTGTTGAATTCGTTGGTGTTTCTCAATGTTGAGGTTGTTGTTGAATTTGTTGCTGGTTTTCAATGTTGAGGTTGTTGTTATTTATCAATGTTGAGGTTGTTGTTGAATTTTTTGTGTTTTTCATTGTTGAGGTTGCTGTTGTTTTTCAATGTTCAGGTTGTTGTTGAATTTGTTGGTGTTTTTCAATGTCGAAGTTGTTGTTGAATTTGTTGCTGTTTTTCCATGTTGAAGTTGTTGTTGAATTTGTTGCTGTTTTTCAATGTTGAGGTTGTTGTTGTTTTTCAATGTTGAGGTTGTTGTTGAATTTGTTGGTGTTTTTCAACGTTGAGGTTGTTGTTGTTTTTCAATGTTGAGGTTGCTGTTGAATTTGTTGGTGTTTTTCAGTGTTGAGGTTGTTGTTGAATTTGTTGGTGTTTTTCGATGTTGAGGTTGTTGTTGTTTTTCCATGTTGAGGTTGTTGTTGAATATGTCGGTGTTTTTCAATGTTGAGGTTGTTGTTGAATTTGTTGGTGTTTTTCAATGTTGAGGTTGTTGTTATTTTTCAATGTTGAGGTTGTTGTTGAATTTTTCGGTGTTTTTCAATGTTGAGGTTGTTGTTGTTTTTCAATGTTGAGGTTGTTGTTGAATTTGTTGGTGTTTTTAAATGTTGAGGTTTTTGTTGAATTTGTTGGTGTTTTTCAATGTTGAGGTTGTCATTGTTTTTCAATGTTGAGGTTGTTGTTGAATTTGTTGATGTTTTTCAATGTTGAGGTTGTTGTTGAATTTGTTGGTTTTTTCAATGTTGAGGTTTTTGTTGTTTTTTGATGTTGAGGTTGTTGTTGAATTTGTTGGTGTTTTTCAATGTTGAGGTTGTTGTCGTTTTTCAATGTTGAGGTTGTTGAATTTGTTGGTGTTTTTCAATGTCGAGGTTGTATTTGAATCTGTTGGTGTATTTCAATGTTGAGGTTGTTGTTGAATTTGTTGGTGTTGTTCAATGTTGAGGTTGTTGTTGAATTTGTTGGTGTTTTTCAATGTTGAGGTTGTTGTTGTTTTTCAATGTTGAGGTTGTTGTTGAATTTGTTGGTGTTTTTAAATGTTGAGGTTGTTGTTGAATTTGTTGGTGTTTTTCAATGTTGAGGTTGTTGTTCAATTTGTTGGTGTTTTTCAATGTTGAAGTTGTTGTGGAATTTGTTGGTGTTTTTCAATGTTGAGGTTGTTGTTGTTTTTCAATGTTGAGGTTGTTGTTGAATTTGTTGGTGTTTTTCAATGTTGAGGTTGTTGTTGTTTTTCAATTTTGAGGTTGTTGTTGAATTTGTTGGTGTTTTTCAATGCTGAGGTTGTTGAATTTGTTGGTGTTTTTCAATGTTGAGGTTGTTGCTGTTTTTCAATGTTGAGGTTGTTGTTGAATTTGTTGGTGTTTTTCAATGTTGAGGTTGTTGGTGTTTTTCAATGTTGAGGTTGTTGTTGAATTTGTTGGTGTTTTTCAAAGTTGAGGTGGTTGTTGTTTTTCAATTTTGAGGTTGTTGTTGAATTTGTTGGTGTTTTCAATATTGCGGTTGTTGTTGAATTTGTTGGTCTTTTTGAATGTTGAGGTTGTTGTTGTTTTTCAATGTTGAGGTTGTTGTTGAATTTGTTGGTGTTTTTCAATGTTGAGGTTGTTGTTGTTTTTCAATGTTGAGGTTGTTGTTGAATTTGTTGGTGTTTTTCAATGTTGAGGTTGTTGTTGAATTTGTTGGCATTTTTCAATGTTGAGGTTGTTGTTGTTTTTCAATGTTGAAGTTGTTGTTGAATTTGTTGGTGTTTTTCAATGTTGAGGTTGTTGTAGTTTTTCAATGTTGAGGTTGTTGTTGAATTTGTTGGTGTTTTTCTAAGTCGAGGTTGTTGTTGAATTTGTTGTTGTTTTTCAATGTTGAGGTTGTTGTTGAATTTGTTGGTGTTTCTCAATGTTGAGGTTGTTGTTGAATTTGTTGCTGGTTTTCAATGTTGAGGTTGTTGTTATTTATCAATGTTGAGGTTGTTGTTGAATTTGTTGGTGTTTTTCAATGTCGAGGTTGTTGTTGAATTTGTTGCTGTTTTTCCATGTTGCAGTTGTTGTTGAATTTGTTGCTGTTTTTCAATGTTGAGGTTGTTGTTGTTTTTCAATTTTGAGGTTGTTGTTGAATTTGTTGGTGTTTTTCTAAGTTGAGGTTGTTGAATTTGTTGGTGTTTTTCAATGTTGAGGTTGTTATTGCTGTTCAATGTTGTGGTCGTTGTTGAATTTGTTGGTGTTTTTCAATGTTGAGGTTGTCATTGTTTTTCAATGTTGAGGTTGTTGTTGAATTTGTTGATGTTTTTCAATGTTGAGGTTGTTGTTGAATTTGTTGGTTTTTTTCAATGTTGAGGTTTTTGTTGTTTTTAGATGTTGAGGTTGTTGTTGAATTTGTTGGTGTTTTTCAATGTTGAGGTTGTTGTCGTTTTTCAATGTTGAGGTTGTTGAATTTGTTGGTGATTTTCAATGTCGAGGTTGTATTTGAATCTGTTGGTGTATTTCAATGTTGAAGTTGTTGTTGAATTTGTTGGTTTTGTTCAATGTTGAGGTTGTTGTTGAATTTGTTGGTGTTTTTCAATGTTGAGGTTGTTGTTGTTTTTCAATGTTGAGGTTGTTGTTGAATTTGTTGGTGTTTTTCAATGTTGAGGTTGTTGTTGAATTTGTTGGTGTTTTTCAATGTTGAGGTTGTTGTTCAATTTGTTGGTGTTTTTCAATGTTGAAGTTGTTGTGGAATTTGTTGGTGTTTTTCAATGTTGAGGTTGTTGTTGTTTTTCAATGTTGAGGTTGTTGTTGAATTTGTTGGTGTTTTTCAATGTTGAGGTTGTTGTTGAATTTGTTGGTGTTTTTCAATGTTGAGGTTGTTGTTGTTTTTCAATGTTGAGATTGTTGTTGAATTTGTTGTTGTTTTTCAATGTTGAGGTAGTTGTTGTTTTTCAATTTTGAGGTTGTTGTTGAATTTGTTGGTGTTTTTCAATGCTGAGGTTGTTGTTGAATTTGTTGGTGTTTTTCAATGTTGAGGTTGTTGCTGTTTTTCAATGTTGAGGTTGTTGTTGAATTTGTTGGTGTTTTTCAATTTTGAGGTTGTTGGTGTTTTTCAATGTTGAGGTTGTTGTTGAATTTGTTGGTGTTTTTCAAAGTTGAGGTTGTTGTTGTTTTTCAATTTTGAGGTTGTTGTTGAATTTGTTGGTGTTTTCAATGTTGCGGTTGTTGTTGAATTTGTTGGTCTTTTTGAATGTTGAGGTTGTTGTTGTTTTTCAATGTTGAGGTTGTTGTTGAATTTGTTGGTGTTTTTCAATGTTGAGGTTGTTGTTTTTCAATGTTGAGGTTGTTGTTGAATTTGTTGGTGTTTTTCAATGTTGAGGTTGTTGTTGAATTTGTTGGCATTTTTCAATGTTGAGGGTGTTGTTGTTTTTCAATCTTGAAGTTGTTGTTGAATTTGTTGGTGTTTTTCAATGTTGAGGTTGTTGTAGTTTTTGAATGTTGAGGTTGTTGTTGAATTTGTTGGTGTTTTTCTAAGTCGAGGTTGTTGTTGAATTTGTTGTTGTTTTTCAATGTTGAGGTTGTTGTTGAATTCGTTGGTGTTTCTCAATGTTGAGGTTGTTGTTGAATTTGTTGCTGGTTTTCAATGTTGAGGTTGTTGTTATTTATCAATGTTGAGGTTGTTGTTGAATTTTTTGTGTTTTTCATTGTTGAGGTTGCTGTTGTTTTTCAATGTTCAGGTTGTTGTTGAATTTGTTGGTGTTTTTCAATGTCGAAGTTGTTGTTGAATTTGTTGCTGTTTTTCCATGTTGAAGTTGTTGTTGAATTTGTTGCTGTTTTTCAATGTTGAGGTTGTTGTTGTTTTTCAATGTTGAGGTTGTTGTTGAATTTGTTGGTGTTTTTCAACGTTGAGGTTGTTGTTGTTTTTCAATGTTGAGGTTGCTGTTGAATTTGTTGGTGTTTTTCAGTGTTGAGGTTGTTGTTGAATTTGTTGGTGTTTTTCGATGTTGAGGTTGTTGTTGTTTTTCCATGTTGAGGTTGTTGTTGAATATGTCGGTGTTTTTCAATGTTGAGGTTGTTGTTGAATTTGTTGGTGTTTTTCAATGTTGAGGTTGTTGTTATTTTTCAATGTTGAGGTTGTTGTTGAATTTTTCGGTGTTTTTCAATGTTGAGGTTGTTGTTGTTTTTCAATGTTGAGGTTGTTGTTGAATTTGTTGGTGTTTTTAAATGTTGAGGTTTTTGTTGAATTTGTTGGTGTTTTTCAATGTTGAGGTTGTCATTGTTTTTCAATGTTGAGGTTGTTGTTGAATTTGTTGATGTTTTTCAATGTTGAGGTTGTTGTTGAATTTGTTGGTTTTTTCAATGTTGAGGTTTTTGTTGTTTTTTGATGTTGAGGTTGTTGTTGAATTTGTTGGTGTTTTTCAATGTTGAGGTTGTTGTCGTTTTTCAATGTTGAGGTTGTTGAATTTGTTGGTGTTTTTCAATGTCGAGGTTGTATTTGAATCTGTTGGTGTATTTCAATGTTGAAGTTGTTGTTGAATTTGTTGGTGTTGTTCAATGTTGAGGTTGTTGTTGAATTTGTTGGTGTTTTTCAATGTTGAGGTTGTTGTTGTTTTTCAATGTTGAGGTTGTTGTTGAATTTGTTGGTGTTTTTAAATGTTGAGGTTGTTGTTGAATTTGTTGGTGTTTTTCAATGTTGAGGTTGTTGTTCAATTTGTTGGTGTTTTTCAATGTTGAAGTTGTTGTGGAATTTGTTGGTGTTTTTCAATGTTGAGGTTGTTGTTGTTTTTCAATGTTGAGGTTGTTGTTGAATTTGTTGGTGTTTTTCAATGTTGAGGTTGTTGTTGTTTTTCAATTTTGAGGTTGTTGTTGAATTTGTTGGTGTTTTTCAATGCTGAGGTTGTTGAATTTGTTGGTGTTTTTCAATGTTGAGGTTGTTGCTGTTTTTCAATGTTGAGGTTGTTGTTGAATTTGTTGGTGTTTTTCAATGTTGAGGTTGTTGGTGTTTTTCAATGTTGAGGTTGTTGTTGAATTTGTTGGTGTTTTTCAAAGTTGAGGTGGTTGTTGTTTTTCAATTTTGAGGTTGTTGTTGAATTTGTTGGTGTTTTCAATATTGCGGTTGTTGTTGAATTTGTTGGTGTTTTTCAATGTTGAGGTTGTTGTTGTTTTTCTATGTTGAGGTTGTTGTTGAATTTGTTGGTGTTTTTCAATGTTGAGGTTGCGGTTGTTTTTCAATGTTGAGGTTGTTGTTGAATTTGTTGGTGTTTTTCAATGCTGAGGTTGTTATTGAATTTGTTGTTGTTTTTCAATTTTGAGGTTGTTGTTGAATTTGTTGGTGTTTTTCAATGTTGAGGTTGTTGTTGTTTTTCAATTTTGAGGTTGTTGTTGAATTTGTTGGTGTTTTTCTAAGTTGAGGTTGTTGAATTTGTTGGTGTTTTTCAATGTTGAGGTTGTTATTGTTGTTCAATGTTGTGGTCGTTGTTGAATTTGTTGGTGTTTTTCAATGTTGAGGTTGTCATTGTTTTTCAATGTTGAGGTTGTTGTTGAATTTGTTGATGTTTTTCAATGTTGAGGTTGTTGTTGAATTTGTTGGTTTTTTTCAATGTTGAGGTTTTTGTTGTTTTTAGATGTTGAGGTTGTTGTTGAATTTGTTGGTGTTTTTCAATGTTGAGGTTGTTGTCGTTTTTCAATGTTGAGGTTGTTGAATTTGTTGGTGTTTTTCAATGTCGAGGTTGTATTTGAATCTGTTGGTGTATTTCAATGTTGAAGTTGTTGTTGAATTTGTTGGTGTTGTTCAATGTTGAGGTTGTTGTTGAATTTGTTGGTGTTTTTCAATGTTGAGGTTGTTGTTGTTTTTCAATGTTGAGGTTGTTGTTGAATTTGTTGGTGTTTTTCAATGTTGAGGTTGTTGTTGTTTTTCAATGTTGAGGTTGTTGTTGAATTTGTTGGTGTTTTTCAATGTTGAGGTTGTTGTTGAATTTGTTGGTGTTTTTCAATGTTGAGGTTGTTGTTCAATTTGTTGGTGTTTTTCAATGTTGAAGTTGTTGTGGAATTTGTTGGTGTTTTTCAATGTTGAGGTTGTTGTTGTTTTTCAATGTTGTGGTTGTTGTTGAATTTGTTGGTGTTTTTCAATGTTGAGGTTGTTGTTGAATTTGTTGGTGTTTTTCAATGTTGAGGTTGTTGTTGTTTTTCAATGTTGAGATTGTTGTTGAATTTGTTGGTGTTTTTCAATGTTGAGGTAGTTGTTGTTTTTCAATTTTGAGGTTGTTGTTGAATTTGTTGGTGTTTTTCAATGCTGAGGTTGTTGTTGAATTTGTAGGTGTTTTTCAATGTTGAGGTTGTTGCTGTTTTTCAATGTTGAGGTTGTTGTTGAATTTGTTGGTGTTCTTCAATGTTGAGGTTGTTGGTGTTTTTCAATGTTGAGGTTGTTGTTGAATTTGTTGGTGTTTTTCAAAGTTGAGGTTGTTGTTGTTTTTCAATTTTGAGGTTGTTGTTGAATTTGTTGGTGTTTTCAATGTTGCGGTTGTTGTTGAATTTGTTGGTCTTTTTGAATGTTGAGGTTGTTGTTGTTTTTCAATGTTGAGGTTGTTGTTGAATTTGTTGGTGTTTTTCAATGTTGAGGTTGTTGTTTTTCAATGTTGAGGTTGTTGTTGAATTTGTTGGTGTTTTTCAATGTTGAGGTTGTTGTTGAATTTGTTGGCATTTTTCAATGTTGAGGGTGTTGTTGTTTTTCAATGTTGAAGTTGTTGTTGAATTTGTTGGTGTTTTTCAATGTTGAGGTTGTTGTAGTTTTTGAATGTTGAGGTTGTTGTTGAATTTGTTGGTGTTTTTCTAAGTCGAGGTTGTTGTTGAATTTGTTGTTGTTTTTCAATGTTGAGGTTGTTGTTGAATTCGTTGGTGTTTCTCAATGTTGAGGTTGTTGTTGAATTTGTTGCTGGTTTTCAATGTTGAGGTTGTTGTTATTTATCAATGTTGAGGTTGTTGTTGAATTTTTTGTGTTTTTCATTGTTGAGGTTGCTGTTGTTTTTCAATGTTCAGGTTGTTGTTGAATTTGTTGGTGTTTTTCAATGTCGAAGTTGTTGTTGAATTTGTTGCTGTTTTTCCATGTTGAAGTTGTTGTTGAATTTGTTGCTGTTTTTCAATGTTGAGGTTGTTGTTGTTTTTCAATGTTGAGGTTGTTGTTGAATTTGTTGGTGTTTTTCAACGTTGAGGTTGTTGTTGTTTTTCAATGTTGAGGTTGCTGTTGAATTTGTTGGTGTTTTTCAGTGTTGAGGTTGTTGTTGAATTTGTTGGTGTTTTTCGATGTTGAGGTTGTTGTTGTTTTTCCATGTTGAGGTTGTTGTTGAATATGTCGGTGTTTTTCAATCTTGAGGTTGTTGTTGAATTTGTTGGTGTTTTTCAATGTTGAGGTTGTTGTTATTTTTCAATGTTGAGGTTGTTGTTGAATTTTTCGGTGTTTTTCAATGTTGAGGTTGTTGTTGTTTTTCAATGTTGAGGTTGTTGTTGAATTTGTTGGTGTTTTTAAATGTTGAGGTTTTTGTTGAATTTGTTGGTGTTTTTCAATGTTGAGGTTGTCATTGTTTTTCAATGTTGAGGTTGTTGTTGAATTTGTTGATGTTTTTCAATGTTGAGGTTGTTGTTGAATTTGTTGGTTTTTTCAATGTTGAGGTTTTTGTTGTTTTTTGATGTTGAGGTTGTTGTTGAATTTGTTGGTGTTTTTCAATGTTGAGGTTGTTGTCGTTTTTCAATGTTGAGGTTGTTGAATTTGTTGGTGTTTTTCAATGTCGAGGTTGTATTTGAATCTGTTGGTGTATTTCAATGTTGAAGTTGTTGTTGAATTTGTTGGTGTTGTTCAATGTTGAGGTTGTTGTTGAATTTGTTGGTGTTTTTCAATGTTGAGGTTGTTGTTGTTTTTCAATGTTGAGGTTGTTGTTGAATTTGTTGGTGTTTTTAAATGTTGAGGTTGTTGTTGAATTTGTTGGTGTTTTTCAATGTTGAGGTTGTTGTTCAATTTGTTGGTGTTTTTCAATGTTGAAGTTGTTGTGGAATTTGTTGGTGTTTTTCAATGTTGAGGTTGTTGTTGTTTTTCAATGTTGAGGTTGTTGTTGAATTTGTTGGTGTTTTTCAATGTTGAGGTTGTTGTTGTTTTTCAATTTTGAGGTTGTTGTTGAATTTGTTGGTGTTTTTCAATGCTGAGGTTGTTGAATTTGTTGGTGTTTTTCAATGTTGAGGTTGTTGCTGTTTTTCAATGTTGAGGTTGTTGTTGAATTTGTTGCTGGTTTTCAATGTTGAGGTTGTTGTTATTTATCAATGTTGAGGTTGTTGTTGAATTTGTTGGTGTTTTTCAAAGTTGAGGTGGTTGTTGTTTTTCAATTTTGAGGTTGTTGTTGAATTTGTTGGTGTTTTCAATATTGCGGTTGTTGTTGAATTTGTTGGTCTTTTTGAATGTTGAGGTTGTTGTTGTTTTTCAATGTTGAGGTTGTTGTTGAATTTGTTGGTGTTTTTCAATGTTGAGGTTGTTGTTGTTTTTCAATGTTGAGGTTGTTGTTGAATTTGTTGGTGTTTTTCAATGTTGAGGTTGTTGTTGAATTTGTTGGCATTTTTCAATGTTGAGGTTGTTGTTTTTTTTCAATGTTGAAGTTGTTGTTGAATTTGTTGGTGTTTTTCAATGTTGAGGTTGTTGTAGTTTTTCAATGTTGAGGTTGTTGTTGAATTTGTTGGTGTTTTTCTAAGTCGAGGTTGTTGTTGAATTTGTTGTTGTTTTTCAATGTTGAGGTTGTTCTTGAATTTGTTGGTGTTTCTCAATGTTGAGGTTGTTGTTGAATTTGTTGCTGGTTTTCAATGTTGAGGTTGTTGTTATTTATCAATGTTGAGGTTGTTGTTGAATTTGTTGGTGTTTTTCAATGTCGAGGTTGTTGTTGAATTTGTTGCTGTTTTTCCATGTTGAAGTTGTTGTTGAATTTGTTGCTGTTTTTCAATGTTGAGGTTGTTGTTGTTTTTCAATGTTGAGGTTGTTGTTGAATTTGTTGGTGTTTTTCAACGTTGAGGTTGTTGTTGTTTTTCAATGTTGAGGTTGCTGTTGAATTTGTTGGTGTTTTTCAGTGTTGAGGTTGTTGTTGAATTTGTTGGTGTTTTTCGATGTTGAGGTTGTTGTTGTTTTTCCATGTTGAGGTTGTTGTTGAATATGTCGGTGTTTTTCAATGTTGAGGTTGTTGTTGAATTTGTTGGTGTTTTTCAATGTTGAGGTTGTTGTTATTTTTCAATGTTGAGGTTGTTGTGAATTTTTCGGTGTTTTTCAATGTTGAGGTTGTTGTTGTTTTTCAATGTTGAGGTTGTTGTTGAATTTGTTGGTGTTTTTAAATGTTGAGGTTTTTGTTGAATTTGTTGGTGTTTTTCAATGTTGAGGTTGTTGTTATTTTTCAATGTTAAGGTTGTTGTTGAATTTTTTGGTGTTTTTCAATGTTGAGGTTGTTGTTGTTTTTCAATGTTGAGGTTGTTGTTGAATTTGTTGGTGTTTTTCAAAGTCGAGGTTGTTGTTGAATTTGTTGGTGTTTTTCACAGTTGAAGTTGTTGTTGAAATTGTTGGTGTTTTTCAATGTTGAGGTTGTTGTTGTTTTGCAGTGTTGAGGTTGTTGTTGAATTTGTTGGTGTTTTTCAACTTTGAGCTTGTTTTTATTTTTCAATGTTGATGTTGTTGTTGAATTTGTTGTTGTTTTTCAATGTTGATGTTGGTGTTGAATTTGTTTGTGTTTTTCAATGTTGAGGTTGTTGTTGTTTTTCAATGTTGAGGTTGTTGTTGAATTTGTTGGTGTTTTTCAATGTTGAGGTTGTTGTTGTTTTTCAATGTTGAGGTTTTTGTTGAATTTGTTGGTGTTTTTCAATGTTGAGGTTGTTGTTGAATTTGTTGGTGTTTTTCAATGTTGAGGTTGTTGTTGTTTTTCAATGTTGAGGTTGTTGTTGAATTTGTTGGTGTTTTTCAATGTTGAGGTTGTTGTTGAATTTGTTGGCATTTTTCAATGTTGAGGTTGTTGTTGTTTTTCAATGTTGAAGTTGTTGTTGAATTTGTTGTTGTTTTTCAATGTTGAGGTTGTTGTTGAATTTGTTGGTGTTTCTCAATGTTGAGGTTGTTGTTGAATTTGTTGGTGGTTTTCAATGTTGAGGCTGTTGTTATTTATCAATGTTGAGGCTGTTGTTGAATTTTTTGTTTTTTTCATTGTTGAGGTTGCTGTTGTTTTTCAATGTTGAGGTTGTTGTTGAATTTGTTGGTGTTTTTCAATGTCAAGGTTGTTGTTGAATTTGTTGCTCTTTTTCCATGTTGAAGTTGTTGTTGAATATGTTGCTGTTTTTCAATGTTGAGGTTGTTGTTGTTATTCAATGTTGAGGTTGTTGTTGAATTTGTTGGTGTTTTTCAATGTTGAGGTTGTTGTTGAATTTGTTGGTGTTTTTCAATGTTGAGGTTGTTGTTGTTTATCAATGTTGAGGTTGTTGTTCAATTTGCTGGTGTTTTTCGGTGTTGAGATTGTTGCTGTTTTTCAATGTTGAGGTTGCTGTTGTTTTTCAATGTTGAGGTGTTTGTTGAATTTGTTGGTGTTTTTCAACGTTGAGGTTGTTGTTGAATTTGTTGGTGTTTTTCAATGTTGAGGTTGTTGATCTTTTTCAATGTTAAGGTTGTTGTTGAATTTGTTGGTGTTTTTCAATGTTGAGGTACTTGTTGTTTTTCAATGTTGAGGTTGTTGTTGAATTTGTTGGTGTTTTTCAATGTTGATGTTGTTGTTGAATTGTTGGTGTTTTTCAATGTTGAGGTTGTTGTTGAATTTGTTGTTGTTTTTCAATGTTGAGGTTGTTGTTGAATTTGTTGGTGTTTTTCAATGTTGAGGTTGTTGTTGTTTTTCATTGTTGAGGTTGTTGTTGAATTTGTTGGTGTTTTTCAATGTTGAGGTTGTTGTTGAATTTGTTGGTGTTTTTCAATGTTGAGGTTGCAGTTGTTTTTCAATGTTGAGGTTGTTGTTGAATTTGTTGGTGATTTTCAATGCTGAGGTTGTTATTGAATTTGTTGTTGTTTTTCAATTTTGAGGTTGTTGTTGAATTTGTTGGTGTTTTTCAATGTTGAGGTTGCTGTAGTTTTTAAATGTTGAGGTTGTTGTCGAATTTGTTGGTGTTTTTCAATGTTGAGGTTGTTGTTGTTTTTCAATTTTTAGGTTGTTGTTGAATTTCTGGTGTTTTTCTAAGTTGAGGTTGTTGAATTTGTTGGTGTTTTTCAATGTTGAGGTTGTTATTGTTGTTCAATGTTGTGGTCGTTGTTGAATTTGTTGGTGTTTTTCAATGTTGAGGTTGTTATTGTTTTTCAATGTTGAGGTTGTTGTTGAATTTGTTGATGTTTTTCAATGTTGAGGTTGTTGTTGAATTTGTTGGTTTTTTTCAATGTTGAGGTTGTTGTTGTTTTTAGATGTTGAGGTTGTTGTTGAATTTGTTGGTGTTTTTCAATGTTGAGGTTGTTGTTGAATTTGTTGGTGTTTTTCAATGTTGAGGTTGTTGTTGTTTATCAATGTTGAGGTTGTTGTTCAATTTGTTGGTGTTTTTCGGTGTTGAGGTTGTTGCTGTTTTTCAATGTTGAGGTTGCTGTTGTTTTTCAATGTTGAGGTGTTTGTTGAATTTGTTGGTGTTTTTCAATGTTGAGTTTGTTGTTGAATTTGTTGGTGTTTTTCAATGTTGAGGTTGTTGATCTTTTTCAATGTTGAGGTTGTTGTTGAATTTGTTGCTGTTTTTCAATGTTGAGGTACTTGTTGTTTTTCAATGTTGAGGTTGTTGTTGAATTTGTTGGTGTTTTTCAATGTTGATGTTGTTGTTGAATTGTTGGTGTTTTTCAATTTTGAGGTTGTTGTTGAATTTGTTGTTGTTTTTCAATGTTGAGGTTGTTGTTGAATTTGTTGGTGATTTTCAATGTTGAGGTTGTTGTTGTTTTTCATTGTTGAGGTTGTTGTTGAATTTGTTGGTGTTTTTCAATGTTGAGGTTGTTGTTGAATTTATTGGTGTTTTTCAATGTTGAGGTTGTTGTTGTTTTTCTATGTTGAGGTTGTTGTTGAATTTGTTGGTGTTTTTCAATGTTGAGGTTGCGGTTGTTTTTCAATGTTGAGGTTGTTGTTGAATTTGTTGGTGTTTTTCAATGCTGAGGTTGTTATTGAATTTGTTGTTGTTTTTCAATTTTGAGGTTGTTGTTGAATTTGTTGGTGTTTTTCAATGTTGAGGTTGTTGTTGTTTTTCAATTTTGAGGTTGTTGTTGAATTTGTTGGTGTTTTTCTAAGTTGAGGTTGTTGAATTTGTTGGTGTTTTTCAATGTTGAGGTTGTTATTGTTGTTCAATGTTGAGGTTGTTGTTGAATTTGTTGATGTTTTTCAATGTTGAGGCTGTTGTTGAATTTGTTGGTTTTTTTCAATGTTGAGGTTGTTGTTGTTTTTAGATGTTGAGGTTGTTGCTGAATTTGTTGGTGTTTTTCAATGTTGAGGTTGTTGTCGTTTTTCAATGTTGAGGTTGCTGAATTTGTTGGTGTTTTTCAATGTCGAGGTTGTATTTGAATCTGTTGGTGTATTTCAATGTTGAAGTTGTTGTTGAATTTGTTGGTGTTGTTCAATGTTGAGGTTGTTGTTGAATTTGTTGGTGTTTTTCAATGTTGAGGTTGTTGTTGTTTTTCAATGTTGAGGCTGTTGTTGAATTTGTTGGTGTTTTTAAATGTTGAGGTTGTTGTTGAATTTGTTGGTGTTTTTCAATGTTGAGGTAGTTGTTCAATTTGTTGGTGTTTTTCAATGTTGAAGTTGTTGTGGAATTTGTTGGTGTTTTTCAATGTTGAGGTTGTTGTTGTTTTTCAATGTTGAGGTTGTTGTTTAATTTGTTGGTGTTTTTCAATGTTGAGGATGTTGTTGAATTTGTTGGTGTTTTTCAATGTTGAGGTTGTTGTTGTTTTTCAATGTTGAGGTTGTTGTTGAATTTGTTGGTGTTTTTCAATGTTGAGGTTGTTGTTGTTTTTCAATTTTGAGGTTGTTGTTGAATTTGTTGGTGTTTTTCAATGCTGAGGTTGTTGTTGAATTTGTTGGTGTTTTTCAATGTTGAGGTTGTTGCTGTTTTTCAATGCTGAGGTTGTTGTTGAATTTGTTGGTGTTTTTCAATGTTGAGGTTTTTGGTGCTTTTCAATGTTGAGGTTGTTGTTGAATTTGTTGGTGTTTTTCAAAGTTGAGGTTGTTGTTGTTTTTCATTTTTGAGGTTGTTGTTGAATTTGTTGGTGTTTTTCAATGTTGCGGTTCTTGTTGAATTTGTTGGTGTTTTTGAATGTTGAGGTTGTTGTTGTTTTTCAATGTTGAGGTTGTTGTTGAATTTGCTGGTGTTTTTCAATGTTGAGGTTGTTGTTGTTTTTCAATGTTGAGGTTGTTGTTGAATTTGTTGGTGTTTTTCAATATTGAGGTTGTTGTTGAATTTGTTGGCATTTTTCAATGTTGAGGTTGTTGTTGTTTTTCAATGTTGAAGTTGTTGTTGAATTTGTTGGTGTTTTTCAATGTTGAGGTTGTTGTAGTTTTTCAATGTTGAGGTTGTTGTTGAATTTGTTGGTGTTTTTCTAAGTCGAGGTTGTTGTTGAATTTGTTGTTGTTTTTCAATGTTGAGGTTGTTGTTGAATTTGCTGGTGTTTCTCAATGTTGAGGTTGTTGTTGTTTTTCAATGTTGAAGTTGTTGTTGAATTTGTTGGTGTTTTTCAATGTTGAGGTTGTTGTAGTTTTTCAATGTTGAGGTTGTTGTTGAATTTGTTGGTGTTTTTCTAAGTCGAGGTTGTTGTTGAATTTGTTGGTGGTTTTCAATGTTGAGGTTGCGGTTGTTTTTCAATGTTGAGGTTGTTGTTGAATTTGTTGGTGTTTTTCTATGCTGAGGTTGTTATTGAATTTGTTGTTGTTTTTCAATTTTGAGGTTGTTGTTGAATTTGTTGGTGTTTTTCAATGTTGAGGTTGCTGTAGTTTTTAAATGTTGAGGTTGTTGTCGAATTTGTTGGTGTTTTTCAATGTTGAGGTTGTTGTTGTTTTTCAAGTTTGAGGTTGTTGTTGAATTTGTTGGTGTTTTTCTAAGTTGAGGTTGTTGAATTTGTTGGTGTTTTTCAATGTTGAGGTTGTTATTGTTGTTCAATGTTGTGGTCATTGTTGAATTTGTTGGTGTTTTTCAATGTTGAGGTTGTCATTGTTTTTCAATGTTGAGGTTGTTGTTGAATTTGTTGATGTTTTTCAATGTTGAGATTGTTGTTGAATTTGTTGGTTTTTTTCAATGTTGAGGTTTTTGTTGTTTTTAGATGTTGAGGTTGTTGTTGAATTTGTTGGTGTTTTTCAATGTTGAGGTTGTTGTCGTTTTTCAATGTTGAGGTTGTTGAATTTGTTGGTGTTTTTCAATGTCGAGGTTGTATTTGAATCTGTTGGTGTATTTCAATGTTGAAGTTGTTGTTGAATTTGTTGGTGTTGTTCAATGTTGAGGTTGTTGTTGAATTTGTTGGTGTTTTTCAATGTTGAGGTTGTTGTTGTTTTTCAATGTTGAGGTTGTTGTTGAATTTGTTGGTGTTTTTAAATGTTGAGGTTGTTGTTCAATTTGTTGGTGTTTTTCAATGTTGAAGTTGTTGTGGAATTTGTTGGTGTTTTTCAATGTTGAGGTTGTTGTTGTTTTTCAATGTTGAGGTTGTTGTTGAATTTGTTGGTGTTTTTCAATGTTGAGGTTGTTGTTGTTTTTCAATGTTGAGGTTGTTGTTGAATTTGTTGGTGTTTTTCAATGTTGAGGTTGTTGTTGAATTTGTTGGTGTTTTTCAATGTTGAGGTTGTTGTTGTTTTTCAATGTTGAGGTTGTTGTTGAATTTGTTGGTGTTTTTCAATGTTGAGGTTGTTGTTGTTTTTCAATTTTGAGGTTGTTGTTGAATTTGTTGGTGTTTTTCAATGCTGAGGTTGTTGTTGAATTTGTTGGTGTTTTTCAATGTTGAGGTTGTTGCTGTTTTTCAATGTTGAGGTTGTTGTTGAATTTGTTGGTGTTTTTCAATGTTGAGGTTGTTGGTGTTTTTCAATGTTGAGGTTGTTGTTGAATTTGTTGGTGTTTTTCAAAGTTGAGGTTGTTGTTGTTTTTCAATTTTGAGGTTGTTGTTGAATTTGTTGGTGTTTTCAATGTTGCGGTTGTTGTTGAATTTGTTGGTCTTTTTGAATGTTGAGGTTGTTGTTGTTTTTCAATGTTGAGGTTGTTGTTGAATTTGTTGGTGTTTTTCAATGTTGAGGTTGTTGTTGTTTTTCAATGTTGAGGTTGTTGTTGAATTTGTTGGTGTTTTTCAATGTTGAGGTTGTTGTTGAATTTGTTGGCATTTTTCAATGTTGAGGTTGTTGTTGTTTTTCAATGTTGAAGTTGTTGTTGAATTTGTTGGTGTTTTTCAATGTTGAGGTTGTTGTAGTTTTTCAATGTTGAGGTTGTTGTTGAATTTGTTGGTGTTTTTCTAAGTCGAGGTTGTTGTTGAATTTGTTGTTGTTTTTCAATATTGAGGTTGTTGTTGAATTTGTTGGTGTTTCTCAATGTTGAGGTTGTTGTTGAATTTGTTGCTGGTTTTCAATGTTGAGGTTGTTGTTATTTATCAATGTTGAGGTTGTTGTTGAATTTTTTGTGTTTTTCATTGTTGAGGTTGCTGTTGTTTTTCAATGTTGAGGTTGTTGTTGAATTTGTTGGTGTTTTTCAATGTCGAGGTTGTTGTTGAATTTGATGCTGTTTTTCCATGTTGAAGTTGTTGTTGAATTTGTTGGTGTTTTTCAATGTTGAGGTTGTTGTTGTTTTTCAATTTTGAGGTTGTTGTTGAATTTGTTGGTGTTTTTCAACGTTGAGGTTGTTGTTGTTTTTCAATGTTGAGGTTGCTGTTGAATTTGTTGGTGTTTTTCAGTGTTGAGGTTGTTGTTGAATTTGTTGGTGTTTTTCGATGTTGAGGTTGTTGTTGTTTTTCCATGTTGAGGTTGTTGTTGAATATGTCGGTGTTTTTCAATGTTGAGGTTGTTGTTGAATTTGTTGGTGTTTTTCAATGTTGAGGTTGTTGTTATTTTTCAATGTTGAGGTTGTTGTTGAATTTTTCGGTGTTTTTCAATGTTGAGGTTGTTGTTGTTTTTCAATGTTGAGGTTGTTGTTGAATTTGTTGGTGTTTTTAAATGCTGAGGTTTTTGTTGAATTTGTTGGTGTTTTTCAATGTTGAGGTTGTTGTTATTTTTCAATGTTAAGGTTGTTGTTGAATTTTTTGGTGTTTTTCAATGTTGAGGTTGTTGTTGTTTTTCAATGTTGAGGTTGTTGTTGAATTTGTTGGTGTTTTTCAAAGTCGAGGTTGTTGTTGAATTTGTTGGTGTTTTTCACTGTTGAAGTTGTTGTTGAAATTGTTGGTGTTTTTCAATGTTGAGGTTGTTGTTGTTTTGCAGTGTTGAGGTTGTTGTTGAATTTGTTGGTGTTTTTCAACTTTGAGGTTGTTTTTATTTTTCAATGTTGATGTTGTTGTTGAATTTGTTGTTGTTTTTCAATGTTGATGTTGGTGTTGAATTTGTTTGTGTTTTTCAATGTTGAGGTTGTTGTTGTTTTTCAATGTTGAGGTTGTTGTTGAATTTGTTGGTGTTTTTCAATGTTGAGGTTGTTGTTGTTTTTCAATGTTGAGGTTTTTGTTGAATTTGTTGGTGTTTTTCAATGTTGAGGTTGTTGTTGAATTTGTTGGTGTTTTTCAATGTTGAGGTTGTTGTTGTTTTTCAATGTTGAGGTTGTTGTTGAATTTGTTTGTGTTTTTCAATGTTGAGGTTGTTGTTGAATTTGTTGGCATTTTTCAATGTTGAGGTTGTTGTTGTTTTTCAATGTTGAAGTTGTTGTTGAATTTGTTGTTGTTTTTCAATGTTGAGGTTGTTGTTGAATTTGTTCGTGTTTCTCAATGTTGAGGTTGTTGTTGAATTTGTTGGTGGTTTTCAATGTTGAGGCTGTTGTTATTTATCAATGTTGAGGTTGTTGTTGAATTTTTTGTGTTTTTCATTGTTGAGGTTGCTGTTGTTTATCAATGTTGAGGTTGTTGTTGAATTTGTTGGTGTTTTTCAATGTCAAGGTTGTTGTTGAATTTGTTGCTGTTTTTCCATGTTGAAGTTGTTGTTGAATTTGTTGCTGTTTTTCAATGTTGAGGTTGTTGTTGTTTTTCAATGTTGAGGTTGTTGTTGAATTTGTTGGTGTTTTTCAATGTTGAGGTTGTTGTTGAATTTGTTGGTGTTTTTCAATGTTGAGGTTGTTGTTGTTTTTCAATGTTGAGGTTGTTGTTGAATTTGTTGGTGTTTTTCAAAGTCGAGGTTGTTGTTGAATTTGTTGGTGTTTTTCACTGTTGAAGTTGTTGTTGAAATTGTTGGTGTTTTTCAATGTTGAGGTTGTTGTTGTTTTGCAGTGTTGAGGTTGTTGTTGAATTTGTTGGTGTTTTTCAACTTTGAGGTTGTTTTTATTTTTCAATGTTGATGTTGTTGTTGAATTTGTTGTTGTTTTTCAATGTTGATGTTGGTGTTGAATTTGTTTGTGTTTTTCAATGTTGAGGTTGTTGTTGTTTTTCAATGTTGAGGTTGTTGTTGAATTTGTTGGTGTTTTTCAATGTTGAGGTTGTTGTTGTTTTTCAATGTTGAGGTTTTTGTTGAATTTGTTGGTGTTTTTCAATGTTGAGGTTGTTGTTGAATTTGTTGGTGTTTTTCAATGTTGAGGTTGTTGTTGTTTTTCAATGTTGAGGTTGTTGTTGAATTTGTTTGTGTTTTTCAATGTTGAGGTTGTTGTTGAATTTGTTGGCATTTTTCAATGTTGAGGTTGTTGTTGTTTTTCAATGTTGATGTTGTTGTTGAATTTGTTGTTGTTTTTCAATGTTGAGGTTGTTGTTGAATTTGTTGGTGTTTCTCAATGTTGAGGTTGTTGTTGAATTTGTTGGTGGTTTTCAATGTTGAGGCTGTTGTTATTTATCAATGTTGAGGTTGTTGTTGAATTTTTTGTGTTTTTCATTGTTGAGGTTGCTGTTGTTTATCAATGTTGAGGTTGTTGTTGAATTTGTTGGTGTTTTTCAATGTCAAGGTTGTTGTTGAATTTGTTGCTGTTTTTCCATGTTGAAGTTGTTGTTGAATTTGTTGCTGTTTTTCAATGTTGAGGTTGTTGTTGTTTTTCAATGTTGAGGTTGTTGTTGAATTTGTTGGTGTTTTTCAATGTTGAGGTTGTTGTTGAATTTGTTGGTGTTTTTCAATGTTGAGGTTGTTGTTGTTTATCAATGTTGAGGTTGTTGTTCAATTTGCTGGTGTTTTTCGGTGTTGAGGTTGTTGCTGTTTTTCAATGTTGAGGTTGCTGTTGTTTTTCAATGTTGAGGTGTTTGTTGAATTTGTTGGTGTTTTTCAACGTTGAGGTTGTTCTTGAATTTGTTGGTGTTTTTCAATGTTGAGGTTGTTGATCTTTTTCAATGTTAAGGTTGTTGTTGAATTTGTTGGTGTTTTTCAATGTTGAGGTACTTGTTGTTTTTCAATGTTGAGGTTGTTGTTGAATTTGTTGGTGTTTTTCAATGTTGATGTTGTTGTTGAATTGTTGGTGTCTTTCAATGTTGAGGTTGTTGTTGAATTTGTTGTTGTTTTTCAATGTTGAGGTTGTTGTTGAATTTCTTGGTGTTTTTCAATGTTGAGGTTGTTGTTGTTTTTCATTGTTGAGGTTGTTGTTGAATTTGTTGGTGTTTTTCAATGTTGAGGTTGTTGTTGAATTTGTTGGTGTTTTTCAATGTTGAGGTTGTTGTTGTTTTTCTATGTTGAGGTTGTTGTTGAATTTGTTGGTGTTTTTCAATGTTGAGGTTGCAGTTGTTTTTCAATGTTGAGGTTGTTGTTGAATTTGTTGCTGATTTTCAATGCTGAGGTTGTTATTGAATTTGTTGTTGTTATTCAATTTTGAGGTTGTTGTTGAATTTGTTGGTGTTTTTCAATGTTGAGGTTGCTGTAGTTTTTAAATGTTGAGGTTGTTGTCGAATTTGTTGGTGTTTTTCAATGTTGAGGTTGTTGTTGTTTTTCAATTCTGAGGTTGTTGTTGAATTTGTTGGTGTTTTTCTAAGTTGACGTTGTTGAATTTGTTGGTGTTTTTCAATGTTGAGGTTGTTATTGTTGTTCAATGTTGTGGTCGTTGTTGAATTTGTTGGTGTTTTTCAATGTTGAGGTTGTTATTGTTTTTCAATGTTGAGGTTGTTGTTGAATTTGTTGATGTTTTTCAATGTTGAGGTTGTTGTTGAATTTGTTGGTTTTATTCAATGTTGAGGTTGTTGTTGTTTTTAGATGTTGAGGTTGTTGTTGAATTTGTTGGTGTTTTTCAATGTTGAGGTTGTTGTTGAATTTGTTGGTGTTTTTCAATGTTGAGGTTGTTGTTGTTTATCAATGTTGAGGTTGTTGTTCAATTTGTTGGTGTTTTTCGGTGTTGAGGTTGTTGCTGTTTTTCAATGTTGAGGTTGCTGTTGTTTTTCAATGTTGAGGTGTTTGTTGAATTTGTTGCTGTTTTTCAATATTGAGGTTGTTGTTGAATTTGTTGGTGTTTTTCAATGTTGAGTTTGTTGATCTTTTTCAATGTTGAGGTTGTTGTTGAATTTGTTGCTGTTTTTCAATGTTGAGGTACTTGTTGTTTTTCAATGTTGAGGTTGTTGTTGAATTTGTTGGTGTTTTTCAATGTTGAGGTTGTTGGTGTTTTTCAATGTTGAGGTTGTTGTTGAATTTGTTGGTGTTTTTCAAAGTTGAGGTTGTTGTTGTTTTTCAATTTTGAGGTTGTTGTTGAATTTGTTGGTGTTTTCAATGTTGCGGTTGTTGTTGAATTTGTTGGTCTTTTTGAATGTTGAGGTTGTTGTTGTTTTTCAATGTTGAGGTTGTTGTTGAAGTTGTTGGTGTTTTTCAATGTTGAGGTTGTTGTTGTTTTTCAATGTTGAGGTTGTTGTTGAATTTGTTGGTGTTTTTCAATGTTGAGGTTGTTGTTGAATTTGTTGGCATTTTTCAATGTTGAGGTTGTTGCTGTTTTTCAATGTTGAAGTTGTTGTTGAATTTGTTGGTGTTTTTCAATGTTGAGGTTGTTGTAGTTTTTCAATGTTGAGGTTGTTGTTGAATTTGTTGGTGTTTTTCTAAGTCGAGGTTGTTGTTGAATTTGTTGTTGTTTTTCAATGTTGAGGTTGTTGTTGAATTTGTTGGTGTTTCTCAATGTTGAGGTTGTTGTTGAATTTGTTGCTGGTTTTCAATGTTGAGGTTGTTGTTATTTATCAATGTTGAGGTTGTTGTTGAATTTTTTGTGTTTTTCATTGTTGAGGTTGCTGTTGTTTTTCAATGTTGAGGTTGTTGTTGAATTTGTTGGTGTTTTTCAATGTCGAGGTTGTTGTTGAATTTGTTGCTGTTTTTCCATGTTGAAGTTGTTGTTGAATTTGTTGGTGTTTTTCAATGTTGAGGTTGTTGTTGTTTTTCAATGTTGAGGTTGTTGTTGAATTTGTTGGTGTTTTTCAACGTTGAGGTTGTTGTTGTTTTTCAATGTTGAGGTTGCTGTTGAATTTGTTGGTGTTTTTCAGTGTTGAGGTTGTTGTTGAATTTGTTGGTGTTTTTCGATGCTGAGGTTGTTGTTGTTTTTCCATGTTGAGGTTGTTGTTGAATATGTCGGTGTTTTTCAATGTTGAGGTTGTTGTTGAATTTGTTGGTGTTTTTCAATGTTGAGGTTGTTGTTATTTTTCAATGTTGAGGTTGTTGTTGAATTTTTCGGTGTTTTTCAATGTTGAGGTTGTTGTTGTTTTTCAATGTTGAGGTTGTTGTTGAATTTGTTGGTGTTTTTAAATGCTGAGATTTTTGTTGAATTTGTTGGTGTTTTTCAATGTTGAGGTTGTTGTTATTTTTCAATGTTAAGGTTGTTGTTGAATTTTTTGGTGTTTTTCAATGTTGAGGTTGTTGTTGTTTTTCAATGTTGAGGTTGTTGTTGAATTTGTTGGTGTTTTTCAAAGTCGAGGTTGTTGTTGAATTTGTTGGTGTTTTTCACTGTTGAAGTTGTTGTTGAAATTGTTGGTGTTTTTCAATGTTGAGGTTGTTGTTGTTTTACAGTGTTGAGGTTGTTGTTGAATTTGTTGGTGTTTTTCAACTTTGAGGTTGTTTTTATTTTTCAATGTTGATGTTGTTGTTGAATTTGTTGTTGTTTTTCAATGTTGATGTTGGTGTTGAATTTGTTTGTGTTTTTCAATGTTGAGGTTGTTGTTGTTTTTCAATGTTGAGGTTGTTGTTGAATTTGTTGGTGTTTTTCAATGTTGAGGTTGTTGTTGTTTTTCAATGTTGAGGTTTTTGTTGAATTTGTTGGTGTTTTTCAATGTTGAGGTTGTTGTTGAATTTGTTGGTGTTTTTCAATGTTGAGGTTGTTGTTGTTTTTCAATGTTGAGGTTGTTGTTGAATTTGTTTGTGTTTTTCAATGTTGAGGTTGTTGTTGAATTTGTTGGCATTTTTCAATGTTGAGGTTGTTGTTGTTTTTCAATGTTGAAGTTGTTGTTGAATTTTTTGTTGTTTTTCAATGTTGAGGTTGTTGTTGAATTTGTTGGTGTTTCTCAATGTTGAGGTTGTTGTTGAATTTGTTGGTGGTTTTCAATGTTGAGGCTGTTGTTATTTATCAATGTTGAGGTTGTTGTTGAATTTTTTGTGTTTTTCATTGTTGAGGTTGCTGTTGTTTATCAATGTTGAGGTTGTTGTTGAATTTGTTGGTGTTTTTCAATGTCAAGGTTGTTGTTGAATTTGTTGCTGTTTTTCCATGTTGAAGTTGTTGTTGAATTTGTTGCTGTTTTTCAATGTTGAGGTTGTTGTTGTTTTTCAATGTTGAGGTTGTTGTTGAATTTGTTGGTGTTTTTCAATGTTGAGGTTGTTGTTGAATTTGTTGGTGTTTTTCAATGTTGAGGTTGTTGTTGTTTATCAATGTTGAGGTTGTTGTTCAATTTGCTGGTGTTTTTCGGTGTTGAGGTTGTTGCTGTTTTTCAATGTTGAGGTTGCTGTTGTTTTTCAATGTTGAGGTGTTTGTTGAATTTGTTGGTGTTTTTCAACGTTGAGGTTGTTCTTGAATTTGTTGGTGTTTTTCAATGTTGAGGTTGTTGATCTTTTTCAATGTTAAGGTTGTTGTTGAATTTGTTGGTGTTTTTCAATGTTGAGGTACTTGTTGTTTTTCAATGTTGAGGTTGTTGTTGAATTTGTTGGTGTTTTTCAATGTTGATGTTGTTGTTGAATTGTTGGTGTCTTTCAATGTTGAGGTTGTTGTTGAATTTGTTGTTGTTTTTCAATGTTGAGGTTGTTGTTGAATTTCTTGGTGTTTTTCAATGTTGAGGTTGTTGTTGTTTTTCATTGTTGAGGTTGTTGTTGAATTTGTTGGTGTTTTTCAATGTTGAGGTTGTTGTTGAATTTGTTGGTGTTTTTCAATGTTGAGGTTGTTGTTGTTTTTCTATGTTGAGGTTGTTGTTGAATTTGTTGGTGTTTTTCAATGTTGAGGTTGCAGTTGTTTTTCAATGTTGAGGTTGTTGTTGAATTTGTTGCTGATTTTCAATGCTGAGGTTGTTATTGAATTTGTTGTTGTTTTTCAATTTTGAGGTTGTTGTTGAATTTGTTGGTGTTTTTCAATGTTGAGGTTGCTGTAGTTTTTAAATGTTGAGGTTGTTGTCGAATTTGTTGGTGTTTTTCAATGTTGAGGTTGTTGTTGTTTTTCAATTCTGAGGTTGTTGTTGAATTTGTTGGTGTTTTTCTAAGTTGACGTTGTTGAATTTGTTGGTGTTTTTCAATGTTGAGGTTGTTATTGTTGTTCAATGTTGTGGTCGTTGTTGAATTTGTTGGTGTTTTTCAATGTTGAGGTTGTTATTGTTTTTCAATGTTGAGGTTGTTGTTGAATTTGTTGATGTTTTTCAATGTTGAGGTTGTTGTTGAATTTGTTGGTTTTATTCAATGTTGAGGTTGTTGTTGTTTTTAGATGTTGAGGTTGTTGTTGAATTTGTTGGTGTTTTTCAATGTTGAGGTTGTTGTTGAATTTGTTGGTGTTTTTCAATGTTGAGGTTGTTGTTGAATTTGTTGGTGTTTTTCAATGTTGAGGTTGTTGGTGTTTTTCAATGTTGAGGTTGTTGTTGAATTTGTTGGTGTTTTTCAAAGTTGAGGTTGTTGTTGTTTTTCAATTTTGAGGTTGTTGTTGAATTTGTTGGTGTTTTCAATGTTGCGGTTGTTGTTGAATTTGTTGGTCTTTTTGAATGTTGAGGTTGTTGTTGTTTTTCAATGTTGAGGTTGTTGTTGAAGTTGTTGGTGTTTTTCAATGTTGAGGTTGTTGTTGTTTTTCAATGTTGAGGTTGTTGTTGAATTTGTTGGTGTTTTTCAATGTTGAGGTTGTTGTTGAATTTGTTGGCATTTTTCAATGTTGAGGTTGTTGCTGTTTTTCAATGTTGAAGTTGTTGTTGAATTTGTTGGTGTTTTTCAATGTTGAGGTTGTTGTAGTTTTTCAATGTTGAGGTTGTTGTTGAATTTGTTGGTGTTTTTCTAAGTCGAGGTTGTTGTTGAATTTGTTGTTGTTTTTCAATGTTGAGGTTGTTGTTGAATTTGTTGGTGTTTCTCAATGTTGAGGTTGTTGTTGAATTTGTTGCTGGTTTTCAATGTTGAGGTTGTTGTTATTTATCAATGTTGAGGTTGTTGTTGAATTTTTTGTGTTTTTCATTGTTGAGGTTGCTGTTGTTTTTCAATGTTGAGGTTGTTGTTGAATTTGTTGGTGTTTTTCAATGTCGAGGTTGTTGTTGAATTTGTTGCTGTTTTTCCATGTTGAAGTTGTTGTTGAATTTGTTGGTGTTTTTCAATGTTGAGGTTGTTGTTGTTTTTCAATGTTGAGGTTGTTGTTGAATTTGTTGGTGTTTTTCAACGTTGAGGTTGTTGTTGTTTTTCAATGTTGAGGTTGCTGTTGAATTTGTTGGTGTTTTTCAGTGTTGAGGTTGTTGTTGAATTTGTTGGTGTTTTTCGATGCTGAGGTTGTTGTTGTTTTTCCATGTTGAGGTTGTTGTTGAATATGTCGGTGTTTTTCAATGTTGAGGTTGTTGTTGAATTTGTTGGTGTTTTTCAATGTTGAGGTTGTTGTTATTTTTCAATGTTGAGGTTGTTGTTGAATTTTTCGGTGTTTTTCAATGTTGAGGTTGTTGTTGTTTTTCAATGTTGAGGTTGTTGTTGAATTTGTTGGTGTTTTTAAATGCTGAGATTTTTGTTGAATTTGTTGGTGTTTTTCAATGTTGAGGTTGTTGTTATTTTTCAATGTTAAGGTTGTTGTTGAATTTTTTGGTGTTTTTCAATGTTGAGGTTGTTGTTGTTTTTCAATGTTGAGGTTGTTGTTGAATTTGTTGGTGTTTTTCAAAGTCGAGGTTGTTGTTGAATTTGTTGGTGTTTTTCACTGTTGAAGTTGTTGTTGAAATTGTTGGTGTTTTTCAATGTTGAGGTTGTTGTTGTTTTACAGTGTTGAGGTTGTTGTTGAATTTGTTGGTGTTTTTCAACTTTGAGGTTGTTTTTATTTTTCAATGTTGATGTTGTTGTTGAATTTGTTGTTGTTTTTCAATGTTGATGTTGGTGTTGAATTTGTTTGTGTTTTTCAATGTTGAGGTTGTTGTTGTTTTTCAATGTTGAGGTTGTTGTTGAATTTGTTGGTGTTTTTCAATGTTGAGGTTGTTGTTGTTTTTCAATGTTGAGGTTTTTGTTGAATTTGTTGGTGTTTTTCAATGTTGAGGTTGTTGTTGAATTTGTTGGTGTTTTTCAATGTTGAGGTTGTTGTTGTTTTTCAATGTTGAGGTTGTTGTTGAATTTGTTTGTGTTTTTCAATGTTGAGGTTGTTGTTGAATTTGTTGGCATTTTTCAATGTTGAGGTTGTTGTTGTTTTTCAATGTTGAAGTTGTTGTTGAATTTTTTGTTGTTTTTCAATGTTGAGGTTGTTGTTGAATTTGTTGGTGTTTCTCAATGTTGAGGTTGTTGTTGAATTTGTTGGTGGTTTTCAATGTTGAGGCTGTTGTTATTTATCAATGTTGAGGTTGTTGTTGAATTTTTTGTGTTTTTCATTGTTGAGGTTGCTGTTGTTTATCAATGTTGAGGTTGTTGTTGAATTTGTTGGTGTTTTTCAATGTCAAGGTTGTTGTTGAATTTGTTGCTGTTTTTCCATGTTGAAGTTGTTGTTGAATTTGTTGCTGTTTTTCAATGTTGAGGTTGTTGTTGTTTTTCAATGTTGAGGTTGTTGTTGAATTTGTTGGTGTTTTTCAATGTTGAGGTTGTTGTTGAATTTGTTGGTGTTTTTCAATGTTGAGGTTGTTGTTGTTTATCAATGTTGAGGTTGTTGTTCAATTTGCTGGTGTTTTTCGGTGTTGAGGTTGTTGCTGTTTTTCAATGTTGAGGTTGCTGTTGTTTTTCAATGTTGAGGTGTTTGTTGAATTTGTTGGTGTTTTTCAACGTTGAGGTTGTTCTTGAATTTGTTGGTGTTTTTCAATGTTGAGGTTGTTGATCTTTTTCAATGTTAAGGTTGTTGTTGAATTTGTTGGTGTTTTTCAATGTTGAGGTACTTGTTGTTTTTCAATGTTGAGGTTGTTGTTGAATTTGTTGGTGTTTTTCAATGTTGATGTTGTTGTTGAATTGTTGGTGTCTTTCAATGTTGAGGTTGTTGTTGAATTTGTTGTTGTTTTTCAATGTTGAGGTTGTTGTTGAATTTCTTGGTGTTTTTCAATGTTGAGGTTGTTGTTGTTTTTCATTGTTGAGGTTGTTGTTGAATTTGTTGGTGTTTTTCAATGTTGAGGTTGTTGTTGAATTTGTTGGTGTTTTTCAATGTTGAGGTTGTTGTTGTTTTTCTATGTTGAGGTTGTTGTTGAATTTGTTGGTGTTTTTCAATGTTGAGGTTGCAGTTGTTTTTCAATGTTGAGGTTGTTGTTGAATTTGTTGCTGATTTTCAATGCTGAGGTTGTTATTGAATTTGTTGTTGTTTTTCAATTTTGAGGTTGTTGTTGAATTTGTTGGTGTTTTTCAATGTTGAGGTTGCTGTAGTTTTTAAATGTTGAGGTTGTTGTCGAATTTGTTGGTGTTTTTCAATGTTGAGGTTGTTGTTGTTTTTCAATTCTGAGGTTGTTGTTGAATTTGTTGGTGTTTTTCTAAGTTGACGTTGTTGAATTTGTTGGTGTTTTTCAATGTTGAGGTTGTTATTGTTGTTCAATGTTGTGGTCGTTGTTGAATTTGTTGGTGTTTTTCAATGTTGAGGTTGTTATTGTTTTTCAATGTTGAGGTTGTTGTTGAATTTGTTGATGTTTTTCAATGTTGAGGTTGTTGTTGAATTTGTTGGTTTTATTCAATGTTGAGGTTGTTGTTGTTTTTAGATGTTGAGGTTGTTGTTGAATTTGTTGGTGTTTTTCAATGTTGAGGTTGTTGTTGAATTTGTTGGTGTTTTTCAATGTTGAGGTTGTTGTTGTTTATCAATGTTGAGGTTGTTGTTCAATTTGTTGGTGTTTTTCGGTGTTGAGGTTGTTGCTGTTTTTCAATGTTGAGGTTGCTGTTGTTTTTCAATGTTGAGGTGTTTGTTGAATTTGTCGTTGTTTTTCAATATTGAGGTTGTTGTTGAATTTGTTGGTGTTTTTCAATGTTGAGTTTGTTGATCTTTTTCAATGTTGAGGTTGTTGTTGAATTTGTTGCTGTTTTTCAATGTTGAGGTACTTGTTGTTTTTCAATGTTGAGGTTGTTGTTGAATTTGTTGGTGTTTTTCAATGTTGATGTTGTTGTTGAATTGTTGGTGTTTTTCAATTTTGAGGTTGTTGTTGAATTTGTTGTTGTTTTTCAATGTTGAGGTTGTTGTTGAATTTGTTGGTGATTTTCAATGATGAGGTTGTTGTTGTTTTTCATTGTTGAGGTTGTTGTTGAATTTGTTGGTGTTTTTCAATGTTGAGGTTGTTGTTGAATTTGTTGGTGTTTTTCAATGTTGAGGTTGTTGTTGTTTTTCTATGTTGAGGTTGTTGTTGAATTTGTTGTTGTTTTTCAATGTTGAGGTTGTTGTTGAATTTGTTGGTGATTTTCAATGTTGAGGTTGTTGTTGTTTTTCATTGTTGAGGTTGTTGTTGAATTTGTTGGTGTTTTTCAATGTTGAGGTTGTTGTTGAATTTGTTGGTGTTTTTCAATGTTGAGGTTGTTGTTGTTTTTCAATGTTGAGGTTGTTGTTGAATTTGTTGGTGTTTTTCAATGTTGAGGTTGCGGTTGTTTTTCAATGTTGAGGTTGTTGTTGAATTTGTTGGTGTTTTTCAATGCTGAGGTTGTTATTGAATTTGTTGTTGTTTTTCAATTTTGAGGTTGTTGTTGAATTTGTTGGTGTTTTTCAATGTTGAGGTTGCTGTAGTTTTTAAATGTTGAGGTTGTTGTCGAATTTGTTGGTGTTTTTCAATGTTGAGGTTGTTGTTGTTTTTCAATTTTGAGGTTGTTGTTGAATTTGTTGGTGTTTTTCTAAGTTGAGGTTGTTGAATTTGTTGGTGTTTTTCAATGTTGAGGTTGTTATTGTTGTTCAATGTTGAGGTTGTTGTTGAATTTGTTGATGTTTTTCAATGTTGAGGTTGTTGTTGAATTTGTTGGTTTTTTTCAATGTTGAGGTTGTTGTTGTTTTTAGATGTTGAGGTTGTTGTTGAATTTGTTGGTGTTTTTCAATGTTGAGGTTGTTGTCGTTTTTCAATGTTGAGGTTGTTGAATTTGTTGGTGTTTTTCAATGACGAGGTTGTATTTGAATCTGTTGGTGTATTTCAATGTTGAAGTTGTTGTTGAATTTGTTGGTGTTGTTCAATGTTGAGGTTGTTGTTGAATTTGTTGGTGTTTTTCAATGTTGAGGTTGTTGTTGTTTTTCAATGTTGAGGTTGTTGTTGAATTTGT
Source organism: Isurus oxyrinchus (assembly GCA_026770705.1). Classification (NCBI taxonomy): domain Eukaryota; kingdom Metazoa; phylum Chordata; class Chondrichthyes; order Lamniformes; family Lamnidae; genus Isurus; species Isurus oxyrinchus. The sequence continues at coordinate 62,546 of JANJGN010000518.1, read as the reverse complement.
TGGTGTTTTTCAATGTTGAGGTTGTTGTTGAATTTGTTGGTGTTTTTCAATGTTGAGGTTGTTGTTATTTTTCAATGTTAAGGTTGTTGTTGAATTTTTTGGTGTTTTTCAATGTTGAGGTTGTTGTTGTTTTTCAATGTTGAGGTTGTTGTTGAATTTGTTGGTGTTTTTCAATGCTGAGGTTGTTGTTGAATTTGTTGGTGTTTATCAATGTTGAGGTTGTTGCTGTTTTTCAACGTTGAGGTTGTTGTTGAATTTGTTGGTGTTTTTCAATGTTGAGGTTGTTGGTTCTTTTCAATGTTGAGGTTGTTGTTGAATTTGTTGGTGTTTTTCAAAGTTGAGGTTGTTGTTGTTTTTCAATTTTGAGGTTGTTGTTGAATTTGTTGGTGTTTTTCAATGTTGCGGTTCTTTTTGAATTTGTTGGTGTTTTTGAATGTTGAGGTTGTTGTTGTTTTTCAATGTTGAGGTTGTTGTTGAATTTGTTGGTGTTTTTCAATGTTGAGGTTGTTGTTGTTTTTCAATGTTGAGGTTGTTGTTTAATTTGTTGGTGTTTTTCAATGTTGAGGTTGTTGTTGAATTTGTTGGCATTTTTCAATGTTGAGGTTGTTGTTGTTTTTCAATGTTGAAGTTGTTGTTGAATTTGTTGGTGTTTTTCAATGTTGAGGTTGTTGTAGTTTTTCAATGTTGAGGTTGTTGTTGAATTTGTTGGTGTTTTTCTAAGTCGAGGTTGTTGTTGAATTTGTTGTTGTTTTTCAATGTTGAGGTTGTTGTTGAATTTATTGGTGTTTCTCAATGTTGAGGTTATTGTTCAATTTGTTGGTGGTTTTCAATGTTGAGGTTGTTGTTATTTATCAATGTTGAGGTTGTTGTTGAATTTTTTGTGTTTTTCATTGTTGAGGTTGCTGTTGTTTTTCAATGTTGAGGTTGTTGTTGAATTTGTTGGTGTTTTTCAATGTCGAGGTTGTTGTTGAATTTGTTGCTGTTTTTCCATGTTGAAGTTGTTGTTGAATTTGTTGCTGTTTTTCAATGTTGAGGTTGTTGTTGTTTTTCAATGTTGAGGTTGTTGTTGAATTTGTTGGTGTTTTTCAGTGTTGAGGTTGTTGTTGAATTTGTTGGTGTTTTTCGATGTTGAGGTTGTTGTTGTTTTTCCATGTTGAGGTTGTTGTTGAATATGTCGGTGTTTTTCAATGTTGAGGTTGTTGTTGAATTTGTTGGTGTTTTTCAATGTTGAGGTTGTTGTTATTTTTCAATGTTGAGGTTGTTGTTGAATTTTTCGGTGTTTTTCATTGTTGAGGTTGTTGTTGTTTTTCAATGTTGAGGTTGTTGTTGAATTTGTTGGTGTTTTTAAATGTTGAGGTTTTTGTTGAATTTGTTGGTGTTTTTCAATGTTGAGGTTGTTGTTATTTTTCAATGTTAAGGTTGTTGTTGAATTTTTGGTGTTTTTCAATGTTGAGGTTGTTGTTGTTTTTCAATGTTGAGGTTATTGTTGAATTTGTTGGTGTTTTTCAAATTCGAGGTTGTTGTTGAATTTGTTGGTGTTTTTCACTGTTGAAGTTGTTGTTGAAATTGTTGGTGTTTTTCAATGTTGATGTTGTTGTTGTGTTGCAATGTTGAGGTTGTTGTTGAATTTGTTGGTGTTTTTCAACGTTGAGGTTGTTTTTATTTTTCAATGTTGATGTTGTTGTTGAATTTGTTGTTGTTTTTCAATGTTGATGTTGGTGTTGAATTTGTTTGTGTTTTTCAATGTTGAGGTTGTTGTTGTTTTTCAATGTTGAGGTTGTTGTTGAATTTGTTGGTGTTTTTCAATGTTGAGGTTGTTGTTGAATTTGTTGGTGTTTTTCAATGTTGAGGTTGTTGTTGTTTATCAATGTTGAGGTTGTTGTTCAATTTGTTGGTGTTTTTCAGTGTTGAGGTTGTTGCTGTTTTTCAATGTTGAGGTTGTTGTTGTTTTTCAATGTTGAGGTGTTTGTTGAATTTGTTGGTGTTTATAAATGTTGAGGTTGTTGTTGAATTTGTTGGTGTTTTTCGATGTTGAGGTTGTTGTTGTTTTTCAATGTTGAGGTTGTTGTTGAATTTGTTGGTGTTTTTCAATGTTGATGTTGTTGTTGAATTGTTGGTGTTTTTCAATTTTGAGGTTGTTGTTGAATTTGTTGTTTTTCAATGTGGAGGTTGTTGTTGAATTTGTTGGTGTTTTTCAATGTTGAGGTTGTTGTTGTTTTTCAATGTTGAGGTTGTTGTTGAATTTGGTGTTTTTCAATGTTGAGGTTGTTGTTGTTTTTCTATGTTGAGGTTGTTGTTGAATTTGTTGGTGTTTTTTAATGTTGAGGTTGTGGTTGTTTTTCAATGTTGAGGTTGTTCTTGAATTTGTTGGTGTTTTTCAATGTTGAGGTTGTTGTTTAATTTTTTGGTGTTTTTCAATTTTGAGGTTATTGTTGTTTTTCAATTTTGAGGTTGTTGTTGAATTTGTTGGTGTTTTTCAATGTTGAGGTTGTTGTAGTTTTTAAATGTTGAGGTTGTTGTTGAATTTGTTGGTGTTTTTCAATGTTGAGGTTGTTGTTGTTTTTCAATTTTGAGGTTGTTGTTGAATTTGTTGGTGTTTTTCTAAGTTGAGGTTGTTGTTGAATTTGTTGGTGTTTTTCAATGTTGAGGTTGTTGTTGTTTTTCAATGTTGTGGTCGTTGTTGAATTTGTTGGTGTTTTTCAATGTTGAGGTTGTTGTTGTTTTTCAATGTTGAGGTTGTTGTTGAATTTGTTGGTGTTTTTCAATGTTGAGGTTGTTGTTGAATTTGTTGGTGTTTTTCGATGTTGAGGTTGTTGTTGTTTTTCCATGTTGAGGTTGTTGTTGAATATGTCGGTGTTTTTCAATGTTGAGGTTGTTGTTGAATTTGTTGGTGTTTTTCAATGTTGAGGTTGTTGTTATTTTTCAATGTTGAGGTTGTTGTTGAATTTTTCGGTGTTTTTCAATGTTGAGGTTGTTGTTGTTTTTCAATGTTGAGGTTGTTGTTGAATTTGTTGGTGTTTTTAAATGCTGAGGTTTTTGTTGAATTTGTTGGTGTTTTTCAATGTTGAGGTTGTTGTTATTTTTCAATGTTAAGGTTGTTGTTGAATTTTTTGGTGTTTTTCAATGTTGAGGTTGTTGTTGTTTTTCAATGTTGAGGTTGTTGTTGAATTTGTTGGTGTTTTTCAAAGTCGAGGTTGTTGTTGAATTTGTTGGTGTTTTTCACTGTTGAAGTTGTTGTTGAAATTGTTGGTGTTTTTCAATGTTGAGGTTGTTGTTGTTTTGCAGTGTTGAGGTTGTTGTTGAATTTGTTGGTGTTTTTCAACTTTGAGGTTGTTTTTATTTTTCAATGTTGATGTTGTTGTTGAATTTGTTGTTGTTTTTCAATGTTGATGTTGGTGTTGAATTTGTTTGTGTTTTTCAATGTTGAGGTTGTTGTTGTTTTTCAATGTTGAGGTTGTTGTTGAATTTGTTGGTGTTTTTCAATGTTGAGGTTGTTGTTGTTTTTCAATGTTGAGGTTTTTGTTGAATTTGTTGGTGTTTTTCAATGTTGAGGTTGTTGTTGAATTTGTTGGTGTTTTTCAATGTTGAGGTTGTTGTTGTTTTTCAATGTTGAGGTTGTTGTTGAATTTGTTTGTGTTTTTCAATGTTGAGGTTGTTGTTGAATTTGTTGGCATTTTTCAATGTTGAGGTTGTTGTTGTTTTTCAATGTTGAAGTTGTTGTTGAATTTGTTGTTGTTTTTCAATGTTGAGGTTGTTGTTGAATTTGTTGGTGTTTCTCAATGTTGAGGTTGTTGTTGAATTTGTTGGTGGTTTTCAATGTTGAGGCTGTTGTTATTTATCAATGTTGAGGTTGTTGTTGAATTTTTTGTGTTTTTCATTGTTGAGGTTGCTGTTGTTTATCAATGTTGAGGTTGTTGTTGAATTTGTTGGTGTTTTTCAATGTCAAGGTTGTTGTTGAATTTGTTGCTGTTTTTCCATGTTGAAGTTGTTGTTGAATTTGTTGCTGTTTTTCAATGTTGAGGTTGTTGTTGTTTTTCAATGTTGAGGTTGTTGTTGAATTTGTTGGTGTTTTTCAATGTTGAGGTTGTTGTTGAATTTGTTGGTGTTTTTCAATGTTGAGGTTGTTGTTGTTTATCAATGTTGAGGTTGTTGTTCAATTTGCTGGTGTTTTTCGGTGTTGAGGTTGTTGCTGTTTTTCAATGTTGAGGTTGCTGTTGTTTTTCAATGTTGAGGTGTTTGTTGAATTTGTTGGTGTTTTTCAACGTTGAGGTTGTTCTTGAATTTGTTGGTGTTTTTCAATGTTGAGGTTGTTGATCTTTTTCAATGTTAAGGTTGTTGTTGAATTTGTTGGTGTTTTTCAATGTTGAGGTACTTGTTGTTTTTCAATGTTGAGGTTGTTGTTGAATTTGTTGGTGTTTTTCAATGTTGATGTTGTTGTTGAATTGTTGGTGTCTTTCAATGTTGAGGTTGTTGTTGAATTTGTTGTTGTTTTTCAATGTTGAGGTTGTTGTTGAATTTCTTGGTGTTTTTCAATGTTGAGGTTGTTGTTGTTTTTCATTGTTGAGGTTGTTGTTGAATTTGTTGGTGTTTTTCAATGTTGAGGTTGTTGTTGAATTTGTTGGTGTTTTTCAATGTTGAGGTTGTTGTTGTTTTTCTATGTTGAGGTTGTTGTTGAATTTGTTGGTGTTTTTCAATGTTGAGGTTGCAGTTGTTTTTCAATGTTGAGGTTGTTGTTGAATTTGTTGGTGATTTTCAATGCTGAGGTTGTTATTGAATTTGTTGTTGTTTTTCAATTTTGAGGTTGTTGTTGAATTTGTTGGTGTTTTTCAATGTTGAGGTTGCTGTAGTTTTTAAATGTTGAGGTTGTTGTCGAATTTGTTGGTGTTTTTCAATGTTGAGGTTGTTGTTGTTTTTCAATTCTGAGGTTGTTGTTGAATTTGTTGGTGTTTTTCTAAGTTGACGTTGTTGAATTTGTTGGTGTTTTTCAATGTTGAGGTTGTTATTGTTGTTCAATGTTGTGGTCGTTGTTGAATTTGTTGGTGTTTTTCAATGCTGAGGTTGTTATTGTTTTTCAATGTAGAGGTTGTTGTTGAATTTGTTGATGTTTTTCAATGTTGAGGTTGTTGTTGAATTTGTTGGTTTTATTCAATGTTGAGGTTGTTGTTGTTTTTAGCTGTTGAGGTTGTTGTTGAATTTGTTGGTGTTTTTCAATGTTGAGGTTGTTGTTGAATTTGTTGGTGTTTTTCAATGTTGAGGTTGTTGTTGTTTATCAATGTTGAGGTTGTTGTTCAATTTGTTGGTGTTTTTCGGTGTTGAGGTTGTTGCTGTTTTTCAATGTTGAGGTTGCTGTTGTTTTTCAATGTTGAGGTGTTTGTTGAATTTGTTGGTGTTTTTCAATGTTGAGGTTGTTGTTGAATTTGTTGGTGTTTTTCAATGTTGAGTTTGTTGATCTTTTTCAATGTTGAGGTTGTTGTTGAATTTGTTGCTGTTTTTCAATGTTGAGGTACTTGTTGTTTTTCAATGTTGAGGTTGTTGTTGAATTTGTTGGTGTTTTTCAATGTTGATGTTGTTGTTGAATTGTTGGTGTTTTTCAATTTTGAGGTTGTTGTTGAATTTGTTGTTGTTTTTCAATGTTGAGGTTGTTGTTGAATTTGTTGGTGATTTTCAATGATGAGGTTGTTGTTGTTTTTCATTGTTGAGGTTGTTGTTGAATTTGTTGGTGTTTTTCAATGTTGAGGTTGTTGTTGAATTTGTTGGTGTTTTTCAATGTTCAGGTTGTTGTTGTTTTTCTATGTTGAGGTTGTTGTTGAATTTGTTGTTGTTTTTCAATGTTGAGGTTGTTGTTGAATTTGTTGGTGATTTTCAATGTTGAGGTTGTTGTTGTTTTTCATTGTTGAGGTTGTTGTTGAATTTGTTGGTGTTTTTCAATGTTGAGGTTGTTGTTGAATTTGTTGGTGTTTTTCAATGTTGAGGTTGTTGTTGTTTTTCTATGTTGAGGTTGTTGTTGAATTTGTTGGTGTTTTTCAATGTGGAGGTTGCGGTTGTTTTTCAATGTTGAGGTTGTTGTTGAATTTGTTGGTGTTTTTCAATGCTGAGGTTGTTATTGAATTTGTTGTTGTTTTTCAATTTTGAGGTTGTTGTTGAATTTGTTGGTGTTTTTCAATGTTGAGGTTGCTGTAGTTTTTAAATGTTGAGGTTGTTGTCGAATTTGTTGGTGTTTTTCAATGTTGAGGTTGTTGTTGTTTTTCAATTTTGAGGTTGTTGTTGAATTTGTTGGTGTTTTTCAATGTTGAGGTTGTTATTGTTGTTCAATGTTGAGGTTGTTGTTGAATTTGTTGATGTTTTTCAATGTTGAGGTTGTTGTTGAATTTGTTGGTTTTTTTCAATGTTGAGGTTGTTGTTGTTTTTAGATGTTGAGGTTGTTGTTGAATTTGTTGGTGTTTTTCAATGTTGAGGTTGTTGTCGTTTTTCAATGTTGAGGTTGTTGAATTTGTTGGTGTTTTTCAATGACGAGGTTGTATTTGAATCTGTTGGTGTATTTCAATGTTGAAGTTGTTGTTGAATTTGTTGGTGTTGTTCAATGTTGAGGTTGTTGTTGAATTTGTTGGTGTTTTTCAATGTTGAGGTTGTTGTTGTTTTTCAATGTTGCGGCTGTTGTTGAATTTGTTGGTGTTTTTAAATGTTGAGGTTGTTGTTGAATTTGTTGGTGTTTTTCAATGTTGAGGTTGTTGTTGTTTTTCAATGTTGAGGTTGTTGTTGAATTTGTTGGTGTTTTTCAATGTTGAGGTTGTTGTTGAATTTGTTGGTGTTTTTCAATGTTGAGGTTGTTGTTATTTTTCAATGTTAAGGTTGTTGTTGAATTTTTTGGTGTTTTTCAATGTTGAGGTTGTTGTTGTTTTTCAATGTTGAGGTTGTTGTTGAATTTGTTGGTGTTTTTCAATGCTGAGGTTGTTGTTGAATTTGTTGGTGTTTATCAATGTTGAGGTTGTTGCTGTTTTTCAATGTTGAGGTTGTTGTTGAATTTGTTGGTGTTTTTCAATGTTGAGGTTGTTGGTTCTTTTCAATGTTGAGGTTGTTGTTGAATTTGTTGGTGTTTTTCAAAGTTGAGGTTGTTGTTGTTTTTCAATTTTGAGGTTGTTGTTGAATTTGTTGGTGTTTTTCAATGTTGCGGTTCTTTTTGAATTTGTTGGTGTTTTTGAATGTTGAGGTTGTTGTTGTTTTTCAATGTTGAGGTTGTTGTTTAATTTGTTGGTGTTTTTCAATGTTGAGGTTGTTGTTGAATTTGTTGGCATTTTTCAATGTTGAGGTTGTTGTTGTTTTTCAATGTTGAAGTTGTTGTTGAATTTGTTGGTGTTTTTCAATGTTGAGGTTGTTGTAGTTTTTCAATGTTGAGGTTGTTGTTGAATTTGTTGGTGTTTTTCTAAGTCGAGGTTCTTGTTGAATTTGTTGTTGTTTTTCAATGTTGAGGTTGTTGTTGAATTTATTGGTGTTTCTCAATGTTGAGGTTATTGTTCAATTTGTTGGTGGTTTTCAATGTTGAGGTTGTTGTTATTTATCAATGTTAAGGTTGTTGTTGAATTTTTTGTGTTTTTCATTGTTGAGGTTGCTGTTGTTTTTCAATGTTGAGGTTGTTGTTGAATTTGTTGGTGTTTTTCAATGTCGAGGTTGTTGTTGAATTTGTTGCTGTTTTTCCATGTTGAAGTTGTTGTTGAATTTGTTGCTGTTTTTCAATGTTGAGGTTGTTGTTGTTTTTCAATGTTGAGGTTGTTGTTGAATTTGTTGGTGTTTTTCAGTGTTGAGGTTGTTGTTGAATTTGTTGGTGTTTTTCGATGTTGAGGTTGTTGTTGTTTTTCCATGTTGAGGTTGTTGTTGAATATGTCGGTGTTTTTCAATGTTGAGGTTGTTGTTGAATTTGTTGGTGTTTTTCAATGTTGAGGTTGTTGTTATTTTTCAATGTTGAGGTTGTTGTTGAATTTTTCGGTGTTTTTCATTGTTGAGGTTGTTGTTGTTTTTCAATGTTGAGGTTGTTGTTGAATTTGTTGGTGTTTTTAAATGTTGAGGTTTTTGTTGAATTTGTTGGTGTTTTTCAATGTTGAGGTTGTTGTTTTTTTTCAATGTTAAGGTTGTTGTTGAATTTTTGGTGTTTTTCAATGTTGAGGTTGTTGTTGTTTTTCAATGTTGAGGTTATTGTTGAATTTGTTGGTGTTTTTCAAATTCGAGGTTGTTGTTGAATTTGTTGGTGTTTTTCACTGTTGAAGTTGTTGTTGAAATTGTTGGTGTTTTTCAATGTTGAGGTTGTTGTTGTGTTGCAATGTTGAGGTTGTTGTTGAATTTGTTGGTGTTTCTCAACGTTGAGGTTGTTTTTATTTTTCAATGTTGATGTTGTTGTTGAATTTGTTGTTGTTTTTCAATGTTGATGTTGGTGTTGAATTTGTTTGTGTTTTTCAATGTTGAGGTTGTTGTTGTTTTTCAATGTTGAGGTTGTTGTTGAATTTGTTGGTGTTTTTCAATGTTGAGGTTGTTGTTGAATTTGTTGGTGTTTTTCAATGTTGAGGTTGTTGTCGTTTTTCAATGTTGAGGTTGTTGAATTTGTTGGTGTTTTTCAATGACGAGGTTGTATTTGAATCTGTTGGTGTATTTCAATGTTGAAGTTGTTGTTGAATTTGTTGGTGTTGTTCAATGTTGAGGTTGTTGTTGAATTTGTTGGTGTTTTTCAATGTTGAGGTTGTTGTTGTTTTTCAATGTTGAGGTTGTTGTTGAATTTGTTGGTGTTTTTCAATGTTGAGGTTGTTGTTGAATTTGTTGGTGTTTTTCAATGTTGAGGTTGTTGTTATTTTTCAATGTTAAGGTTGTTGTTGAATTTTTTGGTGTTTTTCAATGTTGAGGTTGTTGTTGTTTTTCAATGTTGAGGTTGTTGTTGAATTTGTTGGTGTTTTTCAATGCTGAGGTTGTTGTTGAATTTGTTGGTGTTTATCAATGTTGAGGTTGTTGCTGTTTTTCAACGTTGAGGTTGTTGTTGAATTTGTTGGTGTTTTTCAATGTTGAGGTTGTTGGTTCTTTTCAATGTTGAGGTTGTTGTTGAATTTGTTGGTGTTTTTCAAAGTTGAGGTTGTTGTTGTTTTTCAATTTTGAGGTTGTTGTTGAATTTGTTGGTGTTTTTCAATGTTGCGGTTTCTTTTTGAATTTGTTGGTGTTTTGAATGTTGAGGTTGTTGTTGTTTTTCAATGTTGAGGTTGTTGTTGAATTTGTTGGTGTTTTTCAATGTTGAGGTTGTTGTTGTTTTTCAATGTTGAGGTTGTTGTTTAATTTGTTGGTGTTTTTCAATGTTGAGGTTGTTGTTGAATTTGTTGGCATTTTTCAATGTTGAGGTTGTTGTTGTTTTTCAATGTTGAAGTTGTTGTTGAATTTGTTGGTGTTTTTCAATGTTGAGGTTGTTGTAGTTTTTCAATGTTGAGGTTGTTGTTGAATTTGTTGGTGTTTTTCTAAGTCGAGGTTGTTGTTGAATTTGTTGTTGTTTTTCAATGTTGAGGTTGTTGTTGAATTTATTGGTGTTTCTCAATGTTGAGGTTATTGTTCAATTTGTTGGTGGTTTTCAATGTTGAGGTTGTTGTTATTTATCAATGTTGAGGTTGTTGTTGAATTTTTTGTGTTTTTCATTGTTGAGGTTGCTGTTGTTTTTCAATGTTGAGGTTGTTGTTGAATTTGTTGGTGTTTTTCAATGTCGAGGTTGTTGTTGAATTTGTTGCTGTTTTTCCATGTTGAAGTTGTTGTTGAATTTGTTGCTGTTTTTCAATGTTGAGGTTGTTGTTGTTTTTCAATGTTGAGGTTGTTGTTGAATTTGTTGGTGTTTTTCAGTGTTGAGGTTGTTGTTGAATTTGTTGGTGTTTTTCGATGTTGAGGTTGTTGTTGTTTTTCCATGTTGAGGTTGTTGTTGAATATGTCGGTGTTTTTCAATGTTGAGGTTGTTGTTGAATTTGTTGGTGTTTTTCAATGTTGAGGTTGTTGTTATTTTTCAATGTTGAGGTTGTTGTTGAATTTTTCGGTGTTTTTCATTGTTGAGGTTGTTGTTGTTTTTCAATGTTGAGGTTGTTGTTGAATTTGTTGGTGTTTTTTAAATGTTGAGGTTTTTGTTGAATTTGTTGGTGTTTTTCAATGTTGAGGTTGTTGTTATTTTTCAATGTTAAGGTTGTTGTTGAATTTTTGGTGTTTTTCAATGTTGAGGTTGTTGTTGTTTTTCAATGTTGAGGTTATTGTTGAATTTGTTGGTGTTTTTCAAATTCGAGGTTGTTGTTGAATTTGTTGGTGTTTTTCACTGTTGAAGTTGTTGTTGAAATTGTTGGTGTTTTTCAATGTTGATGTTGTTGTTGTGTTGCAATGTTGAGGTTGTTGTTGAATTTGTTGGTGTTTTTCAACGTTGAGGTTGTTTTTATTTTTCAATGTTGATGTTGTTGTTGAATTTGTTGTTGTTTTTCAATGTTGATGTTGGTGTTGAATTTGTTTGTGTTTTTCAATGTTGAGGTTGTTGTTGTTTTTCAATGTTGAGGTTGTTGTTGAATTTGTTGGTGTTTTTCAATGTTGAGGTTGTTGTTGAATTTGTTGGTGTTTTTCAATGTTGAGGTTGTTGTTGTTTATCAATGTTGAGGTTGTTGTTCAATTTGTTGGTGTCTTTCAGTGTTGAGGTTGTTGCTGTTTTTCAATGTTGAGGTTGTTGTTGTTTTTCAATGTTGAGGTGTTTGTTGAATTTGTTGGTGTTTTTAAATGTTGAGGTTGTTGTTGAATTTGTTGGTGTTTTTCGATGTTGAGGTACTTGTTGTTTTTCAATGTTGAGGTTGTTGTTGAATTTGTTGGTGTTTTTCAATGTTGATGTTGTTGTTGAATTGTTGGTGTTTTTCAATTTTGAGGTTGTTGTTGAATTTGTTGTTTTTCAATGTTGAGGTTGTTGTTGAATTTGTTGGTGTTTTTCAATGTTGAGGTTGTTGTTGTTTTTCAATGTTGAGGTTGTTGTTGAATTTGGTGTTTTTCAATGTTGAGGTTGTTGTTGTTTTTCTATGTTGAGGTTGTTGTTGAATTTGTTGGTGTTTTTTAATGTTGAGGTTGTGGTTGTTTTTCAATGTTGAGGTTGTTCTTGAATTTGTTGGTGTTTTTCAATGTTGAGGTTGTTGTTTAATTTTTTGGTGTTTTTCAATTTTGAGGTTATTGTTGTTTTTCAATTTTGAGGTTGTTGTTGAATTTGTTGGTGTTTTTCAATGTTGAGGTTGTTGTAGTTTTTAAATGTTGAGGTTGTTGTTGAATTTGTTGGTGTTTTTCAATGTTGAGGTTGTTGTTGTTTTTCAATTTTGAGGTTGTTGTTGAATTTGTTGGTGTTTTTCTAAGTTGAGGTTGTTGTTGAATTTGTTGGTGTTTTTCAATGTTGAGGTTGTTGTTGTTTTTCAATGTTGTGGTCGTTGTTGAATTTGTTGGTGTTTTTCAATGTTGAGGTTGTTGTTGTTTTTCAATGTTGAGGTTGTTGTTGAATTTGTTGGTGTTTTTCAATGTTGAGGTTGTTGTTGAATTTGTTGGTGTTTTTCAATGTTGAGGTTGTTGTTGTTTTTCAATGTTGAGGTTGTTGTTGAATTTGTTGGTGTTTTTCAATGTTGAGGTTGTTGTTGTTTTTCAATTTTGAGGTTGTTGTTGAATTTGTTGGTGTTTTTCAATGCTGAGGTTGTTGTTGAATTTGTTGGTGTTTTTCAATGTTGAGGTTGTTGTTGTTTTTCTATGTTGAGGTTGTTGTTGAATTTGTTGGTGTTTTTCAATGTTGAGGTTGCGGTTGTTTTTCAATGTTGAGGTTGTTGTTGAATTTGTTGGTGTTTTCAATGCTGAGGTTGTTATTGAATTTGTTGTTGTTTTTCAATTTTGAGGTTGTTGTTGAATTTGTTGGTGTTTTTCAATGTTGAGGTTGCTGTAGTTTTTAAATGTTGAGGTTGTTGTCGAATTTGTTGGTGTTTTTCAATGTTGAGGTTGTTGTTGTTTTTCAATTTTGAGGTTGTTGTTGAATTTGTTGGTGTTTTTCAATGTTGAGGTTGTTATTGTTGTTCAATGTTGAGGTTGTTGTTGAATTTGTTGATGTTTTTCAATGTTGAGGTTGTTGTTGAATTTGTTGGTTTTTTTCAATGTTGAGGTTGTTGTTGTTTTTAGATGTTGAGGTTGTTGTTGAATTTGTTGGTGTTTTTCAATGTTGAGGTTGTTGTCGTTTTTCAATGTTGAGGTTGTTGAATTTGTTGGTGTTTTTCAATGACGAGGTTGTATTTGAATCTGTTGGTGTATTTCAATGTTGAAGTTGTTGTTGAATTTGTTGGTGTTGTTCAATGTTGAGGTTGTTGTTGAATTTGTTGGTGTTTTTCAATGTTGAGGTTGTTGTTGTTTTTCAATGTTGCGGCTGTTGTTGAATTTGTTGGTGTTTTTAAATGTTGAGGTTGTTGTTGAATTTGTTGGTGTTTTTCAATGTTGAGGTTGTTGTTGTTTTTCAATGTTGAGGTTGTTGTTGAATTTGTTGGTGTTTTTCAATGTTGAGGTTGTTGTTGAATTTGTTGGTGTTTTTCAATGTTGAGGTTGTTGTTATTTTTCAATGTTAAGGTTGTTGTTGAATTTTTTGGTGTTTTTCAATGTTGAGGTTGTTGTTGTTTTTCAATGTTGAGGTTGTTGTTGAATTTGTTGGTGTTTTTCAATGCTGAGGTTGTTGTTGAATTTGTTGGTGTTTATCAATGTTGAGGTTGTTGCTGTTTTTCAATGTTGAGGTTGTTGTTGAATTTGTTGGTGTTTTTCAATGTTGAGGTTGTTGGTTCTTTTCAATGTTGAGGTTGTTGTTGAATTTGTTGGTGTTTTTCAAAGTTGAGGTTGTTGTTGTTTTTCAATTTTGAGGTTGTTGTTGAATTTGTTGGTGTTTTTCAATGTTGCGGTTCTTTTTGAATTTGTTGGTGTTTTTGAATGTTGAGGTTGTTGTTGTTTTTCAATGTTGAGGTTGTTGTTTAATTTGTTGGTGTTTTTCAATGTTGAGGTTGTTGTTGAATTTGTTGGCATTTTTCAATGTTGAGGTTGTTGTTGTTTTTCAATGTTGAAGTTGTTGTTGAATTTGTTGGTGTTTTTCAATGTTGAGGTTGTTGTAGTTTTTCAATGTTGAGGTTGTTGTTGAATTTGTTGGTGTTTTTCTAAGTCGAGGTTGTTGTTGAATTTGTTGTTGTTTTTCAATGTTGAGGTTGTTGTTGAATTTATTGGTGTTTCTCAATGTTGAGGTTATTGTTCAATTTGTTGGTGGTTTTCAATGTTGAGGTTGTTGTTATTTATCAATGTTGAGGTTGTTGTTGAATTTTTTGTGTTTTTCATTGTTGAGGTTGCTGTTGTTTTTCAATGTTGAGGTTGTTGTTGAATTTGTTGGTGTTTTTCAATGTCGAGGTTGTTGTTGAATTTGTTGCTGTTTTTCCATGTTGAAGTTGTTGTTGAATTTGTTGCTGTTTTTCAATGTTGAGGTTGTTGTTGTTTTTCAATGTTGAGGTTGTTGTTGAATTTGTTGGTGTTTTTCAGTGTTGAGGTTGTTGTTGAATTTGTTGGTGTTTTTCGATGTTGAGGTTGTTGTTGTTTTTCCATGTTGAGGTTGTTGTTGAATATGTCGGTGTTTTTCAATGTTGAGGTTGTTGTTGAATTTGTTGGTGTTTTTCAATGTTGAGGTTGTTGTTATTTTTCAATGTTGAGGTTGTTGTTGAATTTTTCGGTGTTTTTCATTGTTGAGGTTGTTGTTGTTTTTCAATGTTGAGGTTGTTGTTGAATTTGTTGGTGTTTTTAAATGTTGAGGTTTTTGTTGAATTTGTTGGTGTTTTTCAATGTTGAGGTTGTTGTTATTTTTCAATGTTAAGGTTGTTGTTGAATTTTTGGTGTTTTTCAATGTTGAGGTTGTTGTTGTTTTTCAATGTTGAGGTTATTGTTGAATTTGTTGGTGTTTTTCAAATTCGAGGTTGTTGTTGAATTTGTTGGTGTTTTTCACTGTTGAAGTTGTTGTTGAAATTGTTGGTGTTTTTCAATGTTGAGGTTGTTGTTGTGTTGCAATGTTGAGGTTGTTGTTGAATTTGTTGGTGTTTCTCAACGTTGAGGTTGTTTTTATTTTTCAATGTTGATGTTGTTGTTGAATTTGTTGTTGTTTTTCAATGTTGATGTTGGTGTTGAATTTGTTTGTGTTTTTCAATGTTGAGGTTGTTGTTGTTTTTCAATGTTGAGGTTGTTGTTGAATTTGTTGGTGTTTTTCAATGTTGAGGTTGTTGTTGAATTTGTTGGTGTTTTTCAATGTTGAAGTTGTTGTTGAATTTGTTGGTGTTGTTCAATGTTGAGGTTGTTGTTGAATTTGTTGGTGTTTTTCAATGTTGAGGTTGTTGTTGTTTTTCAATGTTGAGGTTGTTGTTGAATTTGTTGGTGTTTTTCAATGTTGAGGTTGTTGTTGAATTTGTTGGTGTTTTTCAATGTTGAGGTTGTTGTTATTTTTCAATGTTAAGGTTGTTGTTGAATTTTTTGGTGTTTTTCAATGTTGAGGTTGTTGTTGTTTTTCAATGTTGAGGTTGTTGTTGAATTTGTTGGTGTTTTTCAATGCTGAGGTTGTTGTTGAATTTGTTGGTGTTTATCAATGTTGAGGTTGTTGCTGTTTTTCAACGTTGAGGTTGTTGTTGAATTTGTTGGTGTTTTTCAATGTTGAGGTTGTTGGTTCTTTTCAATGTTGAGGTTGTTGTTGAATTTGTTGGTGTTTTTCAAAGTTGAGGTTGTTGTTGTTTTTCAATTTTGAGGTTGTTGTTGAATTTGTTGGTGTTTTTCAATGTTGCGGTTCTTTTTGAATTTGTTGGTGTTTTTGAATGTTGAGGTTGTTGTTGTTTTTCAATGTTGAGGTTGTTGTTGAATTTGTTGGTGTTTTTCAATGTTGAGGTTGTTGTTGTTTTTCAATGTTGAGGTTGTTGTTTAATTTGTTGGTGTTTTTCAATGTTGAGGTTGTTGTTGAATTTGTTGGCATTTTTCAATGTTGAGGTTGTTGTTATTTTTCAATGTTGAAGTTGTTGTTGAATTTGTTGGTGTTTTTCAATGTTGAGGTTGTTGTAGTTTTTCAATGTTGAGGTTGTTGTTGAATTTGTTGGTGTTTTTCTAAGTCGAGGTTGTTGTTGAATTTGTTGTTGTTTTTCAATGTTGAGGTTGTTGTTGAATTTATTGGTGTTTCTCAATGTTGAGGTTATTGTTCAATTTGTTGGTGGTTTTCAATGTTGAGGTTGTTGTTATTTATCAATGTTGAGGTTGTTGTTGAATTTTTTGTGTTTTTCATTGTTGAGGTTGCTGTTGTTTTTCAATGTTGAGGTTGTTGTTGAATTTGTTGGTGTTTTTCAATGTCGAGGTTGTTGTTGAATTTGTTGCTGTTTTTCCATGTTGAAGTTGTTGTTGAATTTGTTGCTGTTTTTCAATGTTGAGGTTGTTGTTGTTTTTCAATGTTGAGGTTGTTGTTGAATTTGTTGGTGTTTTTCAGTGTTGAGGTTGTTGTTGAATTTGTTGGTGTTTTTCGATGTTGAGGTTGTTGTTGTTTTTCCATGTTGAGGTTGTTGTTGAATATGTCGGTGTTTTTCAATGTTGAGGTTGTTGTTGAATTTGTTGGTGTTTTTCAATGTTGAGGTTGTTGTTATTTTTCAATGTTGAGGTTGTTGTTGAATTTTTCGGTGTTTTTCATTGTTGAGGTTGTTGTTGTTTTTCAATGTTGAGGTTGTTGTTGAATTTGTTGGTGTTTTTAAATGTTGAGGTTTTTGTTGAATTTGTTGGTGTTTTTCAATGTTGAGGTTGTTGTTATTTTTCAATGTTAAGGTTGTTGTTGAATTTTTGGTGTTTTTCAATGTTGAGGTTGTTGTTGTTTTTCAATGTTGAGGTTATTGTTGAATTTGTTGGTTTTTTTCAAATTCGAGGTTGTTGTTGAATTTGTTGGTGTTTTTCACTGTTGAAGTTGTTGTTGAAATTGTTGGTGTTTTTCAATGTTGATGTTGTTGTTGTGTTGCAATGTTGAGGTTGTTGTTGAATTTGTTGGTGTTTTTCAACGTTGAGGTTGTTTTTATTTTTCAATGTTGATGTTGTTGTTGAATTTGTTGTTGTTTTTCAATGTTGATGTTGGTGTTGAATTTGTTTGTGTTTTTCAATGTTGAGGTTGTTGTTGTTTTTCAATGTTGAGGTTGTTGTTGAATTTGTTGGTGTTTTTCAATGTTGAGGTTGTTGTTGAATTTGTTGGTGTTTTTCAATGTTGAGGTTGTTGTTGTTTATCAATGTTGAGGTTGTTGTTCAATTTGTTGGTGTCTTTCAGTGTTGAGGTTGTTGCTGTTTTTCAATGTTGAGGTTGTTGTTGTTTTTCAATGTTGAGGTGTTTGTTGAATTTGTTGGTGTTTTTAAATGTTGAGGTTGTTGTTGAATTTGTTGGTGTTTTTCGATGTTGAGGTACTTGTTGTTTTTCAATGTTGAGGTTGTTGTTGAATTTGTTGGTGTTTTTCAATGTTGATGTTGTTGTTGAATTGTTGGTGTTTTTCAATTTTGAGGTTGTTGTTGAATTTGTTGTTTTTCAATGTTGAGGTTGTTGTTGAATTTGTTGGTGTTTTTCAATGTTGAGGTTGTTGTTGTTTTTCAATGTTGAGGTTGTTGTTGAATTTGGTGTTTTTCAATGTTGAGGTTGTTGTTGTTTTTCTATGTTGAGGTTGTTGTTGAATTTGTTGGTGTTTTTTAATGTTGAGGTTGTGGTTGTTTTTCAATGTTGAGGTTGTTCTTGAATTTGTTGGTGTTTTTCAATGTTGAGGTTGTTGTTTAATTTTTTGGTGTTTTTCAATTTTGAGGTTATTGTTGTTTTTCAATTTTGAGGTTGTTGTTGAATTTGTTGGTGTTTTTCAATGTTGAGGTTGTTGTAGTTTTTAAATGTTGAGGTTGTTGTTGAATTTGTTGGTGTTTTTCAATGTTGAGGTTGTTGTTGTTTTTCAATTTTGAGGTTGTTGTTGAATTTGTTGGTGTTTTTCTAAGTTGAGGTTGTTGTTGAATTTGTTGGTGTTTTTCAATGTTGAGGTTGTTGTTGTTTTTCAATGTTGTGGTCGTTGTTGAATTTGTTGGTGTTTTTCAATGTTGAGGTTGTTGTTGTTTTTCAATGTTGAGGTTGTTGTTGAATTTGTTGGTGTTTTTCAATGTTGAGGTTGTTGTTGAATTTGTTGGTGTTTTTCAATGTTGAGGTTGTTGTTGTTTTTCAATGTTGAGGTTGTTGTTGAATTTGTTGGTGTTTTTCAATGTTGAGGTTGTTGTTGTTTTTCAATTTTGAGGTTGTTGTTGAATTTGTTGGTGTTTTTCAATGCTGAGGTTGTTGTTGAATTTGTTGGTGTTTTTCAATGTTGAGGTTGTTGCTGTTTTTCAATGTTGAGGTTGTTGTTGAATTTGTTGGTGTTTTTCAATGTTGAGGTTGTTGGTGCTTTTCAATGTTGAGGTTGTTGTTGAATTTGTTGGTGTTTTTCAAAGTTGAGGTTGTTGTTGTTTTTCAATTTTGAGGTTGTTGTTGAATTTGTTGGTGTTTTTCAATTTTGCAGTTCTTGTTGAATTTGTTGGTGTTTTTGAATGTTGAGGTTGTTGCTGTTTTTCAATGTTGAGGTTGCTGTTGAATTTGTTGGTGTTTTTCACTGTTGAGGTTGTTGTTGAATTTGTTGTTGTTTTTCGATGTTGAGGTTGTTGTTGTTTTTCCATGTTGAGGTTGTTGTTGAATATGTCGGTGTTTTTCAATGTTGAGGTTGTTGTTGAATTTGTTGGTGTTTTTCAATGTTGAGGTTGTTGTTATTTTTCAATGTTGAGGTTGTTGTTGAATTTTTCGGTGTTTTTCAATGTTGAGGTTGTTGTTGTTTTTCAATGTTGAGGTTGTTGTTGAATTTGTTGGTGTTTTTAAATGCTGAGGTTTTTGTTGAATTTGTTGGTGTTTTTCAATGTTGAGGTTTTTGTTATTTTTCAATGTTAAGGTTGTTGTTGAATTTTTTGGTGTTTTTCAATGTTGAGGTTGTTGTTGTTTTGCAATGTTGAGGTTGTTGTTGAATTTGTTGGTGTTTTTCAAAGTCGAGGTTGTTGTTGAATTTGTTGGTGTTTTTCACTGTTGAAGTTGTTGTTGAAATTGTTGGTGTTTTTCAATGTTGAGGTTGTTGTTGTTTTGCAGTGTTGAGGTTGTTGTTGAATTTGTTGGTGTTTTTCAACTTTGAGGTTGTTTTTATTTTTCAATGTTGATGTTGTTGTTGAATTTGTTGTTGTTTTTCAATGTTGATGTTGGTGTTGAATTTGTTTGTGTTTTTCAATGTTGAGGTTGTTGTTGTTTTTCAATGTTGAGGTTGTTGTTGAATTTGTTGGTGTTTTTCAATGTTGAGGTTGTTGTTGTTTTTCAATGTTGAGGTTTTTGATTAATTTGTTGGTGTTTTTCAATGTTGAGGTTGTTGTTGAATTTGTTGGTGTTTTTCAATGTTGAGGTTGTTGTTGTTTTTCAATGTTGAGGTTGTTGTTGAATTTGTTGGTGTTTTTCAATGTTGAGGTTGTTGTTGAATTTGTTGGCATTTTTCAATGTTGAGGTTGTTGTTGTTTATCAATGTTGAAGTTGTTGTTGAATTTGTTGTTGTTTTTCAATGTTGAGGTTGTTGTTGAATTTGTTGGTGTTTCTCAATGTTGAGGTTGTTGTTGAATTTGTTGGTGGTTTTCAATGTTGAGGCTGTTGTTATTTATCAATGTTGAGGTTGTTGTTGAATTTTTTGTGTTTTTCATTGTTGAGGTTGCTGTTGTTTTTCAATGTTGAGGTTGTTGTTGAATTTGTTGGTGTTTTTCAATGTCAAGGTTGTTGTTGAATTTGTTGCTGTTTTTCCATGTTGAAGTTGTTGTTGAATTTGTTGCTGTTTTTCAATGTTGAGGTTGTTGTTGTTTTTCAATGTTGAGGTTGTTGTTGAATTTGTTGGTGTTTTTCAATGTTGAGGTTGTTGTTGAATTTGTTGGTGTTTTTCAATGTTGAGGTTGTTGTTGTTTATCAATGTTGAGGTTGTTGTTCAATTTGCTGGTGTTTTTCGGTGTTGAGGTTGTTGCTGTTTTTCAATGTTGAGGTTGCTGTTGTTTTTCAATGTTGAGGTGTTTGTTGAATTTGTTGGTGTTTTTCAACGTTGAGGTTGTTGTTGAATTTGTTGGTGTTTTTCAATGTTGAGGTTGTTGATCTTTTTCAATGTTAAGGTTGTTGTTGAATTTGTTGGTGTTTTTCAATGTTGAGGTACTTGTTGTTTTTCAATGTTGAGGTTGTTGTTGAATTTGTTGGTGTTTTTCAATGTTGATGTTGTTGTTGAATTGTTGGTGTCTTTCAATGTTGAGGTTGTTGTTGAATTTGTTGTTGTTTTTCAATGTTGAGGTTGTTGTTGAATTTGTTGGTGTTTTTCAATGTTGAGGTTGTTGTTGTTTTTCATTGTTGAGGTTGTTGTTGAATTTGTTGGTGTTTTTCAATGTTGAGGTTGTTGTTGAATTTGTTGGTGTTTTTCAATGTTGAGGTTGTTGTTGTTTTTCTATGTTGAGGTTGTTGTTGAATTTGTTGGTGTTTTTCAATGTTGAGGTTGCAGTTGTTTTTCAATGTTGAGGTTGTTGTTGAATTTGTTGGTGATTTTCAATGCTGAGGTTGTTATTGAATTTGTTGTTGTTTTTCAATTTGGAGGTTGTTGTTGAATTTGTTGGTGTTTTTCAATGTTGAGGTTGCTGTAGTTTTTAAATGTTGAGGTTGTTGTCGAATTTGTTGGTGTTTTTCAATGTTGAGGTTGTTGTTGTTTTTCAATTCTGAGGTTGTTGTTGAATTTGTTGGTGTTTTTCTAAGTTGAGGTTGTTGAATTTGTTGGTGTTTTTCAATGTTGAGGTTGTTATTGTTGTTCAATGTTGTGGTCGTTGTTGAATTTGTTGGTGTTTTTCAATGTTGAGGTTGTTATTGTTTTTCAATGTTGAGGTTTTTGTTGAATTTGTTGATGTTTTTCAATGTTGAGGTTGTTGTTGAATTTGTTGGTTTTATTCAATGTTGAGGTTGTTGTTGTTTTTAGATGTTGAGGTTGTTGTTGAATTTGTTGGTGTTTTTCAATGTTGAGGTTGTTTTTGAATTTGTTGGTGTTTTTCAATGTTGAGGTTGTTGTTGTTTATCAATGTTGAGGTTGTTGTTCAATTTGTTGGTGTTTTTCGGTGTTGAGGTTGTTGCTGTTTTTCAATGTTGAGGTTGCTGTTGTTTTTCAATGTTGAGGTGTTTGTTGAATTTGTTGGTGTTTTTCAATGTTGAGGTTGTTGTTGAATTTGTTGGTGTTTTTCAATGTTGAGTTTGTTGATCTTTTTCAATGTTGAGGTTGTTGTTGAATTTGTTGCTGTTTTTCAATGTTGAGGTACTTGTTGTTTTTCAATGTTGAGGTTGTTGTTGAATTTGTTGGTGTTTTTCAATGTTGATGTTGTTGTTGAATTGTTGGTGTTTTTCAATTTTGAGGTTGTTGTTGAATTTGTTGTTGTTTTTCAATGTTGAGGTTGTTGTTGAATTTGTTGGTGATTTTCAATGATGAGGTTGTTGTTGTTTTTCATTGTTGAGGTTGTTGTTGAATTTGTTGGTGTTTTTCAATGTTGAGGTTGTTGTTGAATTTGTTGGTGTTTTTCAATGTTGAGGTTGTTGTTGTTTTTCTATGTTGAGGTTGTTGTTGAATTTGTTGTTGTTTTTCAATGTTGAGGTTGTTGTTGAATTTGTTGGTGATTTTCAATGTTGAGGTTGTTGTTGTTTTTCATTGTCGAGGTTGTTGTTGAATTTGTTGGTGTTTTTCAATGTTGAGGTTGTTGTTGAATTTGTTGGTGTTTTTCAATGTTGAGGTTGTTGTTGTTTTTCTATGTTGAGGTTGTTGTTGAATTTGTTGGCGTTTTTCAATGTTGAGGTTGCGGTTGTTTTTCAATGTTGAGGTTGTTGTTGAATTTGTTGGTGTTTTTCAATGCTGAGGTTGTTATTGAATTTGTTGTTGTTTTTCCATTTTGAGGTTGTTGTTGAATTTGTTGGTGTTTTTCAATGTTGAGGTTGCTGTAGTTTTTAAATGTTGAGGTTGTTGTCGAATTTGTTGGTGTTTTTCAATGTTGAGGTTGTTGTTGTTTTTCAATTTTGAGGTTGTTGTTGAATTTGTTGGTGTTTTTCTAAGTTGAGGTTGTTGAATTTGTTCGTGTTTTTCAATGTTGAGGTTGTTATTGTTGTTCAATGTTGAGGTTGTTGTTGAATTTGTTGATGTTTTTCAATGTTGAGGTTGTTGTTGAATTTGTTGGTTTTTTTCAATGTTGAGGTTGTTGTTGTTTTTAGATGTTGAGGTTGTTGTTGAATTTGTTGGTGTTTTTCAATGTTGAGGTACTTGTTGTTTTTCAATGTTGAGGTTGTTGTTGAATTTGTTGGTGTTTTTCAATGTTGATGTTGTTGTTGAATTGTTGGTGTCTTTCAATGTTGAGGTTGTTGTTGAATTTGTTGTTGTTTTTCAATGTTGAGGTTGTTGTTGAATTTGTTGGTGTTTTTCAATGTTGAGGTTGTTGTTGTTTTTCATTGTTGAGGTTGTTGTTGAATTTGTTGGTGTTTTTCAATGTTGAGGTTGTTGTTGAATTTGTTGGTGTTTTTCAATGTTGAGGTTGTTGTTGTTTTTCTATGTTGAGGTTGTTGTTGAATTTGTTGGTGTTTTTCAATGTTGAGGTTGCAGTTGTTTTTCAATGTTGAGGTTGTTGTTGAATTTGTTGGTGATTTTCAATGCTGAGGTTGTTATTGAATTTGTTGTTGTTTTTCAATTTGGAGGTTGTTGTTGAATTTGTTGGTGTTTTTCAATGTTGAGGTTGCTGTAGTTTTTAAATGTTGAGGTTGTTGTCGAATTTGTTGGTGTTTTTCAATGTTGAGGTTGTTGTTGTTTTTCAATTCTGAGGTTGTTGTTGAATTTGTTGGTGTTTTTCTAAGTTGAGGTTGTTGAATTTGTTGGTGTTTTTCAATGTTGAGGTTGTTATTGTTGTTCAATGTTGTGGTCGTTGTTGAATTTGTTGGTGTTTTTCAATGTTGAGGTTGTTATTGTTTTTCAATGTTGAGGTTTTTGTTGAATTTGTTGATGTTTTTCAATGTTGAGGTTGTTGTTGAATTTGTTGGTTTTATTCAATGTTGAGGTTGTTGTTGTTTTTAGATGTTGAGGTTGTTGTTGAATTTGTTGGTGTTTTTCAATGTTGAGGTTGTTTTTGAATTTGTTGGTGTTTTTCAATGTTGAGGTTGTTGTTGTTTATCAATGTTGAGGTTGTTGTTCAATTTGTTGGTGTTTTTCGGTGTTGAGGTTGTTGCTGTTTTTCAATGTTGAGGTTGCTGTTGTTTTTCAATGTTGAGGTGTTTGTTGAATTTGTTGGTGTTTTTCAATGTTGAGGTTGTTGTTGAATTTGTTGGTGTTTTTCAATGTTGAGTTTGTTGATCTTTTTCAATGTTGAGGTTGTTGTTGAATTTGTTGCTGTTTTTCAATGTTGAGGTACTTGTTGTTTTTCAATGTTGAGGTTGTTGTTGAATTTGTTGGTGTTTTTCAATGTTGATGTTGTTGTTGAATTGTTGGTGTTTTTCAATTTTGAGGTTGTTGTTGAATTTGTTGTTGTTTTTCAATGTTGAGGTTGTTGTTGAATTTGTTGGTGATTTTCAATGATGAGGTTGTTGTTGTTTTTCATTGTTGAGGTTGTTGTTGAATTTGTTGGTGTTTTTCAATGTTGAGGTTGTTGTTGAATTTGTTGGTGTTTTTCAATGTTGAGGTTGTTGTTGTTTTTCTATGTTGAGGTTGTTGTTGAATTTGTTGTTGTTTTTCAATGTTGAGGTTGTTGTTGAATTTGTTGGTGATTTTCAATGTTGAGGTTGTTGTTGTTTTTCATTGTCGAGGTTGTTGTTGAATTTGTTGGTGTTTTTCAATGTTGAGGTTGTTGTTGAATTTGTTGGTGTTTTTCAATGTTGAGGTTGTTGTTGTTTTTCTATGTTGAGGTTGTTGTTGAATTTGTTGGCGTTTTTCAATGTTGAGGTTGCGGTTGTTTTTCAATGTTGAGGTTGTTGTTGAATTTGTTGGTGTTTTTCAATGCTGAGGTTGTTATTGAATTTGTTGTTGTTTTTCCATTTTGAGGTTGTTGTTGAATTTGGTGGTGTTTTTCAATGTTGAGGTTGCTGTAGTTTTTAAATGTTGAGGTTGTTGTCGAATTTGTTGGTGTTTTTCAATGTTGAGGTTGTTGTTGTTTTTCAATTTTGAGGTTGTTGTTGAATTTGTTGGTGTTTTTCTAAGTTGAGGTTGTTGAATTTGTTCGTGTTTTTCAATGTTGAGGTTGTTATTGTTGTTCAATGTTGAGGTTGTTGTTGAATTTGTTGATGTTTTTCAATGTTGAGGTTGTTGTTGAATTTGTTGGTTTTTTTCAATGTTGAGGTTGTTGTTGTTTTTAGATGTTGAGGTTGTTGTTGAATTTGTTGGTGTTTTTCAATGTTGAGGTTGTTGTCGTTTTTCAATGTTGAGGTTGCTGAATTTGTTGGTGTTTTTCAATGACGAGGTTGTATTTGAATCTGTTGGTGTATTTCAATGTTGAAGTTGTTGTTGAATTTGTTGGTGTTGTTCAATGTTGAGGTTGTTGTTGAATTTGTTGGTGTTTTTCAATGTTGAGGTTGTTGTTGTTTTTCAATGTTGCGGCTGTTGTTGAATTTGTTGGTGTTTTTAAATGTTGAGGTTGTTGTTGAATTTGTTGGTGTTTTTCAATGTTGAGGTTGTTGTTGTTTTTCAATGTTGAGGTTGTTGTTGAATTTGTTGGTGTTTTTCAATGTTGAGGTTGTTGTTGAATTTGTTGGTGTTTTTCAATGTTGAGGTTGTTGTTGTTTTTCAATGTTGAGGTTGTTGTTGAATTTGTTGGTGTTTTTCAATGTTGAGGTTGTTGTTGTTTTTCAATTTTGAGGTTGTTGTTGAATTTGTTGGTGTTTTTCAATGCTGAGGTTGTTGTTGAATTTGTTGGTGTTTATCAATGTTGAGGTTGTTGCTGTTTTTCAATGTTGAGGTTGTTGTTGAATTTGTTGGTGTTTTTCAATGTTGAGGTTGTTGGTGCTTTTCAATGTTGAGGTTGTTGTTGAATTTGTTGGTGTTTTTCAAAGTTGAGGTTGTTGTTGTTTTTCAATTTTGAGGTTGTTGTTGAATTTGTTGGTGTTTTTCAATGTTGCGGTTCTTGTTGAATTTGTTGGTGTTTTTGAATGTTGAGGTTGTTGTTGTTTTTCAATGTTGAGGTTGTTGTTGAATTTGTTGGTGTTTTTCAATGTTGAGGTTGTTGTTGTTTTTCAATGTTGAGGTTGTTGTTTAATTTGTTGGTGTTTTTCAATGTTGAGGTTGTTGTTGAATTTGTTGGCATTTTTCAATGTTGAGGTTGTTGTTGTTTTTCAATGTTGACGTTGTTGTTGAATTTGTTGGTGTTTTTCAATGTTGAGGTTGTTGTAGTTTTTCAATGTTGAGGTTGTTGTTGAATTTGTTGGTGTTTTTCTAAGTCGAGGTTGTTGTTGAATTTGTTGTTGTTTTTCAATGTTGAGGTTGTTGTTGAATTTGTTGGTGTTTCTCAATGTTGAGGTTGTTGTTCAATTTGTTGGTGGTTTTCAATGTTGAGGTTGTTGTTATTTATCAATGTTGAGGTTGTTGTTGAATTTTTTGTGTTTTTCATTGTTGAGGTTGCTGTTGTTTTTCAATGTTGAGGTTGTTTTTGAATTTGTTGGTGTTTTTCAATGTCGAGGTTGTTGTTGAATTTGTTGCTGTTTTTCCATGTTGAAGTTGTTGTTGAATTTGTTGCTGTTTTTCAATGTTGAGGTTGTTGTTGTTTTTCAATGTTGAGGTTGTTGTTGAATTTGTTGGTGTTTTTCAGTGTTGAGGTTGTTGTTGAATTTGTTGGTGTTTTTCGATGTTGAGGTTGTTGTTGTTTTTCCATGTTGAGGTTGTTGTTGAATATGTCGGTGTTTTTCAATGTTGAGGTTGTTGTTGAATTTGTTGGTGTTTTTCAATGTTGAGGTTGTTGTTATTTTTCAATGTTGAGGTTGTTGTTGAATTTTTCGGTGTTTTTCATTGTTGAGGTTGTTGTTGTTTTTCAATGTTGAGGTTGTTGTTGAATTTGTTGGTGTTTTTAAATGTTGAGGTTTTTGTTGAATTTGTTGGTGTTTTTCAATGTTGAGGTTGTTGTTATTTTTCAATGTTAAGGTTGTTGTTGAATTTTTTGGTCTTTTTCAATGTTGAGGTTGTTGTTGTTTTTCAATGTTGAGGTTATTGTTGAATTTGTTGGTGTTTTTCAAAGTCGAGGTTGTTGTTGAATTTGTTGGTGTTTTTCACTGTTGAAGTTGTTGTTGAAATTGTTGGTGTTTTTCAATGTTGAGGTTGTTGTTGTTTTGCAATGTTGAGGTTGTTGTTGAATTTGTTGGTGTTTTTCAACGTTGAGGTTGTTTTTATTTTTCAATGTTGATGTTGTAGTTGAATTTGTTGTTGTTTTTCAATGTTGATGTTGGTGTTGAATTTGTTTGTGTTTTTCAATGTTGAGGTTGTTGTTGTTTTTCAATGTTGAGGTTGTTGTTGAATTTGTTGGTGTTTTTCAATGTTGAGGTTGTTGTTGAATTTGTTGGTGTTTTTCAATGTTGAGGTTGTTGTTGTTTATCAATGTTGAGGTTGTTGTTCAATTTGTTGGTTTTTTTCAGTGTTGAGGTTGTTGCTGTTTTTCAATGTTGAGGTTGTTGTTGTTTTTCAATGTTGAGGTTGTTGTTGAATTTGTTGGTGTTTTTCAATGTTGAGGTTGTTGTTGAATTTGTTGGTGTTTTTCAATGTTGAGGTTGTTGTTGTTTTTCTATGTTGAGGTTGTTGTTGAATTTGTTGTTGTTTTTCAATGTTGAGGTTGTTGTTGAATTTGTTGGTGATTTTCAATGTTGAGGTTGTTGTTGTTTTTCATTGTCGAGGTTGTTGTTGAATTTGTTGGTGTTTTTCAATGTTGAGGTTGTTGTTGA
Organism: Isurus oxyrinchus; assembly: GCA_026770705.1. Lineage (NCBI taxonomy): Eukaryota > Metazoa > Chordata > Chondrichthyes > Lamniformes > Lamnidae > Isurus > Isurus oxyrinchus. The sequence continues at coordinate 36,499 of JANJGN010000518.1, read as the reverse complement.
ATTTGTTGGTGTTTTTCAATGTTGAGGTTGTTGTTGTTTTTCTATGTTGAGGTTGTTGTTGAATTTGTTGGCGTTTTTCAATGTTGAGGTTGCGGTTGTTTTTCAATGTTGAGGTTGTTGTTGAATTTGTTGGTGTTTTTCAATGCTGAGGTTGTTATTGAATTTGTTGTTGTTTTTCCATTTTGAGGTTGTTGTTGAATTTGTTGGTGTTTTTCAATGTTGAGGTTGCTGTAGTTTTTAAATGTTGAGGTTGTTGTCGAATTTGTTGGTGTTTTTCAATGTTGAGGTTGTTGTTGTTTTTCAATTTTGAGGTTGTTGTTGAATTTGTTGGTGTTTTTCTAAGTTGAGGTTGTTGAATTTGTTCGTGTTTTTCAATGTTGAGGTTGTTATTGTTGTTCAATGTTGAGGTTGTTGTTGAATTTGTTGATGTTTTTCAATGTTGAGGTTGTTGTTGAATTTGTTGGTTTTTTTCAATGTTGAGGTTGTTGTTGTTTTTAGATGTTGAGGTTGTTGTTGAATTTGTTGGTGTTTTTCAATGTTGAGGTACTTGTTGTTTTTCAATGTTGAGGTTGTTGTTGAATTTGTTGGTGTTTTTCAATGTTGATGTTGTTGTTGAATTGTTGGTGTCTTTCAATGTTGAGGTTGTTGTTGAATTTGTTGTTGTTTTTCAATGTTGAGGTTGTTGTTGAATTTGTTGGTGTTTTTCAATGTTGAGGTTGTTGTTGTTTTTCATTGTTGAGGTTGTTGTTGAATTTGTTGGTGTTTTTCAATGTTGAGGTTGTTGTTGAATTTGTTGGTGTTTTTCAATGTTGAGGTTGTTGTTGTTTTTCTATGTTGAGGTTGTTGTTGAATTTGTTGGTGTTTTTCAATGTTGAGGTTGCAGTTGTTTTTCAATGTTGAGGTTGTTGTTGAATTTGTTGGTGATTTTCAATGCTGAGGTTGTTATTGAATTTGTTGTTGTTTTTCAATTTGGAGGTTGTTGTTGAATTTGTTGGTGTTTTTCAATGTTGAGGTTGCTGTAGTTTTTAAATGTTGAGGTTGTTGTCGAATTTGTTGGTGTTTTTCAATGTTGAGGTTGTTGTTGTTTTTCAATTCTGAGGTTGTTGTTGAATTTGTTGGTGTTTTTCTAAGTTGAGGTTGTTGAATTTGTTGGTGTTTTTCAATGTTGAGGTTGTTATTGTTGTTCAATGTTGTGGTCGTTGTTGAATTTGTTGGTGTTTTTCAATGTTGAGGTTGTTATTGTTTTTCAATGTTGAGGTTTTTGTTGAATTTGTTGATGTTTTTCAATGTTGAGGTTGTTGTTGAATTTGTTGGTTTTATTCAATGTTGAGGTTGTTGTTGTTTTTAGATGTTGAGGTTGTTGTTGAATTTGTTGGTGTTTTTCAATGTTGAGGTTGTTTTTGAATTTGTTGGTGTTTTTCAATGTTGAGGTTGTTGTTGTTTATCAATGTTGAGGTTGTTGTTCAATTTGTTGGTGTTTTTCGGTGTTGAGGTTGTTGCTGTTTTTCAATGTTGAGGTTGCTGTTGTTTTTCAATGTTGAGGTGTTTGTTGAATTTGTTGGTGTTTTTCAATGTTGAGGTTGTTGTTGAATTTGTTGGTGTTTTTCAATGTTGAGTTTGTTGATCTTTTTCAATGTTGAGGTTGTTGTTGAATTTGTTGCTGTTTTTCAATGTTGAGGTACTTGTTGTTTTTCAATGTTGAGGTTGTTGTTGAATTTGTTGGTGTTTTTCAATGTTGATGTTGTTGTTGAATTGTTGGTGTTTTTCAATTTTGAGGTTGTTGTTGAATTTGTTGTTGTTTTTCAATGTTGAGGTTGTTGTTGAATTTGTTGGTGATTTTCAATGATGAGGTTGTTGTTGTTTTTCATTGTTGAGGTTGTTGTTGAATTTGTTGGTGTTTTTCAATGTTGAGGTTGTTGTTGAATTTGTTGGTGTTTTTCAATGTTGAGGTTGTTGTTGTTTTTCTATGTTGAGGTTGTTGTTGAATTTGTTGTTGTTTTTCAATGTTGAGGTTGTTGTTGAATTTGTTGGTGATTTTCAATGTTGAGGTTGTTGTTGTTTTTCATTGTCGAGGTTGTTGTTGAATTTGTTGGTGTTTTTCAATGTTGAGGTTGTTGTTGAATTTGTTGGTGTTTTTCAATGTTGAGGTTGTTGTTGTTTTTCTATGTTGAGGTTGTTGTTGAATTTGTTGGCGTTTTTCAATGTTGAGGTTGCGGTTGTTTTTCAATGTTGAGGTTGTTGTTGAATTTGTTGGTGTTTTTCAATGCTGAGGTTGTTATTGAATTTGTTGTTGTTTTTCCATTTTGAGGTTGTTGTTGAATTTGTTGGTGTTTTTCAATGTTGAGGTTGCTGTAGTTTTTAAATGTTGAGGTTGTTGTCGAATTTGTTGGTGTTTTTCAATGTTGAGGTTGTTGTTGTTTTTCAATTTTGAGGTTGTTGTTGAATTTGTTGGTGTTTTTCTAAGTTGAGGTTGTTGAATTTGTTCGTGTTTTTCAATGTTGAGGTTGTTATTGTTGTTCAATGTTGAGGTTGTTGTTGAATTTGTTGATGTTTTTCAATGTTGAGGTTGTTGTTGAATTTGTTGGTTTTTTTCAATGTTGAGGTTGTTGTTGTTTTTAGATGTTGAGGTTGTTGTTGAATTTGTTGGTGTTTTTCAATGTTGAGGTTGTTGTCGTTTTTCAATGTTGAGGTTGCTGAATTTGTTGGTGTTTTTCAATGACGAGGTTGTATTTGAATCTGTTGGTGTATTTCAATGTTGAAGTTGTTGTTGAATTTGTTGGTGTTGTTCAATGTTGAGGTTGTTGTTGAATTTGTTGGTGTTTTTCAATGTTGAGGTTGTTGTTGTTTTTCAATGTTGCGGCTGTTGTTGAATTTGTTGGTGTTTTTAAATGTTGAGGTTGTTGTTGAATTTGTTGGTGTTTTTCAATGTTGAGGTTGTTGTTGTTTTTCAATGTTGAGGTTGTTGTTGAATTTGTTGGTGTTTTTCAATGTTGAGGTTGTTGTTGAATTTGTTGGTGTTTTTCAATGTTGAGGTTGTTGTTGTTTTTCAATGTTGAGGTTGTTGTTGAATTTGTTGGTGTTTTTCAATGTTGAGGTTGTTGTTGTTTTTCAATTTTGAGGTTGTTGTTGAATTTGTTGGTGTTTTTCAATGCTGAGGTTGTTGTTGAATTTGTTGGTGTTTATCAATGTTGAGGTTGTTGCTGTTTTTCAATGTTGAGGTTGTTGTTGAATTTGTTGGTGTTTTTCAATGTTGAGGTTGTTGGTGCTTTTCAATGTTGAGGTTGTTGTTGAATTTGTTGGTGTTTTTCAAAGTTGAGGTTGTTGTTGTTTTTCAATTTTGAGGTTGTTGTTGAATTTGTTGGTGTTTTTCAATGTTGCGGTTCTTGTTGAATTTGTTGGTGTTTTTGAATGTTGAGGTTGTTGTTGTTTTTCAATGTTGAGGTTGTTGTTGAATTTGTTGGTGTTTTTCAATGTTGAGGTTGTTGTTGTTTTTCAATGTTGAGGTTGTTGTTTAATTTGTTGGTGTTTTTCAATGTTGAGGTTGTTGTTGAATTTGTTGGCATTTTTCAATGTTGAGGTTGTTGTTGTTTTTCAATGTTGACGTTGTTGTTGAATTTGTTGGTGTTTTTCAATGTTGAGGTTGTTGTAGTTTTTCAATGTTGAGGTTGTTGTTGAATTTGTTGGTGTTTTTCTAAGTCGAGGTTGTTGTTGAATTTGTTGTTGTTTTTCAATGTTGAGGTTGTTGTTGAATTTGTTGGTGTTTCTCAATGTTGAGGTTGTTGTTCAATTTGTTGGTGGTTTTCAATGTTGAGGTTGTTGTTATTTATCAATGTTGAGGTTGTTGTTGAATTTTTTGTGTTTTTCATTGTTGAGGTTGCTGTTGTTTTTCAATGTTGAGGTTGTTTTTGAATTTGTTGGTGTTTTTCAATGTCGAGGTTGTTGTTGAATTTGTTGCTGTTTTTCCATGTTGAAGTTGTTGTTGAATTTGTTGCTGTTTTTCAATGTTGAGGTTGTTGTTGTTTTTCAATGTTGAGGTTGTTGTTGAATTTGTTGGTGTTTTTCAGTGTTGAGGTTGTTGTTGAATTTGTTGGTGTTTTTCGATGTTGAGGTTGTTGTTGTTTTTCCATGTTGAGGTTGTTGTTGAATATGTCGGTGTTTTTCAATGTTGAGGTTGTTGTTGAATTTGTTGGTGTTTTTCAATGTTGAGGTTGTTGTTATTTTTCAATGTTGAGGTTGTTGTTGAATTTTTCGGTGTTTTTCATTGTTGAGGTTGTTGTTGTTTTTCAATGTTGAGGTTGTTGTTGAATTTGTTGGTGTTTTTAAATGTTGAGGTTTTTGTTGAATTTGTTGGTGTTTTTCAATGTTGAGGTTGTTGTTATTTTTCAATGTTAAGGTTGTTGTTGAATTTTTTGGTCTTTTTCAATGTTGAGGTTGTTGTTGTTTTTCAATGTTGAGGTTATTGTTGAATTTGTTGGTGTTTTTCAAAGTCGAGGTTGTTGTTGAATTTGTTGGTGTTTTTCACTGTTGAAGTTGTTGTTGAAATTGTTGGTGTTTTTCAATGTTGAGGTTGTTGTTGTTTTGCAATGTTGAGGTTGTTGTTGAATTTGTTGGTGTTTTTCAACGTTGAGGTTGTTTTTATTTTTCAATGTTGATGTTGTAGTTGAATTTGTTGTTGTTTTTCAATGTTGATGTTGGTGTTGAATTTGTTTGTGTTTTTCAATGTTGAGGTTGTTGTTGTTTTTCAATGTTGAGGTTGTTGTTGAATTTGTTGGTGTTTTTCAATGTTGAGGTTGTTGTTGAATTTGTTGGTGTTTTTCAATGTTGAGGTTGTTGTTGTTTATCAATGTTGAGGTTGTTGTTCAATTTGTTGGTTTTTTTCAGTGTTGAGGTTGTTGCTGTTTTTCAATGTTGAGGTTGTTGTTGTTTTTCAATGTTGAGGTGTTTGTTGAATTTGTTGGTGTTTTTCGATGTTGAGGTACTTGTTGTTTTTCAATGTTGAGGTTGTTGTTGAATTTGTTGGTGTTTTTCAATGTTGATGTTGTTGTTGAATTGTTGGTGTTTTTCAATTTTGAGGTTGTTGTTGAATTTGTTGTTTTTCAATGTTGAGGTTGTTGTTGAATTTGTTGGTGTTTTTCAATGTTGAGGTTGTTGTTGTTTTTCAATGTTGAGGTTGTTGTTGAATTTGGTGTTTTTCAATGTTGAGGTTGTTGTTGTTTTTCTATGTTGAGGTTGTTGTTGAATTTGTTGGTGTTTTTTAATGTTGAGGTTGTGGTTGTTTTTCAATGTTGAGGTTGTTGTTGAATTTGTTGGTGTTTTTCAATGTTGAGGTTGTTGTTTAATTTTTTGGTGTTTTTCAATTTTGAGGTTATTGTTGTTTTTCAATTTTGAGGTTGTTGTTGAATTTGTTGGTGTTTTTCAATGTTGAGGTTGTTGTAGTTTTTAAATGTTGAGGTTGTTGTTGAATTTGTTGGTGTTTTTCAATGTTGAGGTTGTTGTTGTTTTTCAATTTTGAGGTTGTTGTTGAATTTGTTGGTGTTTTTCTATGTTGAGGTTGTTGTTGAATTTGTTGGTGTTTTTCAATGTTGAGGTTGTTGTTGTTTTTCAATGTTGTGGTCGTTGTTGAATTTGTTGGTGTTTTTCAATGTTGAGGTTGTTGTTGTTTTTCAATGTTGAGGTTGTTGTTGAATTTGTTGGTGTTTTTCAATGTTGAGGTTGTTGTTGAATTTGTTGGTGTTTTTCAATGTTGAGGTTGTTGTTGTTTTTCAATGTTGAGGTTGTTGTTGAATTTGTTGGTGTTTTTCAATGTTGAGGTTGTTGTTGTTTTTCAATTTTGAGGTTGTTGTTGAATTTGTTGGTGTTTTTCAATGCTGAGGTTGTTGTTGAATTTGTTGGTGTTTTTCAATGTTGAGGTTGTTGCTGTTTTTCAATGTTGAGGTTGTTGTTGAATTTGTTGGTGTTTTTCAATGTTGAGGTTGTTGAAGCTTTTCAATGTTGAGGTTGTTGTTGAATTTGTTGGTGTTTTTCAAAGTTGAGGTTGTTGTTGTTTTTCAATTTTGAGGTTGTTGTTGAATTTGTTGGTGTTTTTCAATGTTGCGGTTCTTGTTGAATTTGTTGGTGTTTTTGAATGTTGAGGTTGTTGTTGTTTTTCAATGTTGAGGTTGTTGTTGAATTTGTTGGTGTTTTTCAATGTTGAGGTTGTTGTTGTTTTTCAATGTTGAGGTTGTTGTTGAATTTGTTGGTGTTTTTCAATGTTGAGGTTGTTGTTGAATTTGTTGGCATTTTTCAATGTTGAGGTTGTTGTTGTTTTTCAATGTTGAAGTTGTTGTTGAATTTGTTGGTGTTTTTCAATGTTGAGGTTGTTGTAGTTTTTCAATGTTGAGGTTTTTGTTGAATTTGTTGGTGTTTTTCTAAGTCGAGGTTGTTGTTGAATTTGTTGTTGTTTTTCAATGTTGAGGTTGTTGTTGAATTTGTTGGTGTTTCTCAATGTTGAGGTTGTTGTTCAATTTGTTGGTGGTTTTCAATGTTGAGGTTGTTGTTATTTATCAATGTTGAGGTTGTTGTTGAATTTTTTGTGTTTTTCATTGTTGAGGTTGCTGTTGTTTTTCAATGTTGAGGTTGCTGTTGAATTTGTTGGTGTTTTTCAATGTCGAGGTTGTTGTTGAATTTGTTGCTGTTTTTCCATGTTGAAGTTGTTGTTGAACTTGTTGCTGTTTTTCAATGTTGAGGTTGTTGTTGTTTTTCAATGTTGAGGTTGTTGTTGAATTTGTTGGTGTTTTTCAACGTTGAGGTTGTTATTGTTTTTCAATGTTGAGGTTGCTGTTGAATTTGTTGGTGTTTTTCAGTGTTGAGGTTGTTGTTGAATTTGTTGGTGTTTTTCGATGTTGAGGTTGTTGTTGTTTTTCCATGTTGAGGTTGTTGTTGAATATGTCGGTGTTTTTCAATGTTGAGGTTGTTGTTGAATTTGTTGGTGTTTTTCAATGTTGAGGTTGTTGTTGTTTTTCAATGTTGAGGTTGTTGTTGAATTTGTTGGTGTTTTTCAATGTTGAGGTTGTTGTTGTTTTTCAATTTTGAGGTTGTTGTTGAATTTGTGGGTGTTTTTCAATGCTGAGGTTGTTGTTGAATTTGTTGGTGTTTTTCAATGTTGAGGTTGTTGTTGAATTTGTTGGCATTTTTCAATGTTGAGGTTGTTGTTGTTTTTCAATGTTGAAGTTGTTGTTGAATTTGTTGGTGTTTTTCAATGTTGAGGTTGTTGTAGTTTTTCAATGTTGAGGTTGTTGTTGAATTTGTTGGTGTTTTTCTAAGTCGAGGTTGTTGTTGAATTTGTTGTTGTTTTTCAATGTTGAGGTTGTTGTTGAATTTGTTGGTGTTTCTCAATGTTGAGGTTGTTGTTCAATTTGTTGGTGGTTTTCAATGTTGAGGTTGTTGTTATTTATCAATGTTGAGGTTGTTGTTGAATTTTTTGTGTTTTTCATTGTTGAGGTTGCTGTTGTTTTTCAATTTGAGGTTGTTGTTGAATTTGTTGGTGTTTTTCAATGTCGAGGTTGTTGTTGAATTTGTTGCTGTTTTTCCATGTTGAAGTTGTTGTTGAATTTGTTGCTGTTTTTCAATGTTGAGGTTGTTGTTGTTTTTCAATGTTGAGGTTGTTGTTGAATTTGTTGGTGTTTTTCAACGTTGAGGTTGTTATTGTTTTTCAATGTTGAGGTTGCTGTTGAATTTGTTGGTGTTTTTCAGTGTTGAGGTTGTTGTTGAATTTGTTGGTGTTTTTCGATGTTGAGGTTGTTGTTGTTTTTCCATGTTGAGGTTGTTGTTGAATTGTCGGTGTTTTTCAATGTTGAGGTTGTTGTTGAATTTGTTGGTGTTTTTCAATGTTGAGGTTGTTGTTATTTTTCAATGTTGAGGTTGTTGTTGTTTTTCAATTTTGAGGTTGTTGTTGAATTTGTTGGTGTTTTTCAATGCTGAGGTTGTTGTTGAATTTGTTGGTGTTTTTCAATGTTGAGGTTGTTGCTGTTTTTCAATGTTGAGGTTGTTGTTGAATTTGTTGGTGTTTTTCAATGTTGAGGTTGTTGGTGCTTTTCAATGTTGAGGTTGTTGTTGAATTTGTTGGTGTTTTTCAAAGTTGAGGTTGTTGTTGTTTTTCAATTTTGAGGTTGTTGTTGAATTTGTTGGTGTTTTTCAATGTTGCGGTTCTTGTTGAATTTGTTGGTGTTTTTGAATGTTGAGGTTGTTGTTGTTTTTCAATGTTGAGGTTGTTGTTGAATTTGTTGGTGTTTTTCTATGTTGAGGATGTTGTTGTTTTTCAATGTTGAGGTTGTTGTTGAATTTGTTGGTGTTTTTCAATGTTGAGGTTGTTGTTGAATTTGTTGGCATTTTTCAATGTTGAGGTTGTTGTTGTTTTTCAATGTTGAAGTTGTTGTTGAATTTGTTGGTGTTTTTCAATGTTGAGGTTGTTGTAGTTTTTCAATGTTGAGGTTGTTGTTGAATTTGTTGGTGTTTTTCTAAGTCGAGGTTGTTGTTGAATTTGTTGTTGTTTTTCAATGTTGAGGTTGTTGTTGAATTTGTTGGTGTTTCTCAATGTTGAGGTTGTTGTTCAATTTGTTGGTGGTTTTCAATGTTGAGGTTGTTGTTATTTATCAATGTTGAGGTTGTTGTTGAATTTTTTGTGTTTTTCATTGTTGAGGTTGCTGTTGTTTTTCAATGTTGAGGTTGTTGTTGAATTTGTTGGCATTTTTCAATGTTGAGGTTGTTGTTGTTTTTCAATGTTGAAGTTGTTGTTGAATTTGTTGGTGTTTTTCAATGTTGAGGTTGTTGTAGTTTTTCAATGTTGAGGTTGTTGTTGAATTTGTTGGTGTTTTTCTAAGTCGAGGTTGTTGTTGAATTTGTTGTTGTTTTTCAATGTTGAGGTTGTTGTTGAATTTGTTGGTGTTTCTCAATGTTGAGGTTGTTGTTCAATTTGTTGGTGGTTTTCAATGTTGAGGTTGTTGTTATTTATCAATGTTGAGGTTGTTGTTGAATTTTTTGTGTTTTTCATTGTTGAGGTTGCTGTTGTTTTTCAATGTTGAGGTTGCTGTTGAATTTGTTGGTGTTTTTCAATGTCGAGGTTTTTGTTGAATTTGTTGCTGTTTTTCCATGTTGAAGTTGTTGTTGAACTTGTTGCTGTTTTTCAATGTTGAGGTTGTTGTTGTTTTTCAATGTTGAGGTTGTTGTTGAATTTGTTGGTGTTTTTCAACGTTGAGGTTGTTATTGTTTTTCAATGTTGAGGTTGCTGTTGAATTTGTTGGTGTTTTTCAGTGTTGAGGTTGTTGTTGAATTTGTTGGTGTTTTTCGATGTTGAGGTTGTTGTTGTTTTTCCATGTTGAGGTTGTTGTTGAATATGTCGGTGTTTTTCAATGTTGAGGTTGTTGTTGAATTTGTTGGTGTTTTTCAATGTTGAGGTTGTTGTTGTTTTTCAATGTTGAGGTTGTTGTTGAATTTGTTGGTGTTTTTCAATGTTGAGGTTGTTGTTGTTTTTCAATTTTGAGGTTGTTGTTGAATTTGTTGGTGTTTTTCAATGCTGAGGTTGTTGTTGAATTTGTTGGTGTTTTTCAATGTTGAGGTTGTTGTTGAATTTGTTGGCATTTTTCAATGTTGAGGTTGTTGTTGTTTTTCAATGTTGAAGTTGTTGTTGAATTTGTTGGTGTTTTTCAATGTTGAGGTTGTTGTAGTTTTTCAATGTTGAGGTTGTTGTTGAATTTGTTGGTGTTTTTCTAAGTCGAGGTTGTTGTTGAATTTGTTGTTGTTTTTCAATGTTGAGGTTGTTGTTGAATTTGTTGGTGTTTCTCAATGTTGAGGTTGTTGTTCAATTTGTTGGTGGTTTTCAATGTTGAGGTTGTTGTTATTTATCAATGTTGAGGTTGTTGTTGAATTTTTTGTGTTTTTCATTGTTGAGGTTGCTGTTGTTTTTCAATTTGAGGTTGTTGTTGAATTTGTTGGTGTTTTTCAATGTCGAGGTTGTTGTTGAATTTGTTGCTGTTTTTCCATGTTGAAGTTGTTGTTGAATTTGTTGCTGTTTTTCAATGTTGAGGTTGTTGTTGTTTTTCAATGTTGAGGTTGTTGTTGAATTTGTTGGTGTTTTTCAACGTTGAGGTTGTTATTGTTTTTCAATGTTGAGGTTGCTGTTGAATTTGTTGGTGTTTTTCAGTGTTGAGGTTGTTGTTGAATTTGTTGGTGTTTTTCGATGTTGAGGTTGTTGTTGTTTTTCCATGTTGAGGTTGTTGTTGAATATGTCGGTGTTTTTCAATGTTGAGGTTGTTGTTGAATTTGTTGGTGTTTTTCAATGTTGAGGTTGTTGTTATTTTTCAATGTTGAGGTTGTTGTTGTTTTTCAATTTTGAGGTTGTTGTTTGTATTGTTGGTGTTTTTCAATGCTGAGGTTGTTGTTGAATTTGTTGGTGTTTTTCAATGTTGAGGTTGTTGCTGTTTTTCAATGTTGAGGTTGTTGTTGAATTTGTTGGTGTTTTTCAATGTTGAGGTTGTTGGTGCTTTTCAATGTTGAGGTTGTTGTTGAATTTGTTGGTGTTTTTCAAAGTTGAGGTTGTTGTTGTTTTTCAATTTTGAGGTTGTTGTTGAATTTGTTGGTCTTTTTCAATGTTGCGGTTCTTGTTGAATTTGTTGGTGTTTTTGAATGTTGAGGTTGTTGTTGTTTTTCAATGTTGAGGTTGTTGTTGAATTTGTTGGTGTTTTTCAATGTTGAGGATGTTGTTGTTTTTCAATGTTGAGGTTGTTGTTGAATTTGTTGGTGTTTTTCAATGTTGAGGTTGTTGTTGAATTTGTTGGCATTTTTCAATGTTGAGGTTGTTGTTGTTTTTCAATGTTGAAGTTGTTGTTGAATTTGTTGGTGTTTTTCAATGTTGAGGTTGTTGTAGTTTTTCAATGTTGAGGTTGTTGTTGAATTTGTTGGTGTTTTTCTAAGTCGAGGTTGTTGTTGAATTTGTTGTTGTTTTTCAATGTTGAGGTTGTTGTTGAATTTGTTGGTGTTTCTCAATGTTGAGGTTGTTGTTCAATTTGTTGGTGGTTTTCAATGTTGAGGTTGTTGTTCTTTATCAATGTTGAGGTTGTTGTTGAATTTTTTGTGTTTTTCATTGTTGAGGTTGCTGTTGTTTTTCAATGTTGAGGTTGTTGTTGAATTTGTTGGCATTATTCAATGTTGAGGTTGTTGTTGTTTTTCAATGTTGAAGTTGTTGTTGAATTTGTTGGTGTTTTTCAATGTTGAGGTTGTTGTAGTTTTTCAATGTTGAGGTTGTTGTTGAATTTGTTGGTGTTTTTCTAAGTCGAGGTTGTTGTTGAATTTGTTGTTGTTTTTCAATGTTGAGGTTGTTGTTGAATTTGTTGGTGTTTCTCAATGTTGAGGTTGTTGTTCAATTTGTTGGTGGTTTTCAATGTTGAGGTTGTTGTTATTTATCAATGTTGAGGTTGTTGTTGAATTTTTTGTGTTTTTCATTGTTGAGGTTGCTGTTGTTTTTCAATGTTGAGGTTGCTGTTGAATTTGTTGGTGTTTTTCAATGTCGAGGTTTTTGTTGAATTTGTTGCTGTTTTTCCATCTTGAAGTTGTTGTTGAACTTGTTGCTGTTTTTCAATGTTGAGGTTGTTGTTGTTTTTCAATGTTGAGGTTGTTGTTGAATTTGTTGGTGTTTTTCAACGTTGAGGTTGTTATTGTTTTTCAATGTTGAGGTTGCTGTTGAATTTGTTGGTGTTTTTCAGTGTTGAGGTTGTTGTTGAATTTGTTGGTGTTTTTCGATGTTGAGGTTGTTGTTGTTTTTCCATGTTGAGGTTGTTGTTGAATATGTCGGTGTTTTTCAATGTTGAGGTTGTTGTTGAATTTGTTGGTGTTTTTCAATGTTGAGGTTGTTGTTGTTTTTCAATGTTGAGGTTGTTGTTGAATTTGTTGGTGTTTTTCAATGTTGAGGTTGTTGTTGTTTTTCAATTTTGAGGTTGTTGTTGAATTTGTTGGTGTTTTTCAATGCTGAGGTTGTTGTTGAATTTGTTGGTGTTTTTCAATGTTGAGGTTGTTGTTGAATTTGTTGGCATTTTTCAATGTTGAGGTTGTTGTTGTTTTTCAATGTTGAAGTTGTTGTTGAATTTGTTGGTGTTTTTCAATGTTGAGGTTGTTGTAGTTTTTCAATGTTGAGGTTGTTGTTGAATTTGTTGGTGTTTTTCTAAGTCGAGGTTGTTGTTGAATTTGTTGTTGTTTTTCAATGTTGAGGTTGTTGTTGAATTTGTTGGTGTTTCTCAATGTTGAGGTTGTTGTTCAATTTGTTGGTGGTTTTCAATGTTGAGGTTGTTGTTATTTATCAATGTTGAGGTTGTTGTTGAATTTTTTGTGTTTTTCATTGTTGAGGTTGCTGTTGTTTTTCAATTTGAGGTTGTTGTTGAATTTGTTGGTGTTTTTCAATGTCGAGGTTGTTGTTGAATTTGTTGCTGTTTTTCCATGTTGAAGTTGTTGTTGAATTTGTTGCTGTTTTTCAATGTTGAGGTTGTTGTTGTTTTTCAATGTTGAGGTTGTTGTTGAATTTGTTGGTGTTTTTCAACGTTGAGGTTGTTATTGTTTTTCAATGTTGAGGTTGCTGTTGAATTTGTTGGTGTTTTTCAGTGTTGAGGTTGTTGTTGAATTTGTTGGTGTTTTTCGATGTTGAGGTTGTTGTTGTTTTTCCATGTTGAGGTTGTTGTTGAATATGTCGGTGTTTTTCAATGTTGAGGTTGTTGTTGAATTTGTTGGTGTTTTTCAATGTTGAGGTTGTTGTTATTTTTCAATGTTGAGGTTGTTGTTGTTTTTCAATTTTGAGGTTGTTGTTGAATTTGATGGTGTTTTTCAATGCTGAGGTTGTTGTTGAATTTGTTGGTGTTTTTCAATGTTGAGATTGTTGCTGTTTTTCAATGTTGAGGTTGTTGTTGAATTTGTTGGTGTTTTTCAATGTTCAGGTTGTTGGTGCTTTTCAATGTTGAGGTTGTTGTTGAATTTGTTGGTGTTTTTCAAAGTTGAGGTTGTTGTTGTTTTTCAATTTTGAGGTTGTTGTTGAATTTGTTGGTGTTTTTCAATGTTGCGGTTTTTTTGAATTTGTTGGTGTTTTTGAATGTTGAGGTTGTTGTTGTTTTTCAATGTTGAGGTTGTTGTTGAATTTGTTGGTGTTTTTCAATGTTGAGGATGTTGTTGTTTTTCAATGTTGAGGTTGTTGTTGAATTTGTTGGTGTTTTTCAATGTTGAGGTTGTTGTTGAATTTGTTGGCATTTTTCAATGTTGAGGTTGTTGTTGTTTTTCAATGTTGAAGTTGTTGTTGAATTTGTTGGTGTTTTTCAATGTTGAGGTTGTTGTAGTTTTTCAATGTTGAGGTTGTTGTTGAATTTGTTGGTGTTTTTCTAAGTCGAGGTTGTTGTTGAATTTGTTGTTGTGTTTCAATGTTGAGGTTGTTGTTGAATTTGTTGGTGTTTCTCAATGTTGAGGTTGTTGTTCAATTTGTTGGTGGTTTTCAATGTTGAGGTTGTTGTTATTTATCAATGTTGAGGTTGTTGTTGAATTTTTTGTGTTTTTCATTGTTGAGGTTGCTGTTGTTTTTCAATGTTGAGGTTGTTGTTGAATTTGATGGTGTTTTTCAATGTCGAGGTTGTTGTTGAATTTGTTGCTGTTTTTCCATGTTGAAGTTGTTGTTGAATTTGTTGCTGTTTTTCAATGTTGAGGTCGTTGTTGTTTTTCAATGTTGAGGTTGTTGTTGAATTTGTTGGTGTTTCTCAACGTTGAGGTTGTTATTGTTTTTCAATGTTGAGGTTGCTGTTGAATTTGTTGGTGTTTTACAGTGTTGAGGTTGTTGTTGAATTTGTTGGTGTTTTTCGATGTTGAGGTTGTTGTTGTTTTTCCATGTTGAGGTTGTTGTTGAATATGTCGGTGTTTTTCAATGTTGAGGTTGTTGTTGAATTTGTTGGTGTTTTTCAATGTTGAGGTTGTTGTTATTTTTCAATGTTGAGGTTGTTGTTGAATTTTTCGGTGTTTTTCATTGTTGAGGTTGTTGTTGTTTTTCAATGTTGAGGTTGTTGTTGAATTTGTTGGTGTTTTTAAATGTTGAGGTTTTTGTTGAATTTGTTGGTGTTTTTCAATGTTGAGGTTGTTGTTATTTTTCAATGTTAAGGTTGTTGTTGAATTTTTTGGTGTTTTTCAATGTTGAGGTTGTTGTTGTTTTTCAATGTTGAGGTTATTGTTGAATTTGTTGGTGTTTTTCAAAGTCGAGGTTGTTGTTGAATTTGTTGGTGTTTTTCACTGTTGAAGTTGTTGTTGAAATTGTTGGTGTTTTTCAATGTTGAGGTTGTTGTTGTTTTGCAATGTTGAGGTTGTTGTTGAATTTGTTGGTGTTTTTCAACGTTGAGGTTGTTTTTATTTTTCAATGTTGATGTTGTTGTTGAATTTGTTGTTGTTTTTCAATGTTGATGTTGGTGTTGAATTTGTTTGTGTTTTTCAATGTTGAGGTTGTTGTTGTTTTTCAATGTTGAGGTTGTTGTTGAATTTGTTGGTGTTTTTCAATGTTGAGGTTGTTGTTGAATTTGTTGGTGTTTTTCAATGTTGAGGTTGTTGTTGTTCATCAATGTTGAGGTTGTTGTTCAATTTGTTGGTGTTTTTCAGTGTTGAGGTTGTTGCTGTTTTTCAATGTTGAGGTTGTTGTTGTTTTTCAATGTTGAGGTGTTTGTTGAATTTGTTGGTGTTTTTAAATGTTGAGGTTGTTGTTGAATTTGTTGTTGTTTTTCGATGTTGAGGTACTTGTTGTTTTTCAATGTTGAGGTTGTTGTTGAATTTGTTGGTGTTTTTAAATGTTGATGTTGTTGTTGAATTGTTGGTGTTTTTCAATTTTGAGGTTGTTGTTGAATTTGTTGTTTTTCAATGTTGAGGTTGTTGTTGAATTTGTTGGTGTTTTTCAATGTTGAGGTTGTTGTTGTTTTTCAATGTTGAGGTTGTTGTTGAATTTGGTGTTTTTCGATGTTGAGGTTGTTGTTGTTTTTCTATGTTGAGGTTGTTGTTGAATTTGTTGGTGTTTTTTAATGTTGAGGTTGTGGTTGTTTTTCAATGTTGAGGTTGTTGTTGAATTTGTTGGTGTTTTTCAATGTTGAGGTTGTTGTTTAATTTTTTGGTGTTTTTCAATTTTGAGGTTATTGTTGTTTTTCAATTTTGAGGTTGTTGTTGAATTTGTTGGTGTTTTTCAATGTTGAGGTTGTTGTAGTTTTTAAATGTTGAGGTTGTTGTTGAATTTGTTGGTGTTTTTCAATGTTGAGGTTGTTGTTGTTTTTCAATTTTGAGGTTGTTGTTGAATTTGTTGGTGTTTTTCTAAGTTGAGGTTGTTGTTGAATTTGTTGGTGTTTTTCAATGTTGAGGTTGTTGTTGTTTTTCAATGTTGTGGTCGTTGTTGAATTTGTTGGTGTTTTTCAATGTTGAGGTTGTTATTGTTTTTCAATGTTGAGGTTGTTGTTGAATTTGTTGATGTTTTTCAATGTCGAGGTTGTTGTTGAATTTGTTGGTTTTTTTCAATGTTGAGGTTGTTGTTGTTTTTAGATGTTGAGGTTGTTGTTGAATTTGTTGGTGTTTTTCAATGTTGAGGTTGTTGTAGTTTTTCAATGTTGACGTTGTTGAATTTGTTGGTGTTTTTCAATGTCGAGGTTGTTTTTGAATCTGTTGGTGTATTTCAATGTTGAAGTTGTTGTTGAATTTGTTGGTGTTTTTCAATGTTGAGGTTGTTGTTGAATTTGTTGGTGTTTTTCAACGTTGAGGTTGTTGTTGTTTTTCAATGTTGAGGTTGCTGTTGAATTTGTTGGTGTTTTTCAGTGTTGAGGTTGTTGTTGAATTTGTTGGTGTTTTTCGATGTTGAGGTTGTTGTTGTTTTTCCATGTTGAGGTTGTTGTTGAATTTGTCGGTGTTTTTCAATGTTGAGGTTGTTGTTGAATTTGTTGGTGTTTTTCAATGTTGAGGTTGTTGTTATTTTTCAATGTTGAGGTTGTTGTTGAATTTTTCGGTGTTTTTCAATGTTGAGGTTGTTGTTGTTTTTCAATGTTGAGGTTGTTGTTGAATTTGTTGGTGTTTTTAAATGTTGAGGTTTTTGTTGAATTTGTTGGTGTTTTTCAATGTTGAGGTTGTTGTTATTTTTCAATGTTGAGGTTGTTGTTGAATTTGTTGGTGTTTTTCAATGTTGAGGTTGTTGTTGTTTTTCAATGTTGAGGTTGTTGTTGAATTTGTTGGTGTTTTTCAAAGTCGAGGTTGTTGTTGAATTTGTTGGTGTTTTTCAATGTTGAAGTTGTTGTTGAAATTGTTGGTGTTTTTCAATGTTGAGGTTGTTGTTGTTTTGCAATGTTGAGGTTGTTGTTGAATTTGTTGGTGTTTTTCAACGTTGAGGTTGTTTTTATTTTTCAAAGTTGAGGTTGTTGTTGAATTTGTTGTTGTTTTTCAATGTTGATGTTGGTGTTGAATTTGTTTGTGTTTTTCAATGATGAGGTTGTTGTTGTTTTTCAATGTTGAGGTTGTTGTTGAATTTGTTGGTGTTTTTCAATGTTGAGGTTGTTGTTGAATTTGTTGGTGTTTTTCAATGTTGAGGTTGTTGTTGTTTATCAATGTTGAGGTTGTTGTTCAATTTGTTGGTGTTTTTCAGTGTTGAGGTTGTTGCTGTTTTTCAATGTTGAGGTTGTTGTTGTTTTTCAATGTTGAGGCGTTTGTTGAATTTGTTGGTGTTTTTAAATGTTGAGGTTGTTGAATTTGTTGGTGTTTTTCAATGTTGAGGTTGTTGATCTTTTTCAATGTTGAGGTTGTTGTTGAATTTGTTGGTGTTTTTCAGTGTTGAGGTTGTTGCTGTTTTTCAATGTTGAGGTTGTTGTTGTTTTTCAATGTTGAGGTGTTTGTTGAATTTGTTGGTGTTTTTAAATGTTGAGGTTGTTGTTCAATTTGTTGGTGTTTTTCAATGTTGAGGTTGTTGTAGTTTTTCAATGTTGAGGTTGTTGTTGAAGTTGTTGGTGTTTTTCAATGTTGAGGTTGTTGTAGTTATTCAATGTTGAGGTTGTTGTTGAATTTGTTGGTGTTTTTCTAAGTCGAGGTTGTTGTTGAATTTGTTGTTGTTTTTCAATGTTGAGGTTGTTGTTGAATTTGTTGGTGTTTCTCAATGTTGAGGTTGTTGTTCAATTTGTTGGTGGTTTTCAATGTTGAGGTTTTTGTTATTGATCAATGTTGAGGTTGTTGTTGAATTTTTTGTGTTTTTCATTGTTGAGGTTGCTGTTGTTTTTCAATGTTGAGGTTGTTGTTGAATTTGTTGGTGTTTTTCAATGTCGAGGTTGTTGTTGAATTTGTTGCTGTTTTTCCATGTTGAAGTTGTTGTTGAATTTGTTGCTGTTTTTCAATGTTGAGGTTGTTGTTGTTTTTCAATGTTGAGGTTGTTGTTGAATTTGTTGGTGTTTTTCAGTGTTGAGGTTGTTGTTGAATTTGTTGGTGTTTTTCGATGTTGAGGTTGTTGTTGTTTTTCCATGTTGAGGTTGTTGTTGAATATGTCGGTGTTTTTCAATGTTGAGGTTGTTGTTGAATTTGTTGGTGTTTTTCAATGTTGAGGTTGTTGTTATTTTTCAATGTTGAGGTTGTTGTTGAATTTTTCGGTGTTTTTCATTGTTGAGGTTGTTGTTGTTTTTCAATGTTGAGGTTGTTGTTGAATTTGTTGGTGTTTTTAAATGTTGAGGTTTTTGTTGAATTTGTTGGTGTTTTTCAATGTTGAGGTTGTTGTTATTTTTCAATGTTAAAGTTGTTGTTGAATTTTTTGGTGTTTTTCAATGTTGAGGTTGTTGTTGTTTTTCAATGTTGAGGTTATTGTTGAATTTGTTGGTGTTTTTCAAAGTCGAGGTTGTTGTTGAATTTGTTGGTGTTTTTCACTGTTGAAGTTGTTGTTGAAATTGTTGGTGTTTTTCAATGTTGAGGTTGTTGTTGTTTTGCAATGTTGAGGTTGTTGTTGAATTTGTTGGTGTTTTTCAACGTTGAGGTTGTTTTTATTTTTCAATGTTGATGTTGTTGTTGAATTTGTTGTTGTTTTTCAATGTTGATGTTGGTGTTGAATTTGTTTGTGTTTTTCAATGTTGAGGTTGTTGTTGTTTTTCAATGTTGAGGTTGTTGTTGAATTTGTTGGTGTTTTTCAATGTTGAGGTTGTTGTTGAATTTGTTGGTGTTTTTCAATGTTGAGGTTGTTGTTGTTTATCAATGTTGAGGTTGTTGTTCAATTTGTTGGTGTTTTTCAGTGTTGAGGTTGTTGCTGTTTTTCAATGTTGAGGTTGTTGTTGTTTTTCAATGTTGAGGTGTTTGTTGAATTTGTTGGTGTTTTTAAATGTTGAGGTTGTTGTTGAATTTGTTGGTGTTTTTCGATGTTGAGGTACTTGTTGTTTTTCAATGTTGAGGTTGTTGTTGAATTTGTTGGTGTTTTTCAATGTTGATGTTGTTGTTGAATTGTTGGTGTTTTTCAATTTTGAGGTTGTTGTTGAATTTGTTGTTTTTCAATGTTGAGGTTGTTGTTGAATTTGTTGGTGTTTTTCAATGTTGAGGTTGTTGTTGTTTTTCAATGTTGAGGTTGTTGTTGAATTTGGTGTTTTTCAATGTTGAGGTTGTTGTTGTTTTTCTATGTTGAGGATGTTGTTGAATTTGTTGGTGTTTTTTAATGTTGAGGTTGTGGTTGTTTTTCAAAGTTGAGGTTGTTGTTGAATTTGTTGGTGTTTTTCAATGTTGTGGTTGTTGTTTAATTTTTTGGTGCTTTTCAATTTTGAGGTTATTGTTGTTTTTCAATTTTGAGGTTGTTGTTGAATTTGTTGTTGTTTTTCAATGTTGAGGTTGTTGTAGTTTTTAAATGTTGAGGTTGTTGTTGAATTTGTTGGTGTTTTTCAATGTTGAGGTTGTTGTTGTTTTTCAATTTTGAGGTTGTTGTTGAATTTGTTGGTGTTTTTCTAAGTTGAGGTTGTTGTTGAATTTGTTGGTGTTTTTCAATGTTGAGGTTGTTGTTGTTTTTCAATGTTGTGGTCGTTGTTGAATTTGTTGGTGTTTTTCAATGTTGAGGTTGTTGTTGTTTTTCAATGTTGAGGTTGTTGTTGAATTTGTTGGTGTTTTTCAATGTTGAGGTTGTTGTTGAATTTGTTGGTGTTTTTCAATGTTGAGGTTGTTGTTGTTTTTCAATGTTGAGGTTGTTGTTGAATTTGTTGGTGATTTTCAATGTTGAGGTTGTTGTTGTTTTTCAATTTTGAGGTTGTTGTTGAATTTGTTGGTGTTTTTCAATGCTGAGGTTGTTGTTGAATTTGTTGGTGTTTTTCAATGTTGAGGTTGTTGCTGTTTTTCAATGTTGAGGTTGTTGTTGAATTTGTTGGTGTTTTTCAATGTTGAGGTTGTTGGTGCTTTTCAATGTTGAGGTGGTTGTTGAATTTGTTGGTGTTTTTCAAAGTTGAGGTTGTTGTTGTTTTTCAATTTTGAGGTTGTTGTTGAATTTGTTGGTGTTTTTCAATGTTGCGGTTCTTGTTGAATTTGTTGGTGTTTTTGAATGTTGAGGTTGTTGTTGTTTTTCAATGTTGAGGTTGTTGTTGAATTTGTTGGTGTTTTTCAATGTTGAGGTTGTTGTTGTTTTTCAATGTTGAGGTTGTTGTTGAATTTGTTGGTGTTTTTCAATGTTGAGGTTGTTGTTGAATTTGTTGGCATTTTTCAATGTTGAGTTTGTTGTTGTTTTTCAATGTTGAAGTTGTTGTTGAATTTGTTGGTGTTTTTCAATGTTGAGGTTGTTGTAGTTTTTCAATGTTGAGGTTGTTGTTGAATTTGTTGGTGTTTTTCTAAGTCGAGGTTGTTTTTGAATTTGTTGTTGTTTTTCAATGTTGAGGTTGTTGTTGAATTTGTTGGTGTTTCTCAATGTTGAGGTTGTTGTTCAATTTGTTGGTGGTTTTCAATGTTGAGGTTGTTGTTATTTATCAATGTTGAGGTTGTTGTTGAATTTTTTGTGTTTTTCATTGTTGAGGTTGCTGTTGTTTTTCAATGTTGAGGTTGTTGTTGAATTTGTTGGTGTTTTTCAATGTCGAGGTTGTTGTTGAATTTGTTGCTGTTTTTCCATGTTGAAGTTGTTGTTGAATTTGTTGCTGTTTTTCAATGTTGAGGTTGTTGTTGTTTTTCAATGTTGAGGTTGTTGTTGAATTTGTTGGTGTTTTTCAACGTTGAGGTTGTTATTGTTTTTCAATGTTGAGGTTGCTGTTGAATTTGTTGGTGTTTTTCAATGTTGAGGTTGTTGTTGAATTTGTTGGTGTTTTTCGATGTTGAGGTTGTTGTTGTTTTTCCATGTTGAGGTTGTTGTTGAATATATCGGTGTTTTTCAATGTTGAGGTTGTTGTTGAATTTGTTGGTGTTTTTCAATGTTGAGGTTGTTGTTATTTTTCAATGTTGAGGTTGTTGTTGAATTTTTCGGTGTTTTTCATTGTTGAGGTTGTTGTTGTTTTTCAATGTTGAGGTTGTTGTTGAATTTGTTGGTGTTTTTAAATGTTGAGGTTTTTGTTGAATTTGTTGGTGTTTTTCAATGTTGAGGTTGTTGTTATTTTTCAATGTTAAGGTTGTTGTTGAATTTTTTGGTGTTTTTCAATGTTGAGGTTGTTGTTGTTTTTCAATGTTGAGGTTATTGTTGAATTTGTTGGTGTTTTTCAAAGTCGAGGTTGTTGTTGAATTTGTTGGTGTTTTTCACTGTTGAAGTTGTTGTTGAAATTGTTGGTGTTTTTCAATGTTGAGGTTGTTGTTGTTTTGCAATGTTGAGGTTGTTGTTGAATTTGTTGGTGTTTTTCAACGTTGAGGTTGTTTTTATTTTTCAATGTTGATGTTGTTGTTGAATTTGTTGTTGTTTTTCAATGTTGATGTTGGTGTTGAATTTGTTTGTGTTTTTCAATGTTGAGGTTGTTGTTGTTTTTCAATGTTGAGGTTGTTGTTGAATTTGTTGGTGTTTTTCAATGTTGAGGTTGTTGTTGAATTTGTTGGTGTTTTTCAATGTTGAGGTTGTTGTTGTTTATCAATGTTGAGGTTGTTGTTCAATTTGTTGGTGTTTTTCAGTGTTGAGGTTGTTGCTGTTTTTCAATGTTGAGGTTGTTGTTGTTTTTCAATGTTGAGGTGTTTGTTGTATTTGTTGGTGTTTTTAAATGCTGAGGTTGTTGTTGAATTTGTTGGTGTTTTTCGATGTTGAGGTACTTGTTGTTTTTCAATGTTGAGGTTGTTGTTGAATTTGTTGGTGTTTTTCAATGTTGATGTTGTTGTTGAATTGTTGGTGTTTTTCAATTTTGAGGTTGTTGTTGAATTTGTTGTTTTTCAATGTTGAGGTGTTTGTTGAATTTGTTGGTGTTTTTCAATGTTGAGGTTGTTGTTGTTTTTCAATGTTGAGGTTGTTGTTGAATTTGGTGTTTTTCAATGTTGAGGTTGTTGTTGTTTTTCTATGTTGAGGTTGTTGTTGAATTTGTTGGTGTTTTTTAATGTTGAGGTTGTGGTTGTTTTTCAATGTTGAGGTTGTTGTTGAATTTGTTGGTGTTTTTCAATGTTGAGGTTGTTGTTTAATTTTTTGGTGTTTTTCAATTTTGAGGTTATTGTTGTTTTTCAATTTTGAGGTTGTTGTTGAATTTGTTGGTGTTTTTCAATGTTGAGGTTGTTGTAGTTTTTAAATGTTGAGGTTGTTGTTGAATTTGTTGGTGTTTTTCAATGTTGAGGTTGTTGTTGTTTTTCAATTTTGAGGTTGTTGTTGAATTTGTTGGTGTTTTTCTAAGTTGAGGTTGTTGTTGAATTTGTTGGAGTTTTTCAATGTTGAGGTTGTTGTTGTTTTTCAATGTTGTGGTCGTTGTTGAATTTGTTGGTGTTTTTCAATGTTGAGGTTGTTATTGTTTTTCAATGTTGAGGTTGTTGTTGAATTTGTTGATGTTTTTCAATGTCGAGGTTGTTGTTGAATTTGTTGGTTTTTTTCAATGTTGAGGTTGTTGTTGTTTTTAGATGTTGAGGTTGTTGTTGAATTTGTTGGTGTTTTTCAATGTTGAGGTTGTTGTAGTTTTTCAATGTTGACGTTGTTGAATTTGTTGGTGTTTTTCAATGTCGAGGTTGTTTTTGAATCTGTTGGTGTATTTCAATGTTGAAGTTGTTGTTGAATTTGTTGGTGTTTTTCAATGTTGAGGTTGTTGTTGAATTTGTTGGTGTTTTTCAACGTTGAGGTTGTTGTTCTTTTTCAATGTTGAGGTTGCTGTTGAATTTGTTGGTGTTTTTCAGTGTTGAGGTTGTTGTTGAATTTGTTGGTGTTTTTCGATGTTGAGGTTGTTGTTGTTTTTCCATGTTGAGGTTGTTGTTGAATTTGTCGGTGTTTTTCAATGTTGAGGTTGTTGTTGAATTTGTTGGTGTTTTTCAATGTTGAGGTTGTTGTTATTTTTCAATGTTGAGGTAGTTGTTGAATTTTTCGGTGTTTTTCAATGTTGAGGTTGTTGTTGTTTTTCAATGTTGAGGTTGTTGTTGAATTTGTTGGTGTTTTTAAATGTTGAGGTTTTTGTTGAATTTGTTGGTGTTTTTCAATGTTGAGGTTGTTGTTATTTTTCAATGTTGAGGTTGTTGTTGAAATTGTTGGTGTTTTTCAATGTTGAGGTTGTTGTTGTTTTTCAATGTTGAGGTTGTTGTTGAATTTGTTGGTGTTTTTCAAAGTCGAGGTTGTTGTTGAATTTGTTGGTGTTTTTCAATGTTGAAGTTGTTGTTGAAATTGTTGGTGTTTTTCAATGTTGAGGTTGTTGTTGTTTTGCAATGTTGAGGTTGTTGTTGAATTTGTTGGTGTTTTTCAACGTTGAGGTTGTTTTTATTTTTCAATGTTGAGGTTGTTGTTGAATTTGTTGTTGTTTTTCAATGTTGATGTTGGTGTTGAATTTGTTTGTGTTTTTCAATGATGAGGTTGTTGTTGTTTTTCAATGTTGAGGTTGTTGTTGAATTTGTTGGTGTTTTTCAATGTTGAGGTTGTTGTTGAATTTGTTGGTGTTTTTCAATGTTGAGGTTGTTGTTGTTTATCAATGTTGAGGTTGTTGTTCAATTTGTTGGTGTTTTTCAGTGTTGAGGTTGTTGCTGTTTTTCAATGTTGAGGTTGTTGTTGTTTTTCAATGTTGAGGTGTTTGTTGAATTTGTTGGTGTTTTTAAAAGTTGAGGTTGTTGAATTTGTTGGTGTTTTTCAATGTTGAGGTTGTTGAACTTTTTCAATGTTGAGGTTGTTGTTGAATTTGTTGGTGTTTTTCAGTGTTGAGGTTGTTGCTGTTTTTCAATGTTGAGGTTGTTGTTGTTTTTCAATGTTGAGGTGTTTGTTGAATTTGTTGGTGTTTTTAAATGTTGAGGTTGTTGTTCAATTTGTTGGTGTTTTTCAATGTTGAGGTAGTTGTTGTTTTTCAATGTTGAGGTTGTTGTTGAATTTGTTGGTGTTTTTCAATGTTGATGTTGTTGTTGAATTGTTGGTGTTTTTCAATTTTGAGGTTGTTGTTGAATTTGTTGTTGTTTTTCAATGTTGAGGTTGTTGTTGAATTTGTTGGTGTTTTTCAATGTTGAGGTTGTTGTTGTTTTTCATTGTTGAGGTTGTTGTGGAATTTGTTGGTGTTTTTCAATGTTGAGGTTGTTGTTGAATTTGGTGTTTTTCAATGTTGAGGTTGTTGTTGTTTTTCTATGTTGAGGTTGTTGTTGAATTTGTTGGTGTTGTTTAATGTTGAGGTTGTGGTTGTTTTTCAATGTTGAGGTTGTTGTTGAATTTGTTGGTGTTTTTCAATGTTGAGGTTGTTGTTTAATTTTTTGGTGTTTTTCAATTTTGAGGTTATTGTTGTTTTTCAATTTTGAGGTTGTTGTTGAATTTGTTGGTGTTTTTCAATGTTGAGGTTGTTGTAGTTTTTAAATGTTGAGGTTGTTGTTGAATTTGTTGGTGATTTTCAATGTTGAGGTTGTTGTTGTTTTTCAATTTTGAGGTTGTTGTTGAATTTGTTGGTGTTTTTCTAAGTTGAGGTTGTTGTTGAATTTGTTGGTGTTTTTCAATGTTGAGGTTGTTGTTGTTTTTCAATGTTGTGGTCGTTGTTGAATTTGTTGGTGTTTTTCAATGTTGGGGTTGTTATTGTTTTTCAATTTTGAGGTTGTTGTTGAATTTGTTGATGTTTTACAATGTTGAGGTTGTTGTTGAATTTGTTGGTTTTTTTCAATGTTGAGGTTGTTGTCGTTTTTAGATGTTCAGGTTGTTGTTGAATTTGTTGGTGTTTTTCAATGTTGAGGTTGTTGTAGTTTTTCAATGTTGAGGTTGTTGAATTTGTTGGTGTTTTTCAATGTCGAGGTTGTTTTTGAATCTCTTGGTGTATTTCAATGTTGAAGTTGTTGTTGAATTTGTTCGTGTTTTTCAATGTTGAGGTTGTTGTTGAATTTGTTGGTGTTTTTCAACGTTGAGGTTGTTGTTGTTTTTCAATGTTGAGGTTGCTGTTGAATTTGTTGGTGTTTTTCAGTGTTGAGGTTGTTGTTGAATTTGTTGGTGTTTTTCGATGTTGAGGTTGTTGTTGTTTTTCCATGTTGAGGTTGTTGTTGAATTTGGCGGTGTTTTTCAATGTTGAGGTTGTTGTTGAATTTGTTGGTGTTTTTCAATGTTGAGGTTGTTGTTATTTTTCAATGTTGAGGTTGTTGTTGAATTTTTCGTTGTTTTTCAATGTTGAGGTTGTTGTTGTTTTTCAATGTTGAGGTTGTTGTTGAATTTGTTGGTGTTTTTAAATGTTGAGGTTTTTGTTGAATTTGTTGGTGTTTTTCAATGTTGAGGTTGTTGTTATTTTTCAATGTTGAGGTTGTTGTTGAATTTGTTGGTGTTTTTCAATGTTGAGGTTGTTGTTGTTTGTCAATGTTGAGGTTGTTGTTGAATTTGTTGGTGTTTTTCAAAGTCGAGGTTGTTGTTGAATTTGTTGGTGTTTTTCAATTTTGAAGTTGTTGTTGAAATTGTTGGTGTTTTTCAATGTTGAGGTTGTTGTTGTTTTGCAATGTTGAGGTTGTTGTTGAATTTGTTGGTGTTTTTCAACGTTGAGGTTGTTTTTATTTTTCAATGTTGAGGTTGTTGTTGAATTTGTTGTTGTTTTTCAATGTTGATGTTGGTGTTGAATTTGTTTGTGTTTTTCAATGATGAGGTTGTTGTTGTTTTTCAATGTTGAGGTTGTTGTTGAATTTGTTGGTGTTTTTCAATGTTGAGGTTGTTGTTGAATTTGTTGGTGTTTTTCAGTGTTGAGGTTGTTGCTGTTTTTCAATGTTGAGGTTGTTGTTGTTTTTCAATGTTGAGGTGTTTGTTGAATTTGTTGGTGTTTTTCAATGTTGAGGTTGTTGATCTTTTTCAATGTTGAGGTTGTTGTTGAATTTGTTGGTGTTTTTCAATGTTGAGGTACTTGTTGTTTTTCAATGTTGAGGTTGTTGTTGAATTTGTTGGTGTTTTTCAATGTTGATGTTGTTGTTGAATTGTTGGTGTTTTTCAATTTTGAGGGTGTTGTTGAATTTGTTGTTGTTTTTCAGTGTTGAGGTTGTTGTTGAATTTGTTGGTGTTTTTCAATGTTGAGGTTGTTGTTGTTTTTCATTGTTGAGGTTGTTGTTGAATTTGTTGGTGTTTTTCAATGTTGAGGTTGTTGTTGAATTTGTAGGTGTTTTTCAATGTTGAGGTTCTTGTTGTCTTTCTATGTTGAGGTTGTTGTTGAATTTGTTGGTGTTTTTTAATGTTGAGGTTGTGGTTGTTTTTCAATGTTGAGGTTGTTGTTGAATTTGTTGGTGCTTTTCAATGTTGAGGTTGTTGTGGAATTTTTTGGTGTTTTTCAATTTTGAGGTTATTGTTGTTTTTCAATTTTGAGGTTGTTGTTGAATTTGTTGGTGTTTTTCAATGTTGAGGTTGTTGTTCTTTTTCAATTTTGAGGTTGTTGTTGAATTTGTTGGTGTTTTTCAATGTTGAGGTTGTTGTTGTTTTTCATTGTTGTGGTCGTTGTTGAATTTGTTGGTGTTTTTCAATGTTGAGGTTGTCATTGTTTTTCAATGTTGAGGTTGTTGTTGAATTTGTTGATGTTTTTCAATGTTGAGGTTGTTGTTGAATTTGTTGGTTTTTTTCAATGTTGAGGTTGTTGTTGTTTTTTGAAGTTGAGGTTGTTGTTGAATTTGTTGGTGTTTTTCAATGTTGAGGTTGTTGTAGTTTTTCAATGTTGAGGTTGTTGAATTTGTTGGTGTTTTTCAATGTCGAGGTTGTTTTTGAATCTGTTGGTGTATTTCAATGTTGAGGTTGTTGTTGAATTTGTTCGTGTTTTTCCATGTTGAGGTTGTTGATCTTTTTCAATGTTGAGGTTGTTGTTGAATTTGTTGGTGTTTTTCAATGTTGAGGTACTTGTTGTTTTTCAATGTTGAGGTTGTTGTTGAATTTGTTGGTGTTTTTCAATGTTGATGTTGTTGTTGAATTGTTGGTGTTTTTCAATTTTGAGGTTGTTGTTGAATTTGTTGGTGTTTTTCAACGTTGAGGTTGTTTTTATTTTTCAATGTTGAGGTTGTTGTTGAATTTGTTGTTGTTTTTCAATGTTGATGTTGGTGTTGAATTTGTTTGTGTTTTTCAATGATGAGGTTGTTGTTGTTTTTCAATGTTGAGGTTGTTGTTGAATTTGTTGGTGTTTTTCAATGTTGAGGTTGTTGTTGAATTTGTTGGTGTTTTTCAATGTTGAGGTTGTTGTTTTTTATCAATGTTGAGGTTGTTGTTCAATTTGTTGGTGTTTTTCAGTGTTGAGGTTGTTGCTGTTTTTCAATGTTGAGGTTGTTGTTGTTTTTCAATGTTGAGGTGTTTGTTGAATTTGTTGGTGTTTTTAAATGTTGAGGTTGTTGAATTTGTTGGTGTTTTTCAATGTTGAGGTTGTTGATCTTTTACATTGTTGAGGTTGTTGTTGAATTTGTTGGTGTTTTTCAGTGTTGAGGTTGTTGCTGTTTTTCAATGTTGAGGTTGTTGTTGTTTTTCAATGTTGAGGTGTTTGTTGAATTTGTTGGTGTTTTTAAATGTTGAGATTGTTGTTGAATTTGTTGGTGTTTTTCAATGTTGAGGTACTTGTTGTTTTTCAATGTTGAGGTTGTTGTTGAATTTGTTGGTGTTTTTCAATGTTGATGTTGTTGTTGAATTGTTGGTGTTTTTCAATGTTGAGGTTGTTGTTGAATTTGTTGTTGTTTTTCAATGTTGAGGTTGTTGTTGAATTTGTTGGTGTTTTTCAATGTTGAGGTTGTTGTTGTTTTTCATTGTTGAGGTTGTTGTGGAATTTGTTGGTGTTTTTCAATGTTGAGGTTGTTGTTGAATTTGGTGTTTTTCAATGTTGAGGTTGTTGTTTTTCTATGTTGAGGTTGTTGTTGAATTTGTTGGTGTTTTTTAATGTTGAGATTGTGGTTGTTTTTCAATGTTGAGGTTGTTGTTGAATTTGTTGGTGTTTTTCAATGTTGAGGTTGTTGTTTAATTTTTTGGTGTTTTTCAATTTTGAGGTTATTGTTGTTTTTCAATTTTGAGGTTGTTGTTGAATTTGTTGGTGTTTTTCAATGTTGAGGTTGTTGTAGTTTTTAAATGTTGAGGTTGTTGTTGAATTTGTTGGTGTTTTTCAATGTTGAGGTTGTTGTTTTTCAATTTTGAGGTTGTTGTTGAATTTGTTGGTGTTTTTCTAAGTTGAGGTTGTTGTTGAATTTGTTGGTGTTTTTCAATGTTGAGGTTGTTGTTGTTTTTCAATGTTGTGGTCGTTGTTGAATTTGTTGGTGTTTTTCAATGTTGGGGTTGTTATTGTTTTTCAATGTTGAGGTTGTTGTTGAATTTGTTGATGTTTTTCAATGTTGAGGTTGTTGTTGAATTTGTTGGTGTTTTTCAATGTTGAGGTTGTTGTAGTTTTTCAATGTTGAGGTTGGTGAATTTGTTGGTGTTTTTCAATGTCGAGGTTGTTTTTGAATCTGTTGGTGTATTTCAATGTTGAAGTTGTTGTTGAATTTGTTGGTGTTTTTCAATGTTGAGGTTGTTGTTGAATTTGTTGGTGTTTTTCAACGTTGAGGTTGTTGTTGTTTTTCAATGTTGAGGTTGCTGTTGAATTTGTTGGTGTTTTTCAGTGTTGAGGTTGTTGTTGAATTTGTTGGTGTTTTTCGATGTTGAGGTTGTTGTTGTTTTTCCATGTTGAGGTTGTTGTTGAATTTGTCGGTGTTTTTCAATGTTGAGGTTGTTGTTGAATTTGTTGGTGTTTTTAAATGTTGAGGTTTTTGTTGAATTTGTTGGTGTTTTTCAATGTTGAGGTTGTTGTTATTTTTCAATGTTGAGGTTGTTGTTGAATTTGTTGGTGTTTTTCAATGTTGAGGTTGTTGTTGTTTTTCAATGTTGAGGTTGTTGTTGAATTTGTTGGTGTTTTTCAGTGTCGAGGTTGTTGTTGAATTTGTTGGTGTTTTTCAATTTTGAAGTTGTTGTTGAAATTGTTGGTGTTTTTCAATGTTGAGGTTGTTGTTGTTTTGCAATGCTGAGGTTGTTGTTGAATTTGTTGGTGTTTTTCAACGTTGAGGTTGTTTTTATTTTTCAATGTTGAGGTTGTTGTTGAATTTGTTGTTGTTTTTCAATGTTGATGTTGGTGTTGAATTTGTTTGTGTTTTTCAATGATGAGGTTGTTGTTGTTTTTCAATGTTGAGGTTGTTGTTGAATTTGTTGGTGTTTTTCAATGTTGAGGTTGTTGTTGAATTTGTTGGTGTTTTTCAGTGTTGAGGTTGTTGCTGTTTTTCAATGTTGAGGTTGTTGTTGTTTTTCAATGTTGAGGTGTTTGTTGAATTTGTTGGTGTTTTTCAATGTTGAGGTTGTTGATCTTTTTCAATGTTGAGGTTGTTGTTGAATTTGTTGGTGTTTTTCAATGTTGAGGTACTTGTTGTTTTTCAATGTTGAGGTTGTTGTTGAATTTGTTGGTGTTTTTCAATCTTGATGTTGTTGTTGAATTGTTGGTGTTTTTCAATTTTGAGGTTGTTGTTGAATTTGTTGTTGTTTTTCAATGTTGAGGTTGTTGTTGAATTTGTTGGTGTTTTTCAATGTTGAGGTTGTTGTTGTTTTTCATTGTTGAGGTTGTTGTTGAATTTGTTGGTGTTTTTCAATGTTGAGGTTGTTGTTGAATTTGTAGGTGTTTTTCAATGTTGAGGTTCCTGTTGTCTTTCTATGTTGAGGTTGTTGTTGAATTTGTTGGTGTTTTTTAATGTTGAGGTTGTGGTTGTTTTTCAATGTTGAGGTTGTTGTTGAATTTGTTGGTGTTTTTCAATGTTGAGGTTGTTGTTGAATTTTTTGGTGTTTTTCAATTTTGAGGTTATTGTTGTTTTTCAATTTTGAGGTTGTTGTTGAATTTGTTGGTGTTTTTCAATGTTGAGGTTGTTGTTGTTTTTCAATTTTGAGGTTTTTGTTGTTTTTCAATGTTGTGGTCGTTGTTGAATTTGTTGGTGTTTTTCAATGTTGAGGTTGTTATTGTTTTTCAATGTTGAGGTTGTTGTTGAATTTGTTGATGTTTTTCAATGTTGAGGTTGTTGTTGAATTTGTTGGTTTTTTTCAATGTTGAGGTTGTTGTTGTTTTTAGATGTTGAGGTTGTTGTTGAATTTGTTGGTGTTTTTCAATGTTGAGGTTGTTGTAGTTTTTCAATGTTGAGGTTGTTGAATTTGTTGGTGTTTTTCAATGTCGAGGTTGTTTTTGAATCTGTTGGTGTATTTCAATGTTGAGGTTGTTGTTGAATTTGTTCGTGTTTTTCAATGTTGAGGTTGTTGATCTTTTTCAATGTTGAGGTTGTTGTTGAATTTGTTGGTGTTTTTCAATGTTGAGGTACTTGTTGTTTTTCAATGTTGAGGTTGTTGTTGAATTTGTTGGTGTTTTTCAATGTTGATGTTGTTGTTGAATTGTTGGTGTTTTTCAATTTTGAGGTTGTTGTTGAATTTGTTGTTGTTTTTCAATGTTGAGGTTGTTATGGAATTTGTTGGTGTTTTTCAATGTTGAGGTTGTTGTTGTTTTTCATTGTTGAGGTTGTTTTTGAATTTGTTGGTGTTTTTCAATGTTGAGGTTGTTGTTGAATTTGTTGGTGTTTTTCAATGTTGAGGTTGCGGTTGTTTTTCAATGTTGAGGTTGTTGTTGAATTTGTTGGTGTTTTTCAATGTTGAGGTTGTTGTTGAATTTGTTGGTGTTTTTCAACGTTGAGGTTGTTGTTGTTTTTCAATGTTGAGGTTGCTGTTGAATTTGTTGGTGTTTTTCAGTGTTGAGGTTGTTGTTGAATTTGTTGGTGTTTTTCGATGTTGAGGTTGTTGTTGTGTTTCCATG
The DNA here is from genome assembly GCA_026770705.1 of Isurus oxyrinchus. Classification (NCBI taxonomy): domain Eukaryota; kingdom Metazoa; phylum Chordata; class Chondrichthyes; order Lamniformes; family Lamnidae; genus Isurus; species Isurus oxyrinchus. The sequence goes on along the minus strand of JANJGN010000518.1, from coordinate 6,164 downwards.
TTGAGGTTGTTGTTGAATTTGTCGGTGTTTTTCAATGTTGAGGTTGTTGTTGAATTTGTTGGTGTTTTTCAATGTTGAGGTTGTTGTTATTTTTCAATGTTGAGGTTGTTGTTGAATTTTTCGGTGTTTTTCAATGTTGAGGTTGTTGTTGTTTTTCAATGTTGAGGTTGTTGTTGAATTTGTTGGTCTTTTTAAATGTTGAGGTTTTTGTTGAATTTGTTGGTGTTTTTCAATGTTGAGGTTGTTGTTATTTTTCAATGTTGAGGTTGTTGTTGAATTTGTTGGTGTTTTTCAATGTTGAGGTTGTTGTTGTTTTTCAATGTTGAGGTTGTTGATGAATTTGTTGGTGTTTTTCAAAGTCGAGGTTGTCGTTGAATTTTTTGGTGTTTTTCAATGTTGAAGTTGTTGTTGAAATTGTTGGTGTTTTTCAATGTTGAGGTTGTTGTTGTTTTGCAATGTTGAGGTTGTTGTTGAATTTGTTGGTGTTTTTCAACGTTGAGGTTGTTTTTATTTTTCAATGTTGAGGTTGTTGTTGAATTTGTTGTTGTTTTTCAATGTTGATGTTGGTGTTGAATTTGTTTGTGTTTTTCAATGTTGAGGTTGTTGTTGTTTTTCAATGTTGAGGTTGTTGTTGAATTTGTGGTGTTTTTCAATGTTGAGGTTGTTGTTGAATTTGTTGGTGTTTTTCAATGTTGAGGTTGTTGTTGTTTATCAATGTTGAGGTTGTTGTTCAATTTGTTGGTGTTTTTCAGTGTTGAGGTTGTTGCTGTTTTTCAATGTTGAGGTTGTTGTTGTTTTTCAATGTTGAGGTGTTTGTTGAATTTGTTGGTGTTTTTAAATGTTGAGGTTGTTGAATTTGTTGGTGTTTTTCAATGTTGAGGTTGTTGATCTTTTTCAATGTTGAGGTTGTTGTTGAATTTGTTGGTGTTTTTCAATGTTGAGGTACTTGTTGTTTTTCAATGTTGAGGTTGTTGTTGAATTTGTTGGTGTTTTTCAATGTTGATGTTGTTGTTGAATTGTTGGTGTTTTTCAATTTTGAGGTTGTTGTTGAATTTGTTGTTGTTTTTCAATGTTGAGGTTGTTGTTGAATTTGTTGCTATTTTTCAATGTTGAGGTTGTTGTTGTTTTTCATTGTTGAGGTTGTTGTTGAATTTGTTGGTGTTTTTCAATGTTGAGGTTGTTGTTGAATTTGTAGGTGTTTTTCAATGTTGAGGTTGTTGTTGTCTTTCTATGTTGAGGTTGTTGTTGAATTTGTTGGTGTTTTTTAATGTTGAGGTTGTGGTTGTTTTTCAATGTTGAGGTTGTTGTTGAATTTGTTGGTGTTTTTCAATGTTGAGGTTGTTGTTGAATTTTTTGGTGTTTTTCAATTTTGAGGTTATTGTTGTTTTTCAATTTTGAGGTTGTTGTTGAATTTGTTGGTGTTTTTCAATGTTGAGGTTGTTGTAGTTTTTAAATGTTGAGGTTGTTGTTGAATTTGTTGGTGTTTTTCAATGTTGAGGTTGTTGCTGTTTTTCACTTTTGAGGTTGTTGTTGAATTTGTTGGTGTTTTTCTAAGTTGAGGTTGTTGTTGAATTTGTTGGTGTTTTTCAATGTTGAGGTTGTTGTTGTTTTTCAATGTTGTGGTCGTTGTTGAATTTGTTGGTGTTTTTCAATGTTGAGGTTGTTATTGTTTTTCAATGTTGAGGTTGTTGTTGAATTTGTTGATGTTTTTCAATGTTGAGGTTGTTGTTGAATTTGTTGGTTTTTTTCAATGTTGAGGTTGTTGTTGTTTTTAGATGTTGAGGTTGCTGTTGAATTTGTTGGTGTTTTTCAATGTTGAGGTTGTTGTAGTTTTTCAATGTTGAGGTTGTTGAATTTGTTGGTGTTTTTCAATGTCGAGGTTGTTTTTGAATCTGTTGGTGTATTTCAATGTTGAGGTTGTTGTTGAATTTGTTGGTGTTTTTCAATGTTGAGGTTGTTGATCTTTTTCAATGTTGAGATTGTTGTTGAATTTGTTGGTGTTTTTCAATGTTGAGGTACTTGTTGTTTTTCAATGTTGAGGTTGTTGTTGAATTTGTTGGTGTTTTTCAATGTTGATGTTGTTGTTGAATTGTTGGTGTTTTTCAATTTTGAGGTTGTTGTTGAATTTGTTGTTGTTTTTCAATGTTGAGGTTGTTATGGAATTTGTTGGTGTTTTTCAACGTTGAGGTTGTTGTTGTTTTTCATTGTTGAGGTTGTTGTTGAATTTGTTGGTGTTTTTCAAACTTGAGGTTGTTGTTGAATTTGTTGGTGTTTTTCAATGTTGAGGTTGCGGTTGTTTTTCAATGTTGAGGTTGTTGTTGAATTTGTTGGTGTTTTTCAATGCTGAGGTTGTTATTGAATTTGTTGTTGTTTTTCAATTTTGAGGTTGTTGTTGAATTTGTTGGTGTTTTTCAATGTTGAGGTTGCTGTAGTTTTTAAATGTTGAGGTTGTTGTCGAACTTGTTGGTGTTTTTCAATGTTGAGGTTGTTGTTGTTTTTCAATTTTGAGGTTGTTGTTGAATTTGTTGGTGTTTTTCTAAGTTGAGGTTGTTGAATTTGTTGGTGTTTTTCAATGTTGAGGTTGTTATTGTTGTTCAATGTTGTGGTCGTTGTTGAATTTGTTGGTGTTTTTCAATGTTGAGGTTGTTATTGTTTTTCAATGTTGAGGTTGTTGTTGAATTTGTTGATGTTTTTCAATGTTGAGGTTGTTGTTGAATTTGTTGGTTTTTTTCAATGTTGAGGTTGTTGTTGTTTTTCGATGTTGAGGTTGTTGTTGAATTTGTTGGTGTTTTTCAATGTTGAGGTTGTTGTCGTTTTTCAATGTTGAGGTTGTTGAATTTGTTGGTGTTTTTCAATGTCGAGGTTGTTTTTGAATCTGTTGGTGTATTTCAATGTTGAAGTTGTTGTTGAATTTGTTGGTGTTGTTCAATGTTGAGGTTGTTGTTGAATTTGTTGGTGTTTTTCAATGTTGAGGTTGTTGCTGTTTTTCAATGTTGAGGTTGTTGTTGAATTTGTTGGTGTTTTTCAATGTTGAGGTTGTTGTTCAATTTGTTGGTGTTTTTCAATATTGAAGTTGTTGTGGAATTTGTTGGTGTTTTTCAATGTTGAGGTTGTTGTTGTTTTTCCATGTTGAGGTTGTTGTTGAACTTGTCGGTGTTTTTCAATGTTGAGGTTGTTGTTGAATTTGTTGGTGTTTTTCAATGTTGAGGTTGTTGTTATTTTTCAATGTTGAGGTTGTTGTTGAATTTTTCGGTGTTTTTCAATGTTGAGGTTGTTGTTGTTTTTCAATGTTGAGGTTGTTGTTGAATTTGTTGGTGTTTTTAAATGTTGAGGTTTTTGTTGAATTTGTTGGTGTTTTTCAATGTTGAGGTTGTTGTTATTTTTCAATGTTGAGGTTGTTGTTGAATTTGTTGGTGTTTTTCAATGTTGAGGTTGTTGTTGTTTTTCAATGTTGAGGTTGTTGATGAATTTGTTGGTGTTTTTCAAAGTCGAGGTTGTCGTTGAATTTGTTGGTGTTTTTCAATGTTGAAGTTGTTGTTGAAATTGTTGGTGTTTTTCAATGTTGAGGTTGTTGTTGTTTTGCAATGTTGAGGTTGTTGTTGAATTTGTTGGTGTTTTTCAACGTTGAGGTTGTTTTTATTTTTCAATGTTGAGGTTGTTGTTGAATTTGTTGTTGTTTATCAATGTTGATGTTGGTGTTGAATTTGTTTGTGTTTTTCAATGTTGAGGTTGTTGTTGTTTTTCAATGTTGAGGTTGTTGTTGATTTTGTGGTGTTTTTCAATGTTGAGGTTGTTGTTGAATTTGTTGGTGTTTTTCAATGTTGAGGTTGTTGTTGTTTATCAATGTTGAGGTTGTTGTTCAATTTGTTGGTGTTTTTCAATGTTGAGGTTGCTGTTGTTTTTCAATGTTGAGGTGTTTGTTGAATTTGTTGGTGTTTTTCAATGTTGAGGTTGTTGTTGAATTTGTTGGTGTTTTTCAATGTTGAGTTTGTTGATGTTTTTCAATGTTGAGGTTGTTGTTGAATTTGTTGCTGTTTTTCAATGTTGAGGTACTTGTTGTTTTTCAATGTTGAGGTTGTTGTTGAATTTGTTGGTGTTTTTCAATCTTGATGTTGTTGTTGAATTGTTGGTGTTTTTCAATTTTGAGGTTGTTGTTGAATTTGTTGTTGTTTTTCAATGTTGAGGTTGTTGTTGAATTTTTTGGTGTTTTTCAATGTTGAGGTTGTTGTTGTTTTTCATTGTTGAGGTTGTTGTTGAATTTGTTGGTGTTTTTCAATGTTGAGGTTGTTGTTGAATTTGTAGGTGTTTTTCAATGTTGAGGTTCCTGTTGTCTTTCTATGTTGAGGTTGTTGTTGAATTTGTTGGTGTTTTTTAATGTTGAGGTTGTGGTTGTTTTTCAATGTTGAGGTTGTTGTTGAATTTGTTGGTGTTTTTCAATGTTGAGGTTGTTGTTGAATTTTTTGGTGTTTTTCAATTTTGAGGTTATTGTTGTTTTTCAATTTTGAGGTTGTTGTTGAATTTGTTGGTGTTTTTCAATGTTGAGGTTGTTGTTGTTTTTCAATTTTGAGGTTGTTGTTGTTTTTCAATGTTGTGGTCGTTGTTGAATTTGTTGGTGTTTTTCAATGTTGAGGTTGTTATTGTTTTTCAATGTTGAGGTTGTTGTTGAATTTGTTGATGTTTTTCAATGTTGAGGTTGTTGTTGAATTTGGTGGTTTTTTTCAATGTTGAGGTTGTTGCTGTTTTTAGATGTTGAGGTTGTTGTTGAATTTGTTGGTGTTTTTCAATGTTGAGGTTGTTGTAGTTTTTCAATGTTGAGGTTGTTGAATTTGTTGGTGTTTTTCAATGTCGAGGTTGTTTTTGAATCTGTTGGTGTATTTCAATGTTGAGGTTGTTGTTGAATTTGTTCGTGTTTTTCAATGTTGAGGTTGTTGATCTTTTTCAATGTTGAGGTTGTTGTTGAATTTGTTGGTGTTTTTCAATGTTGAGGTACTTGTTGTTTTTCAATGTTGAGGTTGTTATTGAATTTGTTGGTGTTTTTCAATGTTGATGTTGTTGTTGAATTGTTGGTGTTTTTCAATTTTGAGGTTGTTGTTGAATTTGTTGTTGTTTTTCAATGTTGAGGTTGTTATGGAATTTGTTGGTGTTTTTCAATGTTGAGGTTGTTGTTGTTTTTCATTGTTGAGGTTGTTTTTGAATTTGTTGGTGTTTTTCAATGTTGAGGTTGTTGTTGAATTTGTTGGTGTTTTTCAATGTTGAGGTTGCGGTTGTTTTTCAATGTTGAGGTTGTTGTTGAATTTGTTGGTGTTTTTCAATGTTGAGGTTGTTGTTGAATTTGTTGGTGTTTTTCAACGTTGAGGTTGTTGTTGTTTTTCAATGTTGAGGTTGTTGTTGAATTTGTTGGAGTTTTTAAATGTTGAGGTTTTTGTTGAATTTGTTGGTGTTTTTCAATGTTGAGGTTGTTGTTATTTTTCAATGTTGAGGTTGTTGTTGAATTTGTAGGTGTTTTTCAATGTTGAGGTTGTTGTTGTCTTTCTATGTTGAGGTTGTTGTTGAATTTGTTGGTGTTTTTCAATGTTTAGGTTGTTGTTGAATTTTTTGGTGTTTTTCAATTTTGAGGTTGTTGTTGAATTTGTTGGTGTTTTTCAATGTTGGGGTTGCTGTAGTTTTTAAATGTTGAGGTTGTTGTCGAATTTGTTGGTGTTTTTCAATGTTGAGGTTGTTGTTGTTTTTCAATTTTGAGGTTGTTGTTGAATTTGTTGGTGTTTTTCTCAGTTGAGGTTGTTGAATTTGTTGGTGTTTTTCAATGTTGAGGTTGTTATTGTTGTTCAATGTTCTGGTCATTGTTGAATTTGTTGGTGTTTTTCAATGTTGAGGTTGTTATTGCTTTTCAATGTTGAGGTTGTTGTTGAATTTGTTGATGTTTTTCAATGTTGAGGTTGTTGTTGAATTTGTTGGTTTTTTTCAATGTTGAGGTTGTTGTTGTTTTTCGATGTTGAGGTTGTTGTTGAATTTGTTGGTGCTTTTCAATGTTGAGGTTGTTGTCGTTTTTCAATGTTGAGGTTGTTGAATTTGTTGGTGTTTTTCAAAGTCGAGGTTGTTTTTGAACCTGTTGGTGTATTTCAATGTTGAAGTTGTTGTTGAAATTGTTGGTGTTGATCAATGTT